>JACGCM010002643.1:0-372961 GCA_014058105.1 Kingdonia uniflora | reverse complement strand
GATGAAAGTATTATTTATAGTTTTTTTCTCTAACTTCTAGCAGTTATTAGGCCTCGTATAAGTCGCCCTCAGTTTTGGAATTGAAACGTCCCTTCCATAATTAATGGCAGACGTTTTATACCTTTTCGGTAAAAATACCTTCCCATCATTGCCCCCTGCCCTATATTTTAATAATTCTCATCTCTCCTACTCAAATCTCCATCTGACCTTCCCACACTCATAATGACTCAACACTTAAACACAATCAAACATTTCCTGCAATAACACAAAGGACATAAAATCAAAGTTACTTGCCTTTTCTATTCTTGCTTCTACTACTTATAGAAGTGTTGACGTCATTTCCAAAACTCTTCATATTTTAAAATTTTAAATTCTTTATTCAAAATAGTTACAACAACATTTGCAACAAAGAAGGACAAATTCAAAAATTTATTCTAATTACATTTCCTTACATATAATTACACATGAATTACACATAAATTACATTTCCTTACATTCCCTCATATATAATTGCACATGAAGCATCTCAGATGTCCTGGGGAGTCATACCTAATCAGTTTGCCTCTTGCAATCCTCATATCTTCTAACTCGATCTCTTCTTCAACAAGTAGCCCCACATCCTCTTTTTGAGTTGAAGGCTCCACAATCACTTCTTAGAATAGATCTTCAAAGAAGCAGCGTCCCAACTCAAGTTCCCTACCCATCTAATTTAAACATTCAAATTGATACTCAGACACTGGCAAGTCAGCATCATAATCTAGCAAGCCAAAGATCCACTATCGTACTTCAGCTATCTTAATCACCAATTGTTCCTTAGCAACATAACAAATTCTCTCAGATTGAGTCCACACCATCTTCTATGTCCTCCTCCTATCTACACTTATTTCCACCTATTTATACAGTTTTCTAGATTACTTCAAATCCCTCATATTCATGCATATATTTTGTTGCTCCGTAACAACAAACCCTAGTATCTTGATTAGATATTTTTTAAACTTATCTAAACATGTCGACTACTTTGGATTCGACTTATTACATTTTAAACTTATTTTCCCCAAATCCAACATTTCAAGATAGATATCTCTGAGGTAAAATTTATAATTCCTTCAAATTCAAGATATTCTACAGTCATCAGCCCCAATAATTTTAAGTTATTCAGTTAGAAACAAATTTTTACAAATCTTTAATTTCACAAACATATTTTTACAGCTCGATTGCTATAATATATTACGAAGTTCAATCTTATATATTATATTTCGTCATCTATTCATACATCCCCGAATTACTCATAGCTAGATTATAATCACAGGAGTTAATTCTATTTATCAGCACAGAGTTTGAATAAATATTTTTTATTAAGCTTGAATATAAATTGCAGGTACTTTATAGATAACATGTCTTTCAAGTAGTTTACAATAACAAGTCTTGCAGGTTCTTTACAAATAACAAGTCTTTCAGGTACTTTACAGATAACAAGTCTTTTAGGTACTCCAAAACAACAAATCCTTCATTTTATCTATCTTTAGTGATGTTTCACTCCATGAATCTTCTGAAGCAAAGCATGTATTAGAAAATACTCAGCATCTTCCTTCCTCTGAGTTTGGTTGAAGTTTAAACATAGAACCGAACTTCAAATAGAAACTATAAAAGAAAAGAAGTCAGCACTTGGAACCAACTCTTCAAACTGAAGGTCTTCTTAGAGCCAAGAAATGATGATGGTGCAGAAGCAGACTTCCAACCTCCATCTTCATTCTCCACAACTACCATTGCCTTCTTTATAACCATCACCATCAAGGAGTTGGTAAAGATAAAGAAGGCCCTACCTTAGAATTCAATCCTACGCAATATACCGTGATACGGCCCCGCAGTTATACCGGCCCCCACATCTGTTTCCTCAACTTTTTCTTCCAAAAGGTAGCGGAGACACCTTCAATGTTTCTCGTCTGTCAAGATAACGTAGTGAAATCTCCACATACAGCAAAAGTCTTCTTCAACTTTAGTCGCTTCTTCTTCCGACATTCCCTGATACGTCGGTTAAATAGGAATGGGAGTGGGCATCTCCAATAATTGGTCACCGAAGTATCTTAACTTAAATTTCTACATCTCTACAGAAACTCTCTCTTCATAAACTATTATCCAGGTTTTCACCATTATCAATCTAGACTTTTAGAGATTTTTTTAACAGACATTGTACTTTGCCAGAATCCTCGGTGCAGGTACTATTTATATAACCCTAGTATTTAATACAGAGGTACATTTCCAAAGCAATCATCATTCAATACAGAGCCACTCTCAGAACCCCAAGTGTTGCGTACATCAATATTTTCATCATCATTCAATGCAGATACATCCATCCATAAAAAAGAATACCCATTTTCCATACCTATCAAATCAACATTAATTACGTCATATCTTTTCAACTTCTAACACCACATACCCCCAAATTCTTTCTCAACCAAAGCCACTCGTGACTTTAGCTGTGAGGGCGCGATTGTAAGGAACTATCCCTCGACCTAACCCAATTCAAACTACCTTTAATTCAAACTACCTCTATATCTGACTCGCGCATTTTTCATATGACGTAAAAAATTAACATTGACACCTACATCACGAACTGATGAAGAACGTGGGTCGAGCACAATAGAAAAACATGAACAAGTCAAATATATAAGTCTCTCACGAACTTAATAGCTACTCAGTCAACCGCCACTTATCTCATTGTTCGAAGAACGTGCTTCAGCATGATAACACACTGTGGGGAAGGCCTATATAAGGAAAAAGTTCAAAAAGAGACAAGGACCAAAAAATTACATGAGAAATCATCAAAAAAACTAGATATTCTTGATTCTAAAATTCCAAATTTCTTATTTACAAGATCATGTATTTATAGTTCGAGAGATCACTTGTAATAAGATATCAGCCTCAAACAATAAAATTTAGTGTTACTAAAACCCTCAACTCGAGGTCGCAGCTTTTTTACCTATTCAAAGGTTTTCCACGCTAAATTACCTGTATTATTTCTTGCTCTACATAATTTTTTATCACAGGAACATTGGTATAAGAGCTAATTCTGAGTCATCTTGAGCATACGAAATTAGGAAATTATAGATATTATGACCGAGTACCAGGATGTTGAAAAGTATTGCTACCAGCTTACCTTGTCAGACCCAGAGAAACTCGAGAAGATTTTCTAAGAACAAGGTGCAAAGGTAAATATTTTTCTTCCTAGCTTTAATTTTTCCTTTTTTTTAGTATGTCTTATAAATTGTGTAGCTCTGGTAGCTGACCATGGTGATAAAGGGCTCTTCTCGGGGTTTAATAAAAAGGTGGAGTTATCAACTTGAGCTGTCATAGAAAAATGAGGATTTGAAGTCTCAACTGGATGGTCTGGTGGTGGAGGCTGTGAAAGAGAAAGAAAAAGTTGTGGGGATGGTGAGGGGAATCATGAGGTTAGAGCTACAAAGCCAGGTCATCGAGCATTAGAAAGATGTTAAGAGAATGGTGAAGGCGATTAAGGTGGGGCAGAACAATCTGATCCAATCTTGTCGTTATTTTGGACTTTCCGAAAATGATATTACTTTTGGCTTGGCTGACCGATATCAAGAAATTGATTTCCCGTTTTAGGTTGAGGAAGAAAATGTTAAAGATGATGAAGAACAACCAGACCCTCGTTCTTCACCTAGAGATGCCACAAACATTCAGCCTAAAAAAGTTCTTGGTGATGCTTGTAAAGCTTCTGAAGTTGTTGCAAAGAAAATGTTGCCCAGAGAGGTAGAGACCACAAAAAGTCGTTATGCTTGTACCATCTGTTATGTTGAAAGTTTCTTTGTCTAGTATAAATTGATAGGGAGATGACATTAATTATTTTGGGAAACTATGGTTGTTGTTGGATACTTTAAATTTTGAATGAAATGAATAGATTTTGAGTAAGTGAATAATGCATAATTTGTAATTTTTGTAGGACGTAGAGTAGTTGAGGGCGAGTATAGATAGTCTGCAGAGAACATTGAACTGAGTTAGAAATGCCTTGGTTCGCGCTTATTAGGTAATAACTCGATCTAAATATCAATGAAGGTATCATTAATCTCTGTGAGAAAAACATTGCCAAAAGTTATGTGATACTCAATTTAAGTTTGCCAAAGCCAAAATATAGAAGAACAATGGTGTTAGAAAGGATCATGATAGGTTTAAAAGGACCCAAAAAATGTTGAATGAAAGGTGGGTGCGCTAAGGCGTTGCTAACGTTGACACTCTATTTTGAGGTGGAAGTCGATAACGAAAGGGGCTTAAAAGACGCGTACATACAAATATTAGGAGAGAGGGGAGTTAGACCTGATCAAGCTCGAGTACAAGCCTTAGCAACTGCGGTTAATAATTTTTATAGCCTAGAAGCTAAAGAATGTTCCCCTTGAGCTGGTGTATCTGTAATATATATGAATGATACTTTATTATGTATACTTAGATGTTGAATGTATGTGATCTATCTGTAGGGTTGTCGATTTATGAGAAGTATATTTTTTAGGATAAACAAAGAAAGTAGGCGAGTGTAAGAGGAACTTCAGAGTGAACTGAGAATGACTCTAGTGGCTCTAAACCATTTTACAGAACGGAATATTCAGCTCAAAGTGAAAATTGCTAACGAGATATCTCAAAGAAAAAAAATGAAGAAGTAAAATAGAAAGACGTCGAGGAAAAGGAAAAATAGACTCGTGAGCATTTAAAGAAGGCGAATGCGCAGATGATGAATCTTCTATAACCTAATACAAATAAGTTTGTTGCTAAAGATCCTCACAAGCTGCATATAGAAGCAATCATTACTTTTTATGGTAGTGAACTGGAAAGGGTTGAGAGTAAATTTTATAAATATGTGACTGATGCTGGGAAGGATTATGATTTGGAGATTGCAAAACTGGAGTATCTATGCTTTTTACAGGCGAATGAAAGTAACAAATTAGAGCGTGTTAAGAAACAAATACCCTTATTAATGGAGGAGCTAGTAAGCAATGACAAGGTCAAAAACCTTGTACATCACATCCTACGAGTACGATGTGAAAAAGATGTTGCAGTATTTTATCCTCCAGTGGGTACTACTCTTGCCTATGTCTGAAACATTCATATTTGGAGTTTATTTCATTTCGTGTCAAGAATAGGTGTCAGCACTACCTCATGGTTATTCATCGTCAAATAGTGTATGTGGAGCGACTACAGCTGGACAGACACTGAACATGTACGTGAGTGTATACCTTTTCACTCTAAAAGCTCAAGCCGTTAGTATTTTACAAAAGGTAAAAAAAAATCATGTTTTTTAAAAGAAAATAGGTTTTTGTTCGAACAAACTTTTACTTAGACCACTGTTTCTTCGAATAAGATCATTGGTTCTGTTCGAATAAAACCTTGTCTGTTCGAGCAGACTATTTTTCTATTCGAAAAAAGTTTAGGTTTTTAGTGTTTTGACATCCTTTCTTATTTTTATTTTTTTATCTCTACCAAAACTAATTTTTCTAGGGCTTGATATTTTTAGAGAAAAGAATGATTTTAACGAGCGATTCAATGTGAAGTAAAATTTAAATTGAATCAATCAAAGATTTAGAAAACCTGAATCTAATTTTAGATTTTTAGATTTTTTGATTTTGAGCGATTCACGTTTTGAAGCTTTGGTACGTTATTCGAAGCAAGGCATTACGAGAATGATGAATTGATTGCAAGGAGTTTAATTAGAAAAGAGGTAACCACGAGATGCGCTTATCGAGTCTGTAAGTAATTGAATTATTGTAATTTTGTTTCAATAGTAGATTTTTAGTTGTCGTGAGGTTCAACAGTGACCTGTGGGTTTTTCTCCTAAGAAAAGTTTCTCAGAGGGTTCAAATTGTTTATCATAATACTTTTGATTTCTTATTTTTTATCATATCAACTTGAGCTAGGTTAGAACTAGACAATTAGTTTTAAGGATTATCGGTCCTTTTAATTTTGACCTAAATTACTCCAAATTAGTTAATCTCAATTAGTCATAAATTTTAATTGGTATCAGAGCAGTTGCACTCCGAGGCTTAACAGCCTGAGGGTAGATTATAACTCAATTATTTGAGATTAATTGATTTTGGAAGCTTTGGAGGTCCCATAAATCGTTCGCCCCTCTTCGATGGCAAAGACTATCCTTATTGGAAAGTCTGAATGGTTGCATTCTTATAACCACTCGAAGAAGATGTCTGGTTTACGATCAAAGATGGATGGACGCGCCCTACAATGATGAAAGGAATGGGTGATAAAACTAAAGAGGTTCTTAAGCCTTGGAATAAATGGTCTGATGATGACAAGGAAGCTGCTGGTTATAACAATAAGGGTCGCATTATTTTTATGGCAGGGAGCCCAAATGAGTTTTGACACATATATGCTTGTACCACTTTGAAAGAAGCTTGGGATAAATTAGTTTGAACTCACGAAGGCTATACTACAATTAAAGAAAGTAAATTGCAAATGCTCAACTCATAATTTAAGAATATTTGAATGGATGAGAATGAACCCTTTGATGGGTTCTATGCGAGACTAAGTGACATTGTCAACACTAGTATCGCATTTGGTGTAACTTACTCCGATGTTCAAATTATTCTCAAAGTCTTGAGGTCTCTTCTCAAGAGCTTTAGATCCAGACGTGATGTTATAGAAGAAGCTCTAGAGCTTAAAAAAATGAAACCATACATACTTGCTAGAAAATTGCAAATATTTGAACTCGAGATGCATATGGAAAACCTAAGAAGAATAATAGTATTTCTTTTAATTCTTCATCTACCTCTTTGTCTTCTAAGGGTATCAAAGAAGCTAACAACTTATATGATTCAGATGATGATGATGGGTCTGATATGGATTCACAGATTGCCTCTATAAATAACCTACTTAAAAACCTTGTAAAAAAATATTAATTTTAAAATAAGGGCAATCAGTGAATTATAAGTCGTGAACTCATGATCAAGTTAAATTGAATATCCTGCAGACAAACCTTAACACTGACCTAAGTCAAGTTGAATATTTTAAGTGTCATAAGTTTGGTCACTATGCACATATTTGCCCCAATAAAAAAATTGGTAGTAATAATAAGGCTATGAATAGTAATATTACTTGGGATAGTAATAATGATGAATTTGACGCTAATAATGATCATTCCCAAGAAAATAAAAATAACAACTATTGTGTGTATCCTGCTATAATAAACTCTGGGAATGATTATTCTAAGCCATTTGAGCTAGAAGACCATGCTGAGAGTGATCATGAAAATAATGAGTTAAAGGACCCTAATCTTGAAGATTTGTATGCTTGGGCATTTGTGAAGTATGCTAAACTTGGCAAAATAAACAAAGTATTAAAAAATCTAGTTAACACACCCACACTTGAACTTAAGAACAAGGTCGAGAGTACAAGTCATGAGATAGAAAGGCTTAAAGGTGAGAAACAAGGTCTTCATAAGACAATTATGATTTTAGAAAAAAAATTCATAATGCTAGGGAGAAAATGAAATTAACTTTGGACGAACTTGATAAGTCCAAACTTGATTTAGTTTACTCTCAGCAGAAACTTAATTTTTTTTGTCATTGAGCAAAAAATATTGATAAGATGTTATGTATGGGGAAATCCAATAGTGACAAAAGGGGTCTAGGATATGAGGATCATGACTCTAATTCCAAGACTCCTCAAGTTATACAATTTGTCAAAACAATAATTGCTCAACTTTGGCCCAAGCATAACGTAATATCCACCCCTCACAATCATTCTAAGAGGTTTTCCTTCACTCAGATTTTTTATTGTCAAGCGTGTGGTCGAAAAGGTCATGTTACTTCTTATTGTAGATTTGTTGATCCCTATCGATCATATGCGAGACCATATAATTGGTAAAGATACAACCCAAACATAAATTCCTTTAATGGGAAAAATGATAATATGAGTAGGTGGTTTGCTCAAGAAACATCACCTCGAAAGGTTATTCAGGCTATTTGGGTCTCCTCGCCACAGATAAGGTAATGAATCTAAACTGAGATGGGTTATCAGTGTATGCTTTATTGATCAGGTAAATTTCTTGCCCTATTTCATTTTAGTTATTTGTTTATGTTTATGTTTAGGACAGCATGGTATTGTTTTGATTTTATTTGTACTTTGTATTTTATGAGATTTTATATGTGGAATATTCTTGCTAGACTTGGACTGTGCTTTGTGTCATATTAATTCATGGAATGATTATTTAGAAAAATTACTATTTATAATAATCAGTAATCCCTCAGTTTAAGCTAAAAACTCATCATGATTAGAACCACTTGAGTATAACTGTAGAGACTTCGTACCTAATGCTATGTGAGGATCTACCTTTTTGCAAGCTTCTAGTGTTATTTCATAAATTCTTTCCAGATTCAGCATTTTGTTTTTTCATGATCTTATTTTTTTTTAATTAATTGTCGATGGTGACATTAAGTTCAAGTTATTATAATAAAACATTTCCTATACTTGATTCGAGATGAAAAAGATACTATGTGAAACCAAAGATATGATAATAGACATTTTTATTGTTACACCCTTTTTGACCTTTTTCTATGCTTACCCATAATTTTATCCGTTTGTAGCCCTTTGTGTCTTAAAATATGTCATTCATTCAATATCCAACTTCTTTTAACCCATTTGTTCTGAGACTTTTATGTGAAATAAAAATAATGGAAGGAGTGAAACTATGCGGTTTTAAAGGTAGAGATGAATATAAGAGGAGAGTATTTCCAATGATTTTATGGTACATCTATATGATTCTATCTAGAAAGAATATATTCTATATGTACTCGTTAAAAGAAAATAATGAAGGAAGGTAAACTTAAAATGAAGAAGGAGGGGGAGTAAGAGTAACTGTTACTCACTAAGGAAAAAACTGAATGAAGGTGAACACAAAATAGATAAAAAAGTGAAGTGAGTGTAATTGTTAGTCTTAGAATGCCGGCAAAATACCTACTATGTCTTGAGCCTACCCTTGCCTACATTATAACATTTTCAAGACCTGTTTGATCTTGAGCTTAACACAGTCAGTTTAGTGGAGATGAGAGATAAAAATTCTATATTAATTAACTTGACACTATTAGTGATAATTGTTTTCTTGTCTATGAGATCTTTTAATTCGTAGTGTACCACTTATTTGATGAATATGAATCCTTCTTTACATATTGTTCATATTCATATTTCACACAAAGTATTTGCTAGTCAATTCTCAGTAATTTTTGAGTGACCACCCTAGTGAGGCCTAAGTTTAAACAACTTTCCAGCATAGTATTCTAACTGCGGCCGAGTAATTCGTTGAAAATCGGGTATCTATCTGACTGTGTACACACATACTCAAAGTAATTCATTTAGTGATAATTTTATAATACATGGGCGATGTCCTGGTCTTTATAGGATATTTTAGATTCATTATCTTTTTATAATGCCTTGTGTTTTTTGAAGTGTTGTCTTTTTTTGCTAACTTATTTCAGAGACACTCCCCATGTGTGTTTTCTCATTGTTTTCATTTTTTTTTTGTTATTTAAAAATAAAAAATGACTTCATTTTTTTTCTTTCTTTTAATAGGAGTTATGTGGTGGTTGTGGTTGATTGTTAGGTTTGTTTATTGCACTGGGTTTGATTATTGGAAAATTAGGGTATTGGTGTTAGGTTTGTTATTTGGAGGTTGGTGTTTTCTGCCGACTATTTGTTTCTCCTTTTATTTACTATTGTGTATTGTTTAATCTTTGTTTATTTGTGACAAAAAGGGGAGAGATGATCCTGACAGGCAAGCCAGGAAAAGATGATTCTGACAGGTAAGCCAGGCAAGTTATGATTTTTTACTAGATCCCTTAATTTTCTTTAACAGTTTTGTGATGTATCTTGTTTAGTGTATAGGGATTACAGTGTATTTGCTATAGGATGAGAATGTATCTTTGAGTATGGATGTTCAATGATTGAGTCAGTCCATCAAGTTGTATTTTTTATTTCTTATAGTTATAGTTTTGTCACGAAATGAACCAAAGGGGAGATTGAAATATCCATTTTTAGAGTTTGTTTCATATCATGTCTCGAATAGGTGTCAGTACTACCTCATGGTTAATCGTCGTCAGAGAGTATAAGTGGGGCGACTACAGCTGGACATATACTGAGCAAGTATGTAGGTTTATACCTCTTCACTTTAATAACTCAAGCCGTTAGTATTTTTCAAAAGGTGAAAAAAGGAATCAAGTTTTTTTTGAAGAAAATAGGTTTCTGTTCGAACAGACTTTTTTTATGTTCGAAAATTTTACTCAGACCAATGTTTCTTCGGATAAAATCTTTGGTTCTATTCGAATAAGGCCTTGTCTATTTGAACAAACTATTTATCTATTCGAACAAAGTTTGGGTTTTTAGTTTTTTGATAAAAGATATCCTTTCTTATTTTTTATCTTTTCCAAAACTATTTTTTCTAGGGCTTGATATTTTTATAGAGAAGAAAGATTTCAACGAGCGATTCAATGTGAAGTAAAACTTAAATTAAATCAATCAAAGATTTAGTAAACCTAAATCTAATTTCTAATTTTGTGAGTTTGAGCAATTCAAGCTTTGAAGCTTTGGTACGTTATCTGAAGTGAGGAATTGAGAGAATGAAGAGCATTGCGAGAACGAGGAATTAATTATAAGGAGTTCAATTAGAAAATAAATAGCCATGGGATGTGTTTATCGAGTCTGTAAGTAATTGAATTATTGTCGGCCCTTTCAATTTTGACCTAAATTACTAGAAATTGGTTAATCTCAATTAATTAAAATTTTCAACATCATCAATATTTCTAGAGGTAGAAAGAAGAAAATGATTCTTCAGGTAGTTAGAAGAGATGGGGAAAAAATATTGATCGACCAAACTATTCCCTTATATTTATTTTATATGTCCCACTGCATATTGTAATTTTTATAGATGTGAAAATGTTCAAGTTCGTATTATTCTATAAACTTCCTTTCATTTTTTTTAATATGATACACATGTACGTTGACCAACCACAAAGATGGAGAATAATTCTTACTTTTTGAATGTAAAAATTGAACTGTAAAATAAATTTATTGGTAGTACTTCTTCAGCCTTCATGTATTCCATGGGTTAGGAACCCGGACTCTTTCTATTATCAAGTCGTATGAGCTGAGTTGGTCTTGTCTACTACAATGACGGATCCTTCCCTGTTTTATGCGAGCTTCTGGGTGTTCAATTCCTTCATGCTTTTAGATATTTCCCTTAGGAAGAGGACTTGGATGTCGAATTCCCTGTTGTGAGCTCTTTTGTTATATGATTTTGCTAGTGCCTAATGATATCGTCAAAGATTTGTAACTGCTTAGTTTCTCATTTTGTCAATTCAGTTCATATTACAAGTTAATTGGAAATTATTTTCCTAGCCTTATATTTCATGACTCATACTGGTTGATAATATTCAGTCGGGATGACAACCTAAGTTCTATAGACTAACAAAAATGGTGTACACCCTGCAGATACTCGCAGTGTTGTGTGGTACACCCAAAGTATGTGTGGAAATGATCCAGGAGGATCTAAACACTAAACCCATCCAAAAGATGCCAAGTCATTCAAACGAGAAGGAGCAAGGTCAATCCAAACAAACTGGTCCATATTTTAGGCAAATTTGCCAAAGTCGCTCGAACGAGATTTGGAGTCGATCGAACAACTTAAGGTACGTTTGAACAAAAAAATATTATATTCGATTAAAGCATATTATGAGTCTTTCATTCGAATAGAGAAATATTATGTTCGAACAGAGCCTATTCTAAGTCTTCAGTTCAAACAACGAAATGTTTTGTTCGAACAAAGCCGCAACTACTTCTATTTTATGTCATTTTAAAGGTAATTTAGTCCTATATTGTAAGTAGGAAACTTGTAACCTATTTAAGGACAAGGCTTGACAATGTAAAAATGGGAGATTTAGAGATCCAAGTTGTAATCTAGAAGTTACTATTTTGGAAGAGTAATTCATTATAATCAATCAATTGAGCAATATAAGTTCTTCTTGGGAAATTTAACCTATCAAATTTTGTGCTCTTCGTTAATTCTTTGTTTAAGGTAGTCTCAAATTCGATTGTGGTTTAGGCAATTCTTGAATCTAATTCCCTTTTTTAAGCGCTTTTTGATCCCACCAATGATCATTTTGTTGGTGGTTTTTGTCTGACCGTTACCTTGTGGGTAATAGAAGTTTAATGGAGAATTGATAATGTTATGTATCTTAAGGAACTGGACCACGCTTTCTCCAACAAACTATAGTCCATTATTGACCCTAATTAGGTGCGGGCAGCCAAACTTGGTGATAATATTTTCCCCATATGAACTTGATAACTTCGTCTTCCCGAGTTCAGCATAATGTGATCGCTTCAACCCACTTTGCAAAGTAATCAGTTACTGCCGAGAGATGTCTCTGTTTCCCTCGAATATTTGTAATTCTCCCACTAGACCAAGGCCCTATATTTTAATTGCCCAATACACTATATGTAAGGGCCTAACTTCGCGGGAGAGGAAGTTGACTCTTACACTCCGAATATCATCTTCAAACAAAGGATTCAAGCATATAATCAGTAATAATATGACTAATCAGTTGTTCCCATATTTTTTAGTCTAAAAGGCATGACCTTGTAATAATACCGTCCCTGCTCTATGTTAAATGTTATTTTCTCTTAATCCTCTTGTAGGAGTGGTATTTGATTGTAACATGATACTGCATCAATCATAGACAAAAGTTTGTGCCCAGCAGTAAAATCTAACAAGTGGTTAATTATTGGGAGGGGAAAACTATTTTTCTGAGTGTGTTTATTCAGGTCGGTGAAGTCTACGCAGACTTTAATTTTTCCCTTTTTCTTTGGAATCACTACAATGTTCGAAATTTAATCAGGGTATTCTGCTTTCCTGATAAATCCAACTTTGAAAGATTTATTGATCCCCTTGTTTACATCATCTCAAATTCTTGGCACTAACGTCCTATGTTTTTGTTTAGCTGTTACAACCTCATATTTTAAATATAATCTATGTGAGGCTAAAGCAGGATCGACGCCTGGCATTTCTCAAAAAATCGAAGCGAACACATCTTTATTATTTTTATAAGCATTCAATAAGCGCTTTACGTTCATCCAACGGTAACTGAGTTCCTACAAATGTGCCTCGGTTATGTCTGTTAATCACTAAGTATTTCGTATCTTCAGCTGCTGAAAGCTGGACCTCTACAAGTTTAATTTTCATAATTGCTATGCTTTGAACTCTTCTGTAGTATATGTAATTCCAGTCACTGTGTTTTTGCAAGTGCGAGCTTCTTTTTGTCTGCCTTTGACTTCGTAGATCCCTCCATTCCAATCAAAATGTAGCGCCAGATGGTAAGTGGAGGGGATGGCATTCATATTATGCAACCAACAATGTAGGGCTGAGCACAGGTCAGTTCGGGTCGGGTTCTGACCAGAACTCAAACCAAACTGACCTAAATTGGTTCTTGAAACTCGGAACCAAAACCGAACCGATTTGAGTTGGTTTCTGACCCGAACCAAACTGATTTGTTAAATGACAAACCGACACTGACCCAAAACTGAACCGATTTATATTAGTGTTCCCCAAATACTTCCTGTTGATTCTATTTTATGATTTTTGGAGTTTTATATTCATGATTAGTTCAAACACAGAGAGAGGGGAGAGATTCTTCACGAAGGCAGCCCAGGGATTCTTCTCAGCCACACTTTTCACTCAAACCCCAATAAAAAGGAGATAGGGAGACATATAGAGAGAAAATACTTGCCTGTTTATTGTTTTCCTCTACTTTTGACAATCTTCTCTCTTCTTTATTTAGTATTGTTTGAAGTGGAGAACTTAACATTAGTATTTGAAGTGAAGAAGAATTAGATTATTGTTTATATTTGATATAATTTTCAAAATTGCACCCAAGGGGTTGTTATTGTTGGAAGGGCTGAAGATCTGCAGTAAGGAGATTTGTGTTGAGGAGACAGGGGATAAAAAGATTTTGGTTGGGTTTAAACCTATAAACCGGGTAGGGGAACACAACATAAAAAGGTAGTTATGTAAATATAATAATAAACATTCACGCGTCGTGTCGGTTCAATTTCTTCCAGTTCCTATGGTGACGGAACCGAAATAGAAACCGAATTTTGTCGGTTCCTATTTTCAGAATCCAAAACTGAAACCGAAACTTAACTCTCAAAAGCCAAACCATTTTGTTCAGCTTCTTCGATTCTTTGCTCAATCCTATAACAATGTCCCATTATCCCCAAATATCTTAATTTTGTGTTGACGACATAAAAATTTACGCAGATTGTAGCTAGTCTTGTAGTGATAGGCAAGATGATTTTCCTTACTAATTGTTCTTCTTTAGATCCATTGAAACCACTGATATCCATATCGCTGACTTTCACCTGGTTCGTTAATCCCATTTGTTCAATAGTGTTATGGAAAAGTACTTCGATGGTACTTAGAGTATTAGCCATCATTGTGTGGATTACATAATTTTTCATTTTTAACATAACAACCAGTGGATCATGATAGGGAACTTGATGTAGCTGACATCTTAATCTTTGAAGGAGATATCAGTTTGCCTGCTACTAGACTCTAGCAGTAAACAAGCTACTTTTTTGACTACTGTTAAGTCATGACATTGAATGGGCTAGCGTCTTTTGAATTAGACCGACCTTTTAATTTTATGTGTCTTGATAAAGTGACCGAGGTAAAGGTAGTAGAGGTGTTTCTCCTCAGTTTTTTCATCTATTTGAACAACTTTGGTATCTTTTCAATAGTTCCCATTCTTATAACTCTCTAGGTCAACAATATACTCATGCATCCTTCCATCTTTTAGTATATATTCCATGAGTCTTTAAAGAACGCAGCATCGTTCAGTATCATGGTTTTTCACTTTGCAATGTTTGTAGTAAAATTTTCCTTCGATTGGCGTGAGAGGTTGTGCGTTTCTAAAGAACTTGTCTTTTTGAAGTGTAGGATAAATATCTGCTATCTTGGTTGTTAACTTTGGATGGTTTCCTTTGCGGGGATGGTCTTCTTCAGATTTAACACGTTTTTTGTCACCTCAAATATTTGTAACGTGCTTGATCTTTCGTTATGTATTTTTCCATTTGGTTGCAAGAATGGATTTAGTAGGCTTTTGTCTTTCAGATATCATTCTTTCTAGATCGATGTAGTTGTTTACCTTTTTGATCATCTCTTCTAGAGTTGATGGCTTATTTAAAATAATGTGCTCCTTCATCCTACTCTCAATGAGTAGAACGTTAGTAAAAACAGGCACTGTGATCTTATGGTCGAGATTGTTCATCCTCCTGGCTAGGTCTAGGAATTTTTTAGTAAAATTTTCAAGCTTCTTCCCAGGTATTTGCTTGAGACTTATCAGGGTGTAAATGCTCTCCTTATCTCAATTGTATGAATAGTTCTTAACGAAGAGTTCTTATAATTGATTAAAAGAGTGAATCAATCCTTCTTCTAGGGAATGAAACTGTAGGGACTTATCCCTAGAGCTATGGACATTCGATCTCATCTATGCCTTGGGCTTCGAAACATTCGATCTTATCCAGTACCAGACTCACGCATAAACAAACACATAACATACACGTCAACAGTTACACATCGACCACGAGCTCAAGCAGAACGTGGGTCGTCCACAACAGATATAAACAGAATAAGTCAACATACAACTGTCTCTCAAGAGCTAGCAGTTACACACTCAACTGCCCATGACTCTCACTTTTAGGAGAACTGCTTCAAGCACGATGTCAAGCTGAGAACAGGGTCTATAAAAGGGTAGAGCTCCTAAGGAAATAGGACAAGACATAGAAAATTTGATATAGATAATTATCTGATCTCTAGCTATCTTTTCTCAGATTAACTCTTGTAGTCAGATTTTCTCTCTCTCCTAATCAATAATAATACATTAACAAAATCCTCCACTCGAGGTCGTGGTTTTTTTTACCTATTTACAGTTTTTCCACGCTAAAACCCATGTGTCAACTGTTATCCCTTATTAAATTCTTGTCATAGTAGTTCTTGGTATAAGGATCGATTTCAAGCTATTTCGAGCTTTGCGAAATCTTGTCCCTACATTTGGCACCGTCTGTAGGAACGCACGGTTTTTCCACGTACTTAAGAACCACGATAAATACTCATCAGTCAACGGTATTCAATTATGGTTCAAACACGTCAATCTTTGGGAGCTCAGCCTAAAAGTTCAAGGGGACCTGATCGGGTTGCCGAACTTCAGGCGAGCTTAATTGCTGAAGCTGAGAAACAGAGTCAGCTCGAGCGCCAGCTATTGGAAGATCGAGAGCTCTGTGAGAGGGATTCAGAATGAGAGCGTCAAGCTCGAGTTCTGGAGACAAATAATCAAGAAGCTCAGATGTTAGCTTTTCAAACAGCTCTGAAAGTATTACAGAGCAGCCAACCAACACCATCCCCGAGAGAACGCGAGACTGTACCAACGACCTCAAGGGTTTCCGTTCACGTGAGGTTAGGGCCACATGAGGTACGCAGTACAGACATTTCTAGGATTCATTGTGAGGATCCACAAGCACCAATAGTCTCAATTCATTTGGGACAGGAGGCGCAGACAGATATTAGCAGAGATCGCAGGCCTTGCAAGCAACCCGAGGAAGTCCTACGACCTCCTTACCGAGCTCCGCTTCCTGGAAATATGAGCGAGGAAATAGGTAACCACGTTCCCAGACTCATGCATCAAGCGGTTTTAATAGTTCCAACAGTTCTGACAGTTCCAGCAATTCCAGCAGCCCCTATCCCTCAACATTATATTTCTCAGGAACTTATGGACCAGCTTATCTGGGAAATTATCAAAGCAACGGCTTTAGACACGAAGGATGACTCACAAAAATTACAAGGCAGTACACAACACCAAGGTTCCTTCTACAGATTCTTGCAACAACTGCATGTCGAGCGATCAAGGCGATCCTAAATGAACAAAGAAAAAACCATTAAGAAACAACAATCAGAGGTCGCAGAAACCATCCAGAACAGTCATACCAAAGTTGAATGCCAAGCTTTCCGTTATCTATCCTGTTCTCCAGAAAGATAAATGTTTCCATCCAGCTCGACCTCTTGATTCAATAGCAGGTCGACCTTATTGTGAATATCACAAGGTTAAGCACCACAGCACCGACAATTGCTATGGTTTGAAGAAGCTCCTGGATATCATTTTTAAGGAAGGGAGGATGCTCGAATACATCATCGATCTTCCCAGCTATAAAGATGGGAGGTATCTGAAACAAGGTGACGTGACTCACGTAACAGAACAAGCAGAGGAGAAGCATCTATATCATCTCTACTACAACAATATGATCGAGATCAATCAGGTTTCGAATTTCAGCATAATCAAGCAGAGAAAGTTGGGCAAGTGTTGTGACCTTGCCGTCCTGGACAAAGAAGCCAAGCTCCTACCAGAGTCAAGCAGTCGTCGAAAGGGAATCTCCTTCGAAGATTGCGACACAAGACATGTGAAGTATCCTCATCATGACGCACTAGTAATTATGCTCAAAATGAGGAACTTTGTAATGCACACCATGATGGTGGACACAGGAAGTGGGATTGAGATCCTTTTCCAGAGCACGATTGACTAGATGGGACTCTCAGATCAGGTCGTTCAAAGCGAGACAGACATCTGTGGATTTAATGGGTCCAAAGAAGTACGAGTTGGGAAGATTACTCTCCCAATCACAGTAGGGCCTACCACTATTGACATTATTTTTTACGTTATCAATGCCAAATCAAGGTATTTGGGGATACTAGGACGCTGTTGGTTGCACAATATGGAGGCCATCCCGTCCACGTTCCACCAAGCACTCCATTTCTAACATAACAACGGTATTTATGAAATCAAGGAAGTCAGAAACTTTCTCGAGCTTGCGAGAATACAGTCTCGCCTGTTCTCGACCAGATTGTTGCATAGCAATCATAGGAGACTGACCACCTCGATAATCAATCTCCTCCAGCCGAGCTTGTGGAATGCGTCCAGATCGATGGAGTTAACCGAGGTACTTATATTGGTACAAAATTAATTCAAACAGAGAAAGAAGCTATTATTTTTTTCCTCCAATCCAACAAAGACGTTTTCGCATGGAACTTCCAAGAAATGTCAGGCATAGACCCCTCAAAGTCTTGCCATATTTTAAATATCCGCGAAGACACCACAGCAGTTAAGCAGAAACAACGCAGGTTATCTCCAAGACTTAGAGACGAGGTGAATAAGGAGATTGACAAACTTTTCGAGGTCGGTTTCATTCGAGAAGCCAAGTACCCAGACTGGATTTCTAATATCGTTGTTATTCCAAAGAAGAATGGGAAGGTTCGGGTCTGTGTGGATTTTACAGATCTTAATAAGCACACGCCAAAAGATAGTTTCCCTCTTCCGATCATTCATCAGATCCTTGACTCTACAGCAGGTTATGAACTAC
Source organism: Kingdonia uniflora (assembly GCA_014058105.1). Classification (NCBI taxonomy): domain Eukaryota; kingdom Viridiplantae; phylum Streptophyta; class Magnoliopsida; order Ranunculales; family Circaeasteraceae; genus Kingdonia; species Kingdonia uniflora. Next base: position 354,493 of record JACGCM010002643.1, on the reverse strand, counting down.
TGTCCATGATGGACGCTGCTTCGGGGTACAATCTGATTCCACTCTTGGAAGCAGATCAAGAAAATACTACATTTATTACAGAAAGAGGTCTCTACTGTTACAAGGTCATGCTATTCGGCTTTAAGAACGCTGGAGCCACTTACCAAAGGCTGGTCATAAGTATGTTCAAAGAACATTTGGGAAAAATAGTCGAAGTCTATATTGACGACATGCTTTGCAAGAGCCTAATGAAAGAAGATCACATCTCTCATCTCTCTGCAGTATTCAGTATATTACAATCCTACATAATGAAGCTTAATCCCGATAAATGCCAGTTCGGTGTTCACTCGGGCAAGTTCTTGAGTCATCTTATCAGCAAGAAAGGGATAAAAGCTGATCCATATCAAATTCTAGCTCTTCTGGACATGCCTTCACCATCAACAAAGAAGGATGTACAAAAGCTTGCAGGAAAGATTACAGCAATCAATAGATTCGTATTCAAATCCTCAGACTGATGCAGATGGTTATTTATGCTACACAGAGGTTCCACTTAGAGGTTCCACTCAGCGTGGCAAAGGGTCAAAGAACAAAGATATTAACAGGACACCGGAATGCGAAGTAGCTTTTTAGAAACTCAAAACTTACCTAAGGAGGGCTCCAATCATGAGCACTCTAATAGGCAATGAGGAATTGATTATCTACCTCGCAGTTACAGATGCATCTCTCAGCTCGGTCCTCATTCGGCTTGAAGGAAAAATTATGAAAACGATCTTCTTCATCAGCAAAGCACTTACTCCAGCGGAAATGAGGTACTTTAAAATTGAAAGATTACTTTTAACTCTCGCATACACCGTACAAAAGCTCAAACACTATTTTTAAGCACATCCTTTCAAAGTCATAACAAACTACCCACTTCGGGAAGTATTGTCTAAAAAAGAGAAATCCAGGCGAATACAGCAGTGGTCCGTCAGTTTGGGGAGCACGAAATCAAATTCGAGCAGCGAATTTAAGAAAAGGGTCAAGCAGTTGCTGATTTCCTTGCAGACTTTCTAGTTTCAGATCCTGACTGGGAAGAACATGATCCAGATCTCGCCAAAGATGCAGCAGATGAGTTTCCACCCTCCAAATTTTTTGATAATCGAGCATCATGGATATCTCAAAAAGGGTGGAGGCTCCACAGCGATGGTTCAGCTGGACCCGCAGGGTCAGGAATTGGGATCGTTCTCATTACACCTTCTAACGACTGAATCGTGAAATCCATCCGTCTTGACTTCAAAGCCTCGAACAATGTTACAGAGTACGAGGCACTCATTCATGGTCTGGATTTGGCTCTCGAACTCGGAGTCACTGAAATCTCAGCCTACACAGACTCCATTCTAATCGTTGATCACTACTCAGAACATTACAAAAAGAACGGCACCATGGTCGATTATGCAGCCCTGGTTGCAGAGAAGCTAAACAAATTTCAAAAAGTTACACTCGAATACCTCCCTCGAGGAGAAAATTGCCACGCCGACTCCTTGGCTTACTTAGCCGGAGTATTAGGTGCAGAATCAAGACACCTTCAAATCAAAGTTATTTCATGCCCCAGTATTAATCTTACTACAATATATGTGATTAACACTGGGGGCGATAAGATGGTGGAAGATGATTAGAGGAAACCATTCGTTATTTATCTTGGTCCGGATAACTCTTGCAACGGGCCACTACCAAATGATCCACAACAACACAGACACATCATCGAGAATTCAAAGCGCTACGCAGTCCAACTAAACAGCAATCTACAAGCGTTCAGTCACTGGTCCATACCTCAAGTGCCTTTCTAAGGAACTTGCCGACAAGATGCTTCGAGATCTACATGAAGGTACTTTCGGATCCCATACCGCAGGACGAGCTCTTACTAACAGAGCTATTACCCAAGGAGTGTTCTGGCCAGAGATGCAAAACTAAGCTGAAGAATACTCACGAAAATACGGCGCATGTCAGCGTCATGGGAATCAAATTTGAGCCCCTGCCCTCGAACTCCATGCCAGTAAGGTGTACTGGTCGTTCAAGCGATGGGCACTCGATCTTGTTGGTGAATTCCCCAATACTCCTGGTAATAGGAAATTTCTCCTTGTTACCACAGATTACTTCACTAAATGGGTCGAAGCAATTCCTCTATGCTGAACTCAATAAGAGGAGGTCATTTCTTCCATTTGGCAACATATCATCACAATATTCGGTTGTCCCCATTTGATCCGTATCGATAAAGGTCCTCTGTTTGTTGAAGCCAAAGTCGTAGCATTTCTCAACAAACACGACATAATCTATTCTCCATCAAACCCGTACTACCCCCAGGGAAACGGACAGGCGGAGATCACAAACAAAATCATCGTGGATGGTCTCAAAAAGTGCCTTATGCCACAGAAAAAGGGCAGCTGGGTACGTGAATTACCTCACGTCTTGTAGGCTTATCAAACTACTCCCTGGAAGTTAACACAGTGCTCTCCTTTTCTACTTGCCTATGGAACTGAAGTAGTGATCCCAACAAAGTACTACCATCCTGTAAGAGGCTACGAGCTCACAGACAAAGAAAATGAGTTCGAATTGGCATGCAACCTCAATTGGATTGATGAGACACGTGATCGAGCTATCGTAAATCTTGGTCGATATCATCAAACACTGGCAAATTCATATAACAAATGAGTTCGCACACAAGAGTTCGCTATCAATGACTGGGTCCTTCGAGACATTCTAGATAACAGATAAAGATCCATATGCTGGGAAACTGGCAGAAAAGTGGGACGGTCCTTTCATGGTATAGTCGAACTGGTCTGGGTTCATACTATCTCATGACAGAAACCGGTGACAAAATTCCAAATCTATGGAATACAAGAAGATTAAAGTTATATCGACGCTGAACAGCTCCTCTGTCGCTCAACAATGCCCAATCCACCTCGAGATTTTACCTCTAATGTATGTACAAACTATTTTCAATCAATGAAATTTCTTTATTATAACAAGAATCCCTGCTATAAAGTTCCACTTCATCTCCATCCATCTCCACCCAAGGGTTAAAGCCCAGTTTTTACTAGCTCGATACCTAAAGGTAAAACCAACATCCAACACTGGTAATGGCATAGATAATACTAGCCTAACTCCTGAGGATACTCATACATTCGAAGGTGGGGGCCATAACGAACCACTTAGCCTGAAGATAACAAGACTAATGCATGAGTGAAGAAAAAACTTGCCCGCTGCCGATAAGCTCCAATATCCAACATTGGTAATGGCATAGATTATACTAGCCTAACACCTGAGGATACTCATATATCCGAAGGCGGGGGCCATAACGAACCTCTTAGCCTGAAGATAACAAGCCTAAAGCACGAGTGAGGAAAAAACTTGCTCGCTGCCGATAAGCTCCAACATCCAACATTGGTAATAGCATGGATAATACTAGCCTAACTCCTGAGGGTACTCATACATCCGAAGGCGGGGGCCATAACGAACCTCTTAGCCTGAAGATAACAAGCCTAAAGCACGAGTGAGGAAAAAACTTGCTCGCTGCCGATAAGCTCCAACATCCAACATTGGTAATAACATAAATTATACTAGCCTAACTCCTGAGGATACTCATATATTCGAAGGCGGGGGCCATAACGAACCTCTTAGCCTGAAGATAACAAGCCTAAAGAACGAGTAAGGAAAAAACTTGCTCGCTGCCTATAAGCTCCAACATCCAACATTGGTAATGGCATAGATAATACTAGCCTAACTCCTGAGGATACTCATACATCCGAAGGCAGGGGCCATAACAAACCTCTTAGCCTGAAGATAACAAGTCTAAAGCATGAGTGAGAAAAAAAAACTTGCTCGATGCCGCTAAGCCTCCCTAAAGTCCAAAGGTTGAAGCACGGATAATACTTACTTTTACACCTACAGACTTCTTCTAATTCGATGGGTCAAACCAGAGAATAATATCTACTGCAGGCGAAGAAAATGTTAGTTTCCAATATTAACATTTCAAATTACAACGTTCCTCTCAAGGGCCTACATCAACACTGATCAAATCAATCAGTCACTGAAGCATCAACATCTAATTACAAAAGGTACTCGTTATCAGAATTCAAATCTATTTCTTTTTAATTCTGCTAGATTTTCTTGACGGGAGAGCAGTCGAACTTCCTCCTACAGCAGCAGTAGGTGAGACTGCACTCGAGCTTCCCCCTATTTCAGTCTTGGATGCCATGTATTATGGAGCTCGTTAAGCAATAATTTATCTCCCTCGAGCTATCTGTTCAGCCGTCGTGGTCCCAATACCACGATCCATAACCCCAATCGGATCTATGCTCGAGTTATCGAGTTTATATACGCAAGTCCTCCCAAAGAAGCTTCACATTATCATCCAATCAATCTTCATAATGAGAGATCAAAGCCTCATATTCTTTCGCATACTTAGCATTATATGAAAGAGTCTGCTCTTCTCTATCTCTAGCAACATTTAGCTCCTTCTGCATAACAGTTAGCAGGGACTCATAACATCAATACCTAATTGAGAAACAGATCGACAGAAGCATACTGACAAACTTGCAGAGCAGACACCTGCAAGCTCAAGAGAGCTAGTTCCCCTTGGCCTACCGGCCAAGAAACAAGCTTTGGTCGTAAGAAGAGTATAACACAAACATCCTGAACTAGGACAAACTTACAAGCTACATATCCCTTCTTCTATTAAATTTATGTTCATCTAGTTGTTAATTTATCCAAATTATCTAACCCGCAAATCAGCAGCAGGAGTTTTTCTCCACTTCAAGCAGCCCCTCTAAGTCCACAACTCTTAGGCGCAAGCTTTCTATCTCCTAAAATACGGGATTTCATAAGAAAAATGTTGTTGGCATCAAACAGCAGTATAATATTTCAAACTCGAGTTCATGTTTCACAACCGATGTTACATTACACGATTATCCCACCTGATTAATAGTTTCCTGATTATCGGCAGCGGTCTTTTCAGCAACATTCAGACCATCCTCCATTTCCTTAACCTCTTCTTCATCCACAATTTCCTTCTCCTCATAATTCCCTTTGCTAAATGCCAAAATCTCTGCCTTTGTATACCTCAGCTGGTAGAGCTTCCCTACAAGGTTGTTCCGAGAAATAGCAGACGCAGAAACAAATCACTCCGCTTCAGCTATACTTTCGGCCCTAACTTCCTTCAGCTTTAGGGCAGTAGCTTTCCTCTCCCGAGTCAAGCTCTCTTCCAACTGGTTTTTCTCTCCCTTAAGCTGGGAGATCCTCTTTTCCAGCTCAATAGACCTATCCTGAAGACCAAGCTGAACCCCCCTCAGAGCACGAGCAAATTACAACAAGAAATAAGTCAGCTCGAGACAACAAATAAATATAAAAAAAACAACAAATATTTACTAACCTTATTAAACTCATCTTCCACAACAGTAACCCCCTTTTCTCGAGCTTTAGCTCGACATTGTTCCTCCATGAGACCGGTTTCAACCGCAAAATGCGGCCTCAAGTTAGCCCCCTCAGAGTTCTTAACGCTTTCCTCTAGCACCACCTGGGACTTTGCGGGTGGAGTTACCTTCCTCCTCTTACTGCTATCGACCACACTGTCCGACGTAGCAGAACGAGAAGCAGCCCCCCTTTTCACGGCCTTCCTCTTCGCAAGATTCCATTCAACAGTGTTGGGCACAGTGGGCATGTCTACTGGTCCATCTGGTATCTCGTTAAGCCCCGCAAGCTTCAATGGAATATTAAGTTCAGGAGTTAACATTTTCTCTTCCATAGAGCCTGAAGTTTTCCCAGCCATTCTCCTCTTCGCTTGAGATCTCCTGACCTTGTCGTCCTTAATAGCTACCCTTTTAGACCTATTTATCCCTAACTTTTTGAGAACGACTTCGAGCTCAGTGCTTTCCTTAGCAGCAGAATCTATGAAGGATTCCTTCCTCAAAACTTTGCAGCTAATTCCTGCATAAAAAATAGGCCACGTAAGATACAAATTAACTATAGAAATATAGTTCAACATACAAATGATAGTTTGATTTTCAATGGTATACTTACCCTTTGTTATAGTTCTATTATTAAGTTTCAGGGGTTCCTCATCTGACCGCTGAAGACATTCACCAGACACCCATAAAAGGTTGTCGTTCCACCCTCGCCCTGCTGAAGATAGGTCGAAGAAGCATGGTCTTGAAGAACTAAAAGAAAGATATGCACCATCAGTTGTTGTGTCACAACGTAATACTCCAGTAAATCCTTGGCAATAATCCTACTCTTACTACCAGATGCAACCCATCTTTCATTAAAGGTTTTGCATACAAGGATCACTTCCCAAAAATTGCAATTTAGCTGCGCTGGGCAAGCCCCAATCATATTCATAACACTCTTAGCCAAATTGCTCAAAGGCAGCGTCAACCCATAGTTGAACTGGGCTAAATAACAACAAAAACCATTAGTTCGGCTCTCCTTCACCACACCTTGAACGTATTCTAAGGACACTTCGTCCCCCAGATGCCTGTATTTTTTTTCTTTAGCCAAATCAGGCAGCAAATACAGGTAATCCCCTTCTTGTCTGACACTGCAAGTTCTAAAGAAATTACCCCTATATTTGAAGGCGTGCCCCCAGATCCCATTAACACTACTTTTGGCCTTACAAAACTCCCTAAATCGACTACAACCCGTAGGGTACTCAACTCGAGAACCCTTCAAACGAGGCGATAAATGCCCTATTAGGTCTTCTTCATCAGCCTTTGCACAACCGGAGGTCGAAGCCATACTTATCTACAATAAAGGATCTACAATACAAGAAGCTATTCCAACAGCACCTACAGATAGGTCGAGGTATATATATCAATTATTAGCTCGCACTGCTAGATCACTTCTACAATCACAATTATCACACAACGATTTTTCTTGCCCCGTAGTCATTATTCCCCTTATTATTTTTATTTTTTGTTTGGGTGGGGATTATATCCTTATCCCAACACAATAAAGGTTTTTATACAAAAAACTCTTATAAACACAAAGACAGACTTACCTTCAGCACCCAAGTGAGAGTCTACAGCGCTGGTCCACACCAGTTGGCTTAATTTCTGCAACTTCTTCAAAACTTCCTCAATCTCAGCCTCCTCCCGCTATTCGCAATAGAGACTCATAGACACTATTTTCCTATTATCCTTTCCTCCTTTGGCAGTAATGGAATTGTCAGTTAAGATCTCTATCTCCCTAACCATTCTTTTTTATTTTTGGCTTTTTGTTTTCGGAGAGGGAGGAGAAGGAGTACTTATACACCTTTCCCCAAACCGCTGGCGGTTTTGAGTTTTTGAATAAATAGTCCTCGATTCCTGAACTAAGCCGTCTGTTCGTCTGAACCTGTCATGCATGTCGTACCGCTTCGGTGAAACTACCTTCCCATCATTACACCAAATATTATACTTTAGCGTATCTCTCAGCCTCTTGAACCAAATCTTTTCACACTGCCCCAAACTCATGATTTTAAATTATCTATTTTTATATTCCAAGTACCTTTGTTTACCTTACTTATACACCTTGACTTTAACGTCAATATCAATTAGCAACACAAATTCAAAAATTTAGTTTCATCGGCAATCCTAGTCATAGCCTATTTTCGTGAACAGAGTTTTTCTACAAGTAAATTCGGGCAGTTACATTTCAAAAATTCAAAAATACAATAGTCAATCACTCCAATCTCCAAGATACTTGCATTTGAAGCAACCGGTGTGCCCTTCGACACCATAAGCTTTCAATAGCCCTGAGGCGATATCCTTATCCTCATTGATGATCTCCTCCCTTGCCATCATCATGATGAACTCTTTGCGATCTTCAACAGACTGCCAACAGATACGCATGGACTCAGACCAGTATATACAGTTCATTTTCTCGCTCTTTTCAACATCAGTCATGCCCTCATCGTTTACTCGGGTCTCGAGCAGAACCGCATCATAACCTTGCTGCCCGAAAATAGCTTCCCTTATTTCATAAATCTTGAATGTTAAGCGCAAGTCGTTCAACACACGCGCTTCAACAATCATCTGAGAGCGAGTCTTCACCATTTTTATGAATAAACTTCTTAAAGAACAAGTCACACTTTTATACTGTTCAGTTAACAGGACTAATTTTTCGAATGACTATACGCAACGTATTTCAGTTTCTATAACCCACTCTTCCCGATTTCGAACTACTTGCTATTATCTTTTTGTGCTTAATCGAGCTATCTAAAGGTTACATTTCGAGCTTTATCTTTACATCTGTTATGCTTGAGTCGCTTACGAGGTAGGATAAGGTATGTTATCCCACCAGCTATTTACTCCCATATTATTACAGCTCGATGACGTGTCGACTTTTTCTGCTTTTCGCTAGTAAGAAACAAACAAAATATTATTTTATTACGCTGGATTTTCATCTAACAAGTTCGTTACAGGACTACCCCTACAACGTTGCTTTACAATTACAGAATCAAGCTTTTAGAAGCTCGATATTACAAATATTTTCTCAAGCCCGATGACAGATCTCTAGTTCTTTTCTCGTTGCCAAGATAATGTTGATCTTCCAGATAAACCTCAGCCATAGCTTGACAAATGCAAGACTGCAACAGGTCAAACACCTCTTTCCCCTTCATTTCCCTGTAGGAAGAATTAAAAGAAAAGACGATTGTACCGAAGAAAGCGACCAATCTTCCATATGCCACCTCCACCACCGTCGTCTCTTCCTACTTATCCCCACTAACCCAGAGTTAGTAGAGCTTGAAGAGGACTCCTACCTTAGAAATCAGAACGTCATTAGAGGCCAGGGATTTTGTATCGCATACACCCCAGCCGCTAAAACGAACGTTACATAATACCCAGAAATATTTCAAACAACAGTCCTTCAACAAAACAGCAAAGGGAGTTTCCCTACTCTGATAGCCAAAATACTGTATCCGGGTTTCCTCCATGATGAAGAAAAACCAGGTATGATACACTCGATTCCTCATCTTAACCAAGATTTTGCAAAGTGATGATTTGTTGCAGGTTATCCGGCGATAAGATCCGACCACTATTTATAGAGATACCGCATTTAACGCATGTTGTTTCCCAAGACAGTCATCCACTTGGGAAAACCATAAGTCTGCCCATAGCACTCACGCGTCTTAATGATAACACACTCATCAATACAGACGTTCCAGTTTTCAACCTCTCACTTAGGTCATCACAGGGTCCGAGTTTAGGGTTTTTTCTCAACTCAAGCCACACGTGACTTCAGTTGCAAGGGGGCGATTGTAGGGACTTATCCCTCGAGCTATGGACATTCGATCTCATCTATGCCTCGAGCTCCGGAAGATTCGATCTTATCCAGTACCAGACTTACGGATAAATAAACGCGTAACATACACGTCAACAGTTACACATCGACCACGAACTCAAGCAGAACGTGGGTCATCCACAACCGATATAAATAGAACAAGTCAACATACACCTATCTCCCACGAGCTAGCAGTTACACACTTTACTGCCTATGACTCCCACTTTCAGAAGAACTGCTTCAAGCACGATGTCAAGCTGAGAGCAGGGTCTATAAAAGGGCTGAGCTCCTAAGGAAACAGGACGAGACATAGAGAATTCGATATAGATAATTATCTGATCTCTAGCTATCTTTTCTCAGATTAACTCTTGCAATCAGATTCTCTTTCTCTCCCAATCAATAATACTACATTAACAAAATCCTCCACTTGAGGTCGTGGTTTTTTACCTATTTATAGGTTTTCCACGCTAAAACCCCTGTGTCAAGTGTTATCCCTTATTTAATTCTTGTCATAGTAGTTCTTGGTGTAAGGATCGATTTCAAGCTATTTCGAGCTTTGCGAAATCTGGTCCCTACAGAAACTATCTTAGAAGCTCTCCCGGGAGTCTGGTAGGGAATAACCTACATAAAATTTGGTTCAATCTTGAATGCAGCCCCTGAAAGTCTTGGAACTCCAGCACATACTCTACAAGATCCGTCCCATTCTATTTCTGAATTTTTGGCGTATGCAAACTAGGGGGTACATCACTATCGAGCAATTCTTGCGCGACTGGGCACTTTAATAATCTGTTGATTATGTTTGTGCTGGCACGTGTTTGGGCTTCTGAGAGTTCTTTAATGTACTTATCCATGCGCTTTTGGGAAGTAAATTGTCGAGTTGTAACTATTCGAAGTTGAAGGTGTCTCTTCTTGGGGTCATGATCTCTACTTCCCTCACTTAAACCTTTCCCGTATGAGAATCTAGGTTTTTACCCTCGGTGTATCCTCTGCTTGTCTAGGGTCAGCAGGACCTTTATTACTCCTGAACGATAAGCTCTAGACGAATGTGAATCTTAGGCCCCCGTGGATGTTGATTTGGCTGGATATTAGCTTCTTGGTTGGCCCCTCTACGAGGTCCTAAATGTCATGAGCTAAAATTCTTGATGTTGCCCACTGTACTTCTTTGTTTCTCTGGACTACAGCCTGTTGTTCCTATAAAATTTTTATAGTATTTTGCACTTCAACCAACTATTTCTCCAAAATTGCTCTTTCTGTTTCGGAGTTGAGCGCAACATATAGCTTTACCAGTTGATTTGCTCTTGTGTCTGTTCGTTATGTCCGTAAAACCAGGTCTGTTTGACTGGAATTTAGCGTTGTTTCACGAACTTAATAAGTATTTGTTGGAATTAAGAATTGTGGCTAATCCTTGTCAATTCTTACAGACGACCCCAAATGTAAGAGCCTAAATTTAGAACCCAAACTTAGTTTCTCACACCAAAGATGGTCATAATACTAGACAATAACTAGTAATAACTAACAAAGCAAGATCTAGCATGGAAACCTTTGAATAAGTAAAAGCCATGACTTCTATGGAGGATTTGCAAGAAACAATTATAGGGACCTATCCTTTGAATTGTGATAAACTCAAACTGATTCAATACCAGACTCATGCAATATATACGTGATATACACCATCAGTAATGACACCTAGATCACAAACTAATGAAGAATGTGGCTCGAGCACTATGGATGAAGTAGAATAAGTTAGAGATACATGCCTCCTACGAACTAGCAGTTACAAGTCTAATTGCCACTTGGTTCCATTTTTAGGAGAGCGTGCTTATGCATGATAACGAACTGAGAGTGAGGTCCATAAAAAGGATGAGTTCTAGAGGAGAAAGGATTGAGTTTTTCAAGCTAAAGAGATCATAACTTGTAATCAAATCTATCAGCCTCAAGTAATAAAGTTACAGTTACTAAACCTTCAAGTCGAGGTCGTGGTTTATACCTATTCAAATGTTTCCATGCTAATCACCTATGTCATTTCTATATTAGGCTATACTAATTCTTGTCACAGGTACATTTCGTGTAAGAGCTATTTCAAGCTACTACAAAATTAGGCCCTTGCATTTGGTGTCGTCTATGGGAAAAAAGACATTTTCATGAAATCCCAAGGAATACAGTTACTCAACAATAAATTTTTAATCATGGTGGCTTCCGAGCGACCAGTCACATGAGTTTAACATGATATTTTAGTCAAACCAGATCAGGTCACAGAATTACAGGCAAACCTCCGTGCTGAAATAGAGAAACGAAATAAACTCGAGCGTCAGATGTTGCTCGACCGTGAGCTCCTCGAACAAGAATTAGAAAGTGGGCGTCAAGCTCACCAAACAGAATTTAAACGACATAAGAAACAGATGACAATGATACAGACTGCCTTGCAAGCCTTGTAAGGCAATCAGTAAGTTCCCCTTCTAAGGGAACATGATCAAATACCAGCGAACTCCAGAGTTTTAGCATGAGACAGGTTAGGACTTCGAGGAGCAACTAGCAAAGGAGCTTCCAGACATCAACGTAATGACCCATATGTACCAGAAGCTTCAATTTATTTGGGACCGAAAGATCAGTCCGACATCAGTAGAGGACGTAGGCCCTCCAAGCATCAAGAAGAAGAGCCGCGACCTCAATTCAGGATAATAGCTCGTGAACTTTTGAGAAAGGGTAGTGGTACTCATAACCCTCGATCGGTATGCTAAGTTGCTCAAGCACCATGATAATACGTCACTCATGAACACATGAATTCGCAAATCAAGGAATTAACCAAAGCTTAAGCTCCCGACAATAAGGATCATTTAACCAAATTACAAGGTAGTTTGATCACCAAAGAGTTGCTTTATATGGAAGTACCGACAGGTTTCCATACTCTGAAGATACGTAAGTATAAAGGCACCAATCCAAAAAACATATTAAATAATTTTGCAACTCACTGGGATTCTATTCCAACTTGAACCATATTTTGTGCCATCTGTTTGCCACAAGCCTACAGGGAGAACCGCTCCGGCGGTTCCATTCTCTACCTGAAGATTCAATCCTCACATTCGACCAGCTATAGAAGATCTTCATCCAAACATATGCTCATAACAAAGACAAAGAAGAGAATTTATACAGTCTTATTAGTCTCAAACAGTCTCAGGAGGAGAAGCTCGGGGTCTTTGCAAAGAAATTTATGGAACTCGCTTGAAAGGTAGATAATCTTGATAAGAAAATAGCCATTTCAGCATTTACCATTACGTTACATATCGATTACAAAGCTAAGGAGCATCTCTCCTTGAATAAACCCTCAACCTTGGAAGACATGATTGCCAAGGTTAATGGGTATGTCGACCTGAAAATGATGATGACCGAAAGGTATAAATCTACTAATAATATCCTAACCACAAAAGGTCAAAACATAGATAGAGACAGTGAACAGAAGGATGGCCAGAATGATAAAAAGCAAGCTAAAGCAAACACAGGCAAATCTCAAAAATGCAATTTATTACCCAAGCCAGTCCTCCTAAAGATGAATGTTCGGATCTCAACAATTTTTCCCATACTAGAGAAAGACAAGTTCTATAGTATATTTTAGCCGCTGAAGCCAATCGAAGGTAGACCATACTGCATGCATCACAAGGTAACACATCATGCAGCTGAAAACTATTTTACTTTACAGAGATTGCTAGAGTACATTTTCAAAGATGGGAGAATGTACGAGTACATTATCGACCTGGGAGAATACATGAATGATAGTTATAAAATATAAATCGAAGTAGTTCAGGTCAAAGATCAAGCTGAGGAAAAAAATTTGAACCACATGTACTACAGCAACATGATCGAGATTTACCAGATCAACAACTCTACCAGATTCAAGAGGAGGAGGTTATCGGAATGCTGTGATCTCATAATTCAGGATAAAGAAGCTAAACTCCTTCCTGAATCAAGCAATCGACGAACTGGGATTTTATTTGAGGATTACGATATCAGTCACATCAAGTTTCTATATCACGACGCTTTGGTTATTTCGCTTAAGATGAAAAAATTCATCATGCATACCATGATGATCGATACCGGCAGCGGTATTAAAATTCTTTTTTAGAGCACAATCAAACAAATGGGATTAGAAGAACAAGTTATACCAACCAACATCGATATCAGTAGTTTTAATAGATCTAAAAAAGAACGCATATGAAAGATCATTCTACCCATTACCGCTGGACCCACCACTATCAACGTTGTTTTATACATCATCAATGCCAAATCCCGTTACCTAGGGATCATGGGCTACTACTGGATACACAACATGGAAGCAATTGCATCTACATACCATCAAGTACTTTATTTCAAGTACAACGGTGACATCTATGAAATCAAGGACTGTCAAAAGCTCTTATAAGTTGCAAAAATACCGTCTTTGCCATACTAGACACATCCGATAGATTTGTTGTATAACAATTACAGAAAGCTGGTCACACCGATGATCAACCTTCAACAGTAAAACCTACAGAGTATATTAACATCGATGGGCCTTACAGAGGTACTTATATTGGTACCTAGCTTGTCCCAAAGAGAAGGACATTCTCATACACAGATAAACTGAGACGTCTTTGCTTAGACTTTCAAAGAAATGCTAGGAGTCAACCCAGCTAAGGCGTGTCACAAATTGAGCATCAACGACAAAGCCATGATAGTCAAACAGAAACTGAGAAGGCTCTCACCTCGACTCAGAGATGAAATCAACAATGAAATCGATAAGTCGATCGAAGTTGGATTCATTCGAGAAACAAAGTACCCGGATTGGATCTCCAACATTGTCGTAGTTATATAGAAAAATGGGAAAGTCCGAGTTTGCGTAGATTTTATAGATCTAAACAAACACATGCCAAAAGATAGTTTTCTTCTTCCCATCATTCATCAAATTCATAATTTTACAGCAGCTCACGAGGTGCTATCTATGATTCATGCTGCTTTGGGATACAACCAGATACCTCTCTTAGACGAAGATCAGAAAAATACCACTTTCATCACTGAAAGGGTGCTCTACTGTTACAAATTCATGCCTTTTGGACTGAAGAACGCCGAAATAACTTATCAAAGGTTAATGATAACTATATTTAGAGAATACTTGGGGAAAACTATTGAAGTATATATCGACGATCTACTCTACTAAAGCTTGCAGAAGAAGGATTATATCACACATCTCGATACAGTCTTCAACATATTACTATCATACCGGATGAAACTCAATCTAAATAAATGTCAATTCATAGTACATTTTGGCAAGTTCCTAGGACATCTCATCAGCAAGAAGGGAATCGAAGTTGATCCTGATTATATTTGAGCTCAAATCAACATGCCATCTTTATAAACAAAGAAAGATGTACAGAAGTTCGCTGGAAAAATTATAGCTATCAACATATTCATTTCTAAGTCTTTAAATCGATGTCGATAGTTATTCTTATAACTTCAAGGATGCACCAAAAGGGGCAAAGTTCAACCAAGAGAAGAGATTAAATAGACAGAACAATGTAAATCAGCTTTTTAAGAACTCAATGTCTATCTTGGGAAATTTCCTGTAATGAATACCCCAGTACATAATGATTAATTGATCATCTACCTTGAAATTTAAAATACATCCCTCAGCTTGGTTCTCATTCGTCTTGATAGAAAAATTAAGAAGCCAATATATTTTATTAGCCCTCATATCGGTGGAAACAAGATATTCCCAGATCGAGCGACTCCTCCAAACCCTCGTTTACACATCGCAAAAACTCAAACATTAGTTCCAAGCTTATTCAGTCAAATTCATGACAAACTACCCGCTTCAAAAAGTTCAATCTAAAAATGAAAAGTCAAGAAGAGTGCAACTGTGGTCAGTAAGTTTGGGGGAGCACGATATCAAATTTGAATAACAAGCTTCAGGAAAAGGTCAAGTAGTGGCTGATTTTATAGTTGAGTTCCAAGTAGAAGATCCAGAATGGGAAAAACACGATCCTGATCTTACAAAAGAACTTGCAGAAGATCCACTTACAAAACCCTTTGACGAATGAGCTGAATTGGTTAAACAAAAGGGATGGAGACTTCTTACAAATGGATCAGCATGACCCGTAAGGTCAGGGATCAGAATCGTATTGATTATTCCTTCAAATGACAGAATTGGGAAATGTATATACCTCAATTTTAAAGCCTCCAAAAATGTCACAGTGTACAAAACATTAATCTATGGCCTGACATGGCATTAAAGATTGGCGTTTCTGAGCTCTCAATCTATATAGGCTCATTACTGATCGTTCGTCACTGCTCCGAGCAGTACAAGAAGAATGAAACAATGATTGACTATGCAGCTTTGGTCATTGACAGAATGAGCAGATTTAATACAACAACACTTGATTATTTACCTCTTGGGGAGAATCGACACGCTGATTCCTTGGTTTATTTAACCAGGGTATTAGGTATAGAAGCAAGATACCTCCACATCGAAGTAATTTCAACCCCCAACATTGATCTCCTAACAGTATGCGCGATCAATACTGGGGGTGATGAGGAGGAGGAATACGATTGGAGGAAGCCTTTCATTGCATATCTCAGATCGGACAACAAATGTGATTGGCCCCTTCCTAAATATCCCAAGGAACGCAGACAATTGATCAAAAACTCTAAGCGTTATACAGTTTAGAAAGGTATCAACCTCTGCAGGAGATCGGTCACTAGACCATACCTCAAGTGCCTCTCTAAACAACATGTAGATAGAATGCTCAAGGATCTACATGAAGGGACTTGTGGCTCCCATGTCACAGGTCAGTCACTTACAAATAGAGCTGTTACATAAGGAGTATTCAGGCTCAGCATGAGAAAATAGGCCGAGGAGTATTCACAAAAATATGACGCATGCGTGCCAACATCATGGTCATCAAATACGAGTTCCTGCACTCGAGCTCCATACTAGTAAAGTATTTTGGCCTTCCAAAAGGTGGGCACTCGATCTAGTAGGAGAATTCCCAAACACATCGGGTAACCGTAAGTTCTTACTCGTAGTAACAGATTACTTTATAAAGTGGGTTGAAGTAGTTCCTCTTTGTCGAACTCGAGAAGAAGATGCAATCTCATTTATTTGGAAACATATCATCACACGATTGGGTTCCCCCACCTGATTTAGATCGATAACAGATCACAATTAGCTGGACAAAAAGTAGCGGTATCCTCAACAAACATAACATCATTCACTCACCATCCAATCCCTATTTCTCCCAAGGCAATGGGCGGGCTAAAATCACGAACAAGACAATCGTTGATGGAATCAAGAAGAGACTCAAATCAGAAAAGAAAGAAAATTAGATACGGGAACTGCCATATGTTTTGTGGGCTTACCATGCTACACCGAGGTAATCCACATGATGTTCCCCCTTTCTCCTTGCTTATGGAACAGAAGTCTTCATCCCAATAGAATATCATCACCCAGTCAAAGGTCACGAGCGAGTTAGCCTATAACTTGAACTGGATCGAGGAAACACGTGCCCGAGTAGTTTCCAACCTGGGTCGCTATCATCAGATGCTAGCCAGCTCATACAACAAAAGAGTTCCTAGTCGTAAGTTCTAAATCGATGACCTAGTCCTCCGTGAGATCCCTAAAAGTAGAAAAATGTTAAACACTGGGAAGCTCGCAGAGAATTAGGAAGGTTCATTTCTAGTGGTGGGACAAACTGGCCTCGAATCTTACTACCTCATGATAAAGGATGAAGTTCGCATACCAAGGCCTTGGAATACTAGAAGATTGAAATGATATTATCGTTGAAACATAATTTTTCAGGGACATGATACAGTTACTATTATTCTTTACATTCCAAAAGTGAGATTATGATCTCTAACAGTATGTACATTCTTTTCTACTCAATAAAAATTTCATGTTTTTTTCCCACATTACTCTCTATAGTCATATATGTAGTATCTACTAAATCTTAAAGATTAAAGCAAATGTAACACTAACTTTCAATCGATACACATCTATCATCTACTAAATCTCAAAGATTAAAGCAAAGGTAACACTAACTTTCAATCGATACACATCTATCATCTACTAAATCTGAAAGATTAAGGCAACGATAATACTAGTCTTCAATCGATACACATCTACTATCTCTATACTTAAAAATAAAACAAAGGTATAACTAGCTTTCATCTATCAAACATCTACTATACAAATGGCAAAACAGTTTACTTCTTTATACCGGTCTTTGTTTGAGTACATCAAATAAACCTCCCCTAAGATTAAGAGCTTTTAAAGACGCAAATTCTAGTCTCTAGCAACAACCAACTCCCTACCTAATTCTACATGTTCGCCCATAATGGGACCAATGCCAGTTTCCATAAGATTCAAACAATTATGACAATCTACTTCAGCCTTTCAGATACAACCCTTCAAAACCAGGCAGTCATGCAACATATTCCTTTCAAATTCAAACCACTTCACTTCCCCCACAAATAAGCGATTACGACCATTATCTCCATCAAATGTACCTCTTCCATAGACAGTCTATGATGATTTGGTATAGCCAGGTTAGCAAACTTAATACGAATTTTTTGATAATTTTTATCCAGCGCTTCGTAGTGAGTCTTGGCTCTCTCCAAACTTTTTTCCAAATCTGCTACATACTTGTTCAAAGCCCTCAGAATTTCCAAGGATTTACCCTGTTCGATATAATTTTTCTCTTTCAGCTTAGTTAACTTTTAAACTTCACTTCGCAGTGCCAATAACTCTGCCTCTTGTTTTTGTGAAACCTCATTTTCGCTACTTCCACTGAAACAAGAATTCTCCAACATTTAATCTCTTTTCCTTATAAATTTCTCAAATTACCGACGCAAATCAACCTCTTTATTCCTATAATCAGCCAACTCTGCCTTCTTATTTCTTTCTTTTCTTCATTAGAGTTCCTTATAATAGCTTGGACATATTTTAAATCGGCCTCCAACTCCGTTATTTTTTTCAGATGAGTTTTTACTTTGAGATCTTTCTCCCCCAATTGTTTCTTAATAACATCCACCTCACTCTATTTCCTCTTCAATCTCTCCATCATATCACTCTTACAACCATGACTAATTGATATTTTAGCCTTTATTTTTTCCAACCGTTCGGAGAGCTTGTCACAATGACTTTGTGTACTCAGGATACCATCCTCTTTTCTCTATACAGTGTCACTCAACTTCTCCACATCACTTTCAACACTCGTCAAATTACCTCGCGCTCTCACCAATTTGCCCTCCTTTCTCCCCAATTGCTCCCTCAAACTATTGAGATACCATTTTAAATGCAACGCTTCCGCCTCTAACGATCTGATACGATATTGAGCGGTATCTGCTTCTTTGCACTTCTCCTTTACGCACTCTAACATGTTCTTCAACTTCTCAACCTCACTATAAGCACTCACTAGCTTACCTTGAACTCTACCCAAATCAGCTTCTTTATTATTGATCTTCTAGGTCAGCTCGCTAACTATCTTTCCTGACTCAGTCAGCCTAAGCTCCACTATACTGATATGCATTCTCTTCAAATATCTGATGGATCCTATCCAATTCGAGTTTAAACTCATAATTACATTTCATCACATCTTCCTCACGAGATCGTGCAGCTTCTAGATCAGCCTATAAAACAACTCGATTTCACATTCAAAACATATAGAATACTCTTTATTTCTCATATAAACTGTTCGATGTGCATCAGTTTACATACAATCAATTATCTATTATAGCCCCCCCACAACGAGCTCATCCTTAGCCTTCAATTTATGACAATTTCTCATTCTGGTGGCCATACGCTCTACAATTTCAGGATCAGGTTAATACCACAATCTTTTAATATTTTAAGGTACACATCTTTTAACACGTTCTCACTGTTTATCTCAGTTTCTAAAAGAAGGTTAAATTTTATGTACTTATACCTATCTTTTCGCTTAAAACTCTATTTTCTCACCTGAACCTCCGTGCGTGCAGCTATGAGCGCTACTGCAGAATTTTCTCCCTAACGAGCTCACTCTTTAACACTTCATTGATGACATGCAGCTCGTTTAACTTTTACACAACAATTTTCCTATCAAAAAGTATACCAACATCCATATTTCCTACTTAAACAATCCATACAAATGATTTCCCTCCTCCAATACAATATTTGATAAAGCTATTACATGCATATCACTATACCTTGTCATTCTCTTCCCCTCCTTGATTCTCTCGCTCAGTGCTATCAGAGACAATATTCAACCCAAGCACAGTTTCCTGGGGAGAAGTACTGTGAGCTTCATGCTCATTTTCTATTTTGGGCACCTCAACATCTGCAAATTGCCCTTCTGATATAGCAAAAACGTCATTCAAGGAGTAACCTTCCTCAAGAAGCTTTTGCCCGAGATTATCACGAGCAATGGTTACTTCTTCCGCATTCTTTTTCGCCTCATCTCCAAGCTCGTCCAACACAACCTCGAGCTCATTTCCTTCTCGAGCTACCGTATCGATCAGAGATTCTTTCCTCTTCACTTTCAACTGAGGATCTACATACAAATAAAATATCGTTAGCACCAAACAGGCTACTATCAACGGATACATTTCAGTATTCGTAAAAGTTACTTTTCTTTAAAGTTTTATATTTAATATCTAGGGGTTCCTCATGAGCTTGCTGGAGACACTCGCCTTTTACCCATATTAAATTATCATTCCATACTCTTCCAGCCGAATTCAAGTCAAAAAATTGGGGTCGGCCCGAGCTCGAACAGAAATACGTACCCCCAGTATTCCCGTAGTATTTCACATAATATTATTGCAAAACATTCGAAGATGTTATTCTTTTCTCATTCCCCTCAAGAGCCCACCTCCTATTTAAATTCTTGCAAACATTTATCGCCTCCCACATATTCCCGTTCAACTGGGCAGGATACGCCTCGATCTCGTTCATGATGCCTTTCACATGGTTGCTTAAAGGCACCACCTACCTATATTCAAACTGGGCCAGATAATACAAAAAACCCTCATCTAAATCACCTTCCCTATTCCTATTAAAATACTAAAGGGAAACAGACTATGGTATTTTCCTAATAAACTTCTGATGTTACAAGTCTGACAGCAGGAAAAATGTGCTTTCACCATTTTCATCAGAACACCCCCTAAATGATCTCCCCCCCCCCCCCATGCTCTATCACATTCCCCCATTTGCTACCTAAACTACCTTTCTAATTACAAAACTCCCTGAACTCATCTAAGTCTGGAGGATAGTCATTGAGAGTACCAGGGAAGTCTGGAAACTTGAGCTTTTCCTTACCTTCCCTCTCATTTGAGGTGCTCTCCCCTTCAACATCTCAAGCAGGTTCATTCGAGTTATTATTTATTAGCTCACTCCCCTCAGATTTGGAATCTTCAATTCCTACAGTTACTTCATCAATCAATCGACCAGAGGTTGAAGTCTCCATCTCTAACGATAAGCTTGAGAAAGGACGTTTATTCCTAAGATCTGTCACGCGTATCTACATACATACAAATCCAGGTATTTTAGTCAAATTCTTTATTTTTTCTGGTTTATTATGATAATACCACAAATATATGTTATATTATTTTTTTCCTACACTACTTAGCACTAGCACAGAGCAGGCAAATTTCAAAAAGACAATTTCTCCAAAAGTACATACAAACACTTTCCATATATAGTGCACATTTCAAAATTCAAAATATACAAAACGAGATAATCATCACAACATTCACAGACATTCAAATCACAGAAAAAGAGTACAACCAAGAACAATTACTAACCTTCAATAACAGACGATGAATCTGGAACCCCAAACTTCACTTCCTTCACGGCAACACTCAGTAACATGAGTTTCTTCTCCAAACCCACAATGACACATTCCTCTTCCCTCCGATGATGATGCCTACTTTTAGGGTTTCCCTCTTTAATCTCTCTGCAATCAATTTTTGTTTCTCTCTCTAGGTTTTTGCCTTTCTATTTTTTGTAAATATTTAGAAGATGAAAGAGAAGGACTATTTATAATTTTTTCTTCTAACCGCTGTTAGTTTTTGGGACTCACGCAAGCCGCCCTCGGTCTTCCAGCCGATGCGTCTCTTCCACTGTACCTATCAGACGGTTCATACCTTTTGGGCAAAAACAACTTTTCATCAATAACCTAAACCCTATAATTAAATGCATCTCTCTCTCTCTCTCTCTCTCCTATCCACCCCTCTCTCACACCTCCCCATATTCATGATAAAAAATCAAACCATACGCAATTGAACTTTACCTTCACCATCATGCTCATACTCAAGTTTTATATTCTCCTACTCACCATCCTTACTTATAATAATTATAATGTAATTCCCAATGTTTATAATTTGAAATTCAAACGAGTCCTCAACAACTTTCCCATAAATTAAGGAGCAACAACATAATATAAAAAATTTCCACTATATTTATTTGGAACTAAAGACAAGTTCACCATCTCAAACATCGTTACATCTAAAACAACCAAGGTACCCTGTAACACCGCATCTTATTAATACATCACCAACAATCATCTCATCTTCAACAACTATCTCATCAAGTGCGATCTCCTTCACAATAATTTTTCGAGCTTCAGGCTCAACGATCAATTTACAGAATACCTCACACCAAAAATAATGACTAACCTCGTTCTCCTTCACCCTTGCATTTAACCCCTGCAACTGAAGTACAGATTCTGATAAATCGGCATCTTTGTCCAGCTGCACAAATATACTTTTACGACTTCAGCAACCTTTATTGCTATCCGCCCCTCCGCCGCATGTCGAACTCTTTGAGAACGAGTCCTCACCATGTTTACTCATTTCATATCTTCATTTGCATCCTAATTTATAAACACAAAGTACAATAACATACAATTCCACCTTTTACACATACATGAAATTTAATAATAAGCATCACAGCTGTCAAACATATCCATCAGTTTCATATCCTCAAATAAAGTTGAATATATTCTTACCAACCTCCTCTTTCCATGGCCTTCACATTAAAAATGTCAATCTCCCTATTTCCTTGAACTAACGTAACAAGCTCTTACGCCATTTTCTTATATTTTCAAGTTATTTTCCACAGTTCGCATTACAATATCCTACATACTGCACATTCATATAGTATAGCTCGAACTGCACAATTTTTGCATTTAGATGAACATCTTTTATTAAGTTCAATGCAACTAACTATTTTGATATTTCAAAAATAGATCTTTCACATATTTCTTCACACAGTTCGACACATATTTATTTCGATCTACCAGTACTATTTTCTACAGTCTGATATAATCAATTTATAGAATAATACAAGATTACAAGATGTAAGACAATTTTTTAGAATATTTTACTTTATTAGCTCAAAAATGAACACTACAGAGTACTTTACAAAACATAGTAAAATACAGTAACTTCCTACAGATCATTTTACAGATTACAATAATTCTTAGATATCAACAAGCTTTCCCACATAAGTTTCTTCCACCTCTGAAACCACTACTTCTGCAAGAAAATGAAAATGGTTGTTACAGAAGCATGCTTCATCCTCTGAAACCACCACCACCGCAAACAACGACGGTGGCAGTCACAGATAACTTTTACCACCTCCTTCACCTACAAAACCCAATCGCTGGCAGGATAACGGCGGTACTTCCTTACATGGACACCAACTTCTTCACCCTTTTCAATCAAGACATTCTCCGCAAGAAAACGTAGATACTCCATGCGATGTTGCCTCGATGTATGTATATAGTGGAAGCGGTACATGCAGCAATACTCCTCATCAGCCTTCGCTGCCTCATGACGAGTCATACCTTCAAAGTTAGGCCTGACAGGAATGGGAGTCATAAGATCAAGGGTCTGGGTAACGAAATATTAAAACTGGAGTTCCTGCATTTTGGCAAGAAACCTAGCTTCCCTGGCTTGACTTTTGGTAGTCACCATTAGTCAAGTTACAACAAGAAAGCTTATAAAATTGGAAAGGATGGAAGTACTTGCAGACGAATAACAAGCATTACAGTAACAATATTTATAGAGACAAAATATTTAATGCAGGGGAGGAATTTAGAAGCAATCATCATTAAGATACATTGTCTGGGGAACCCAATAGCCAAGCACGTCAATCAACTCAATACCTCAAACGCATTCAATACCATAACCTAATATCCAACAAATACTTCACAATTCCAAGATCCGTCCACGTCAGCAAAATACATCATTCGCTTTTGAACAAACATTATAAATTCCAACTCACAAATCGATGGGCACTTCTCAACTAAAGCCACCCGTGCCTTCAGTTGCGAAGGGGCGATTGTAGGGACCTGTCCCTCGAATTGTGATAAACTCAAGCTGATTCAATACCAGACTTACGCAATATACACGTGACATACACCATCAATAATGACACCTAGATCACGAACTAATGAAGAACATGGCTCGAGCACTACAAATGAAATATAACAAGTTAAAAACATCTGTCTCCCACGAACTGGCAATTACAAGATTAATTGTCACTTGCCCCCATTTTTAGGAGAACGCGCTTATGCAGGATAACGAACTGAGAGTGAGGTCTATAAAAATGATGAGTTCCAGAGGAGAAAGGGTCAAGTTTTTTAAGCTAAAGAGATCATAACTTGTAATTAAATCTATCAGGCTCAAACAATAAAGTTATAGTTACTAAACCCTCAAGTTGAGGTCGTGATTTTTACCTATTCAAAGGTTTTCACGCTAATCACCTGTGTCATTTCTATATTGGGTTATACTAATTCTTGTCACAGGTACATTTGGTGTAAGAGCTATTTTGAGCTCTTTCAAGCTACTACGAAATTATGCCCTTACAACAATATTATTGACTGAGTGATTACAGATTACAACAAGTATTGTTGACAGTGTTGTGGTGGTTCTCTAGATAGAAAAATATGTTCCTAATCTGTTCTTGACAGCTATTTCAATCTTCTTTATAGGTTTCACATTATGACCGTTGTTAATGACCACTATTTCCTCTTAACGAAGGATGTTACAAAAATAGTTTTGAGGCATTATAGTAACGGTTGCTCAATGGCATTGGTGTCTCTTCCTTCTCGTACAACTCCATAATGTACAATAAATGTGCTACATCGCTGTGTGTTTAATGAGTTTGAATAAAGTGTGTTGGTCGAATCTAGAGCTTGAGTTCAAAATTCGGAATAGACCCTTACAGGGTTCTTATGTACTGGAAGTGTGGCGGTTTGCACCTCTCAAAGGGGTTTGCAACTGACCACACTCACACCCCAATTGGAGATGCTCATATTGTGTGTTCACAGAGCGGGAAATATAGAAAAAGTGTGCTTTTACGGTCAAATTTCCCGGAAAAAGATCTCGCTCATTTGGCCTTAATTCCGCCACAGCTTCAAACGTACACTATCCATAGAAATTAAAAACATTTTGTGCAACAAAAGCTTCTCACCTTTAGTGTCTTTTCAAATACAATCTACTCTTTATTAGAGTTTCAATGTCTATTTCTTCAAATACTATTTCACCTTCACCTAGAACAAAGTTCCTCAATCCCTTCGGACACAACCAAAACATCGTATCGAATAGGTCTTATCAGCAAAGTAAGTATTTGTACTTTTTTTGGTGAAAAATTTGAGTTAGAAATGACATTTTGAATTGTTGTTTGTGAAGAAAACAAGTGGGGTATGATGCTAAGAAGAGATTTGGCTTTGAAGGGTGTCGTTGCGGCGGGTGTTTCAGTTATTGGGTCTCCTTCGAGTGCGGATGCTGTTCAAGGTTAGTTCAATCTTTATTATCTAGTGTACACTCTAAATAGTTTGGGTTGTGGGTTCTGTTTGATAATTGGTACACTCTGGGTATTGGCCCTAAGAGACATTGTGCCGAGGGTGCTAATAGTGTGATTGTGTGTCTCAGTTTTATGGATGGTCGTGTATTGTCGTGTTATTCATGGAGAAACTACTGCATAGGATGAATTTAGATAGTTAGATGTGAAGCAATTGAATTGGGATAAAATACTTAATACATCTATGAAATGAGGTTTCCTGTTGAACTTTTGGCAATTTAGGTTATTTTGAATCCGTCCTCTTCTAAAAAATAAGCTATGTCGTGCATTATGTACCCAACTGAACCTTTACTAACCAAATCCTTGTAAGTATAGCCCAAGTCAGCTAATTAGCTATGCTGGCTATTCTCATCTTCATGCCGCCACCCAGGCATGAAGCATAATCGCACAGATCCATGCTAGCCTGATACTTGCTCATCAGGGATGCTATGCTATTAGGCAAAAGCACGTACCGCTACCTGCCCCCAACCATAAGTAGGGAAACAATGGCTAACAAGTGTGAACAAAACAGTGGGATTGTAATGGTGTTAAGTAACTATTCTTATGTAACCTTATTGGAATAGGGGACTGCACTCATTGAGAGGCATCAATTTTCAGTAGCAGCAGCAGAAGAGTCAGGTCTGGCATGCCACAACCAGCACGCTACTTCTTACTATTTTCCTGGTTTGGCCAATCTTACGTGAAAAGACTGAAGTTGGGTTGGGATACCTTACTAGAACTAAGTTAGCTAACTCCGCTATTGAGCTGGATATTCAACTATACTCAACTTCAATGCTCATGATTTTGTAATCATATTGATATAGGCGAGGTATGACCTTGGATAGGTGTTTCTCAGCCTGGATTGCATATTCGAGCGTAGGATATCTGCAATTATGTACTGTAGGACATAGGTATCACTTTGATAAGGTGGTTGTTGGCTTGGACTAGAACGCATCTCGAGAATAGGACATCCTTCATCTGTTTTCTGTGGCATGGCACAGGAAGAGTTGAATGCCTTTGCACATGTAATGCCTTTATGATACAGTCAATGGGCAGGTGGGTATATGGTTAGTTTTGTTTTCTAGCTTTATGTGTCAGTATGTAGGTAATGTACCTCTATTATTGTTACTAGTGGAGAGCCTTGTAAATTGTTTTGAACTATCGAGTTTCTTTTAGAAGCAGGGATGTGTTTATCCTTTCTCCCATTCACGAAGCTTGAAATTTATCTATAAGATGAGCTTATGTGTGTGGATTTGGTTGTCTTCTAGCTGTAGGGATGGAAAGGTTACCTTTTAAGCCAGAAGGCTACAACTTTTGGACTTGGCGAGGTCATAAAATACATTACGTGGAGCAAGGTGAAGGGTTTCCCATTGTCCTTATCCATGGGTTTGGAGCTTCTGTATTTCATTGGAGGTTTGTCTTTTGCTTCCTTTCAACTTTTTCATTGCATTAACATGAACGCACTCTCATCTATCTCATAAGCATGTAGTACGTCAGGACTGTATATAAATTTTCTAATCTGTGAAGCTATCATTTGATTTCATCTCTACTGCAATGTATTTCAATCCATGATTTTCAACGGATACAAGTACGGGTATCAATACAGGAAACAGGATGAATGAGTTGTATGACTCTCATTAACCAAATCGGACGCGGATATGGCATTCCTATGAGTATCCTGTATTAATTATAATATCAGAAAATGTCTGGTTTGTTTTGTTGTACGTATCCCATCGTTGTCTTGAATAAATGTAAAAGAAAAACGATTCTTTATTAGAAAATTTTAGTAAGATTTCGAGGATTTCAAGCTATATATATATATATATATATATATATATATATATATATATATATTAATTCTGCATAGTTTTGTGAGTGAGATGCAATAGGCTTATAAATTACGTGATGTACGATTAAAGAATTAAGTTGCATGTAGAAGCACACATAAAGTATGGGTGTCAGTATTCACATATCATATTTCGAGCTTATTGTTATTCAAGCAGTTTGAAGTATCTGGGTATTGTAGCTTTCAGCATAAAGAATGTGCTTTTCATTCTTTTGAGAGTAACTTAGATATGATTATCCAAAATATCTATGTTTGCAAATAGGGAAGCATGTACTAAACTCATTTCCTTGTTATGAGAATCTTATGTGATGTAACATGTTAAAGGATTTTTCTCTTGAAAACAAGTACTATCTCAGTCATTACTATAAGCACTGGAACATTTCAAGGCAGTCACAAATCTTAATTCTGATTGTGTGCTCCATGATAAATGTATTTGGTTGTGGTTGATCACTAATGCTCTTTCTTATAAGGTTTGCTTTACATTAACATGGAGCTCATATGTTTAGCTTCAAATGCACAATGAAGTTCATTTCTTTTCTTTTTTTGCAATGTGAGCACAGATACAATATACCAGAGTTGGCTAAGAAGTACAAAGTTTATGCTGTAGACTTATTGGGGTTTGGATGGAGTGATAAAGCACTCATCGACTATGATGCCATGATCTGGAAGGACCAAATAGTTGATTTCGTGAAGGAAATAGTGAATGAACCAACAATTTTAGTTGGAAACAGGTGATGACCTAAATTTACTGATGTATTATGGTTTTTGGATCCTGCTGGAACTTGATATCCTGCTAAAAAAAAATCTTGAATATAATCGTATCTTACAATTCATTTTATTGGAGATCATAAGGACTGGTTCAGAAAACAATGTTTTAAAGGCCCATTTTCAAGCAGCTTTCAGGAATCCATTCTCTTTTGATTATTTCCAAAATAAAGAAAGAAAAAGATTGTATTAATTTAGCATCAGTAGATCCTACATGACTAGTGAAATGGTCCAATGTATTCTCCTGCTTTTCTGAAAAATAGATTGGTTTTTTGGGTTTTACTGCCATATACTTATATATGCCATATCATTGACAACACTTGCAAACCCAAGAGCCAATCTATTTTTCAAGAAAGCAAGAAAAAACAAGCATATAACATTGCTTTAGATATTAAAAAAATGCTTTCTATGGATTATATCACTTAAGATCATTTTATTACATATGACTTTCCATGTAATAATGTCCATCTTTATTTATTATTTGATTTTAAGCCACAATATTTCACAAACTATTCATCAGATTTACCAAATACTTTAAAAACTCTAAAATTGTATCCATAGTCCATGCAATTTATTTGAATATTACAAAGGGGTAATAGCAAGTTATCTGCTTTATACTCAAAGAGTCCGGTTTGAATAGATCCATTCATATTATTCACATATTTTCCTTATATTACGTAAATTATGAGTACATTTTTTCTCGCCACGTCTCTTACTGCTATTCATCATCATTATTTTCAGTCTTGGGGGATTTACTGCTTTGGTTTCAGCGGCAGACTTACAGAACAATGTTGTTGGAGTTGCTTTACTCAACTCTGCAGGACAGTTCGGGAATCGAAGTGGAGAACCGGAGAACATTTCTGAGGAAAGTGTCCTGGAGAAGTTTCTTATAAAGCCTGTAAAGGAAGTTTTCCAGCGGATAGTTCTCGGGTTTCTGTTCTGGCAAGCTAAGCAACCTGCTCGCATCAAATCAGTCTTGAAAAGTGTATGCCTCCTAGTTAATTTTGACTCCATCCGGATATTTTACCAAATCACTTCTAAATCTATCTTGACTCACGAGAAATGCATGTATAGTGTTTGGGACCCAGAACTCAAACAGGTCACATACAGATAGATGAAATGATCCGCATCTGATGCTCATCATCCTTTTCAATCGAATGTGGAAATCAGATTGGGTCATGTTTGGTCTATATAGTATTGGTCTCTAGTCCATCCCCTAACCCTACTAAATTAAAAAGATCGCTTTCATCTATTTAGTTATGAATGTTTTTTGTGAATGTAGGTATACGTAGATGACTCAAATGTGGATGACTATCTCGTGGAATCAATAACAAGTCCGGCATCAGATCCTAATGCAGGAGAAGTTTATTATAGGTGAGGAAAATTACTCACATGATATAAATATACTTATCCTTCAACCATGGTTGTCAGATCCCATATTATAATTTATGGTCGTCAGATTCGTAATGTTCTTGAGTGTGGAAATTGGTCTAGGTCGTTAAACTAAACATGAGCCACTCTGCTTTCTACAGATTGATGACTCGGTTCATTTCAAACCAGACCAAGTACACACTCAATAGTGTCCTTGCAAGACTCAGTTGCCCTCTATTGCTGCTTTGGGGTGACTTGGATCCTTGGGTAGGGCCTGCCAAGGCTAAGAGCATCAAAGAGTTTTATCCGAATTCGTCACTCGTGAATCTTCAAGCCGGACACTGTCCACATGATGAGGTCCCAGAGCTCGCCAATAAGGCTCTTGTTGATTGGTTATCATCACTGAAACTTGATCCAACTATTCAAACCGTATGAAATTTAGCTTTACAATCATATTCGTGTTGAAGTTATAATAGTAAGATGTATTTAAGCAATAACTCATTGATACATGATTTTACATGTTAAAAGTAATATCAAATTTACGTTAATAGGTATTGGCACAGTGCTCCGTTCATGCAGTAATACTAGTAAGCAAACCAATAATTATGAATTATAGAGTGAATTAGATTTTGGACCCCATATAAGTGGCCAGCTTTGGGCTTGCCCCTCACATTTGGCAAAAGTTAGACTTTGGACCCCAAATCCAAATTCCGGCCAAAGTCAGACTAGAGTCAACTCAATGACTCGGGAAGACCAAGTCATATTTTTTAAATGTCAGAAATGCCCCTCACGTGCATTGCACACTCCTCTTTAAGTGAATCTAATCTTAACAAAAATTTATATCTTGAGGAATAATCTAACGGTCCCCATTTAAGTTCATTATAATAATTTTGTTATTTACAATTTTCCACGTGTTTGGTTGTGAATGTGCCATGTGGCAGTAATTTAGATATTTTTTTTCCCGCCATACTAGCCTATTTGGGGAGGGAAAATTGGTGAGACTCTAGACATACTTTTAATCAATTCTGGGCAGGTTTTTCAAAAATTGAAAGAAGTGTTCTCTGGAAATTGCTACAACTTATGGAACCAAGGTAAAAACATATTTACATTTTGTTCTTTTAATCTAATCAAGGGTTTATACTTTATAGTTTGAAATTTAGGGTTTTATAGTTTGAAGTTTAGGTGGTTGGGAGTTGGCATTAGTGTTTAAACTCAATTAAGGAATTGAGAGTTATAGAACAGTGGGTTAGGTTATGCCTTGGGTTGCGTTGTTTCAGTCATTTCAGCCGTTTCAAATCATAATTATGCCTTGGGTTATGCCTATTTATGTATTTATTCCAAACACAAACCATTTGTCTTTCTCTCCATCTCCCTCTCTAGAATTCTTGTTTTCTGCAACAATGGTGTCTCCCAAACCTCATCAACCTCAGTATTTCTCTGATGAAGAGCATAATTGCGATGATCTCGAGGCAATATGTGGCACACATTGCCCATTATACCAACCCCATCCTTCAAACAACTCTGACTCCTCTGATTATGAAATGAACTCTTCAGAGAAAGAAGAAAGAAGGCTTGAAGAAGAGGATGATTACTCTGAGGAGAAAGAGGAAGAGAACTTTGAGGAAGAAGAAGAAGAAGAAGAATAAGAAGAGACATCAGTGGAGGATGGTAGGGATGGGGATGGGGATGGATAGTGGTGATGGTGAGCCTGTACCCAAGAGGCCAAGATTGGATGGTGGTGATGATGGTGGTGGTGTGGTGGGATGTGATGTGGAGGCTGAAGATGTAGGGTTTTTTTTTTGGGTTTATATCATTTTTTGTTAGTTGTTTATGATGGTGCCCTAGGGGCTTAGATTCTGAACTTTTTGGGAAGTTTTTGTTTTTTGTTGATGACAATTATATTTTTGGGAACTAAACTTTTGTTTATGATATGCGAATGAAATTATCTTTTGTTTCCTCAAATTGTTCCTTATGAATTATGTATTCATATTATAGTTGTATGAAGTGTAGATTCTGACAAATATTTTTTATGTATAAATTATAATAATCCCATGATCCTTAATGTTTGGGGGACTTGGGTGGAAGCAGGGAACTATGGATATAGCCATGATAACTATGTTGGTAGGAAAGAGTTCATCATATCTGGAAGTTCAAATGGATCCCTAAGTTGGCCAAAATTCTTAAATTTCATAGAGCATACCATGGGAACAATTCCTAAAGGATTCATGATCCCAGTATGTTGTATATTTCTTGGAGAGATGATTGTAGTGGATAAGATAAATGTTTTCAAGGATATGTGTCGCAATAGTGACAGTGTTGCCCAAGGAAAGGTCAATTTTTATGCATCATTTGTCATGAAACCTAAAGATGTCCAAGTGCTGAAAAGGAAGAGACCAAGTGTGACTTGTCTGAAGAGAAATTAGATGTGATCCCATAATCTAGTGATAGTAATTGTGATGATGAGGGAAACACATATAAGAATCTTCCTAATTTTCTTGAATATGGGGATGAGTATGTTGTTGAATATGGTGGTGAAGAACCTGTTATACAAGTAATTAATGTTGTTGAAGAACAACATTTTGAAGAAAATCAGTTTGAACAAAATCATATGGAGGAGGAAGTTGATCCAAATTCAAAGAATGATATTAACAATTTGGAGCCTGAAGATGGTTACTATAGTACTCACTCTTCACAAGATGGAGATGGTATACCTACCATTGTGGATTTAGCAAAGCATGAAGAATTTAAACAATATGTGATGGAGACTGCCAATATATTTGAGGCTGAAGAAGAAATAGAATTTGGAGATAGTACTCAATACTCCAATAACTTGGACCCAATTGTTGTTGGCATGGAGTGGCCAACTGTGTATGAGGTAAGAAACTACATTAGGACATGGTCCATTATGAACAAGTTCACATATATGCAAATGAAAAATGATAGTTATAGGCTAAGGTTCAAATGTACAGATGAGAATTACAATTGGATGCTATATGTGAGAAGATCCCCTGATGGACACACAATGACTGTTAAGGGTTCAAGTGTCTTGGAGCATACCTTTGAAGGCAATAGTGATGACAAAAATCAATTAGCAAATGCTCTCTGGGTTGCCAACTACTGCGAGGATGGATTGAGGAATAACAAGCAGTCTAGGCCTCTTGATGTTGAGACAACAATAAGGAGGGAATTTGGGATTGATCTTTCATATTGGACTTCATGGAATGCATGGACTATATGTATAGAAAGGATTGTGGGCTTATATGATGAAGAATACTTTAAGATGCCTGCTTTAGTTGATAAGCTCCTTATAGCAAACCCTGGTAGTGTGATTGGTTGTAGCTTAGATCCATCAACATTGCAGTGAACTGGTACTTTTGTAATGTTCAAGGCTTCATTAGATGGTTGATTAAATGGTTGTATGCCAATTCTTGGTCTAGATGGGTGTTTCATGAAGGGCAAATATGGTGGTGTTTGTCTGTCTATTATAAGCCTTGATGGAAACAATGAATTATTCCCAATTGCAACATATTTATGCAGAAATGAGTGTTATGACACATGGAACACATTTTTTAAAATACTGTAGCCATGGCTTGAACAACATAAGGCCAAGTTGACATTTATCTCTGATAGGCAAAAAGGGTTAATTAAAGCTATAACAGATAACTATTCACATTGTAATCATAGGTTTTGCTTTAGACATATGTACAAGAATTTCAAAAAAACCTTTAGAGGCACACATTTGGAGAAACTATCTTGGAATACAGCAAGAACTTACAGAGTGGTTGACAAAGATAATTTCCTTGCACAACTTGAAGTAGACCATCCTGAAGCAAAGAGATGATTAGAGAGCGAAGCTCTTGAAACTTGGTCCAGGTCCCATTTTAACACAACTACAAAATGTGAACACATAACCAACAATTTCAGTGAGTCATTCAACAAGTGGATTTTGAAGATTAGGGATAAACCACTTCACAAGGCAGTGCAGAAGCTCAATATGATGATGATGACTTTCATGCATGAAAGAAGGAACAAGGCAGAAACTTGGGACCAACAAGGTTTGGTACTTAGGGCAGTGACTTATATTGAGAAGATGAAGAAGAGCTATGGCAAGTATGATATTGCAGGTGCATCTAAGAAGAGGCACACAACATCAAAAGATGGGCAACAATGGTCAATGAGTTTGGATAACCAAGAATGTGAATGTAAACAGTGGCAAATCTTTGGACTACAACGTGTTCATGCAGTGTGTATTCTTATTCCTATGAGGAGACCATGAAAAAAAATGCCTATAACTACCTAACTTGTTTAAAGTTATTTTCTTTTTTATTTTAACTTTTTTTGTTTAGTAATGCCTACTAAATGCTTATATGTCGATATTGTAGTAAATACTATTGGGTGTCTTCTTATGTTGCTACATATGCTGATGTCATTTATGCTGTAGAAGATGATTCAAGTTGGGGGAAGGTAATTTGAACTACATAGTAAATACCATTATATTTTGTTTCAAATAAAAAAAAATTCAGTCTCTTATTCGGATTTTGATACTTATTTTATCCCCCAAGAGAGGTCAGACTACCACCACTTATTAGGCCAGTTGGGAGACCAAGAAAACAAAGAAGAAAAGATGTAGATGAGCTTAATGGAAATGGAGGGAAAAGAAAATGTGGCAAGTGTGGAATGTTTGGCCATAATAAGAAAACATGCAAAGGTCCACTTGCATTGCCTCGACCTCTAATAAGAAGGCCTATTTCCAGACAAGATACACATGTGAGTCAAAGAGAACTAAGAGCTAAGATGGGCTTTAATATTACAAATGATGAACCAATGAGCACTAGAGGTGGAAGTGGTAGATCAAGTATAAAGGGAGGAGGTAGATTAGGAGGGAGGGGAAGTGGTAGATCAAGTGCATATATAGGTGGTAGATCAAGTGCAGCTACAGGTGGTAGATCAAGTGCAGGTGGTAGATCAAGTGTAGCTCCATGTGGTAGATCAAGTGCAGCTGTAGGTGATAGATCAAGTATCGGTACAGGTGGTAGATCAAGAGGGAGATCAAGTAATAGTCAACCTAGAGGGAGGGGTTCATATAATGCTTATATTGGTAAATGGTTTGAATGTAGTCAAGGTCGTAGCCCAAGGAGAACAATTGATATACAACCCAGTCAGACAAATCAATCAAAAACTACAGTTCCCACACAGTCTAGCCAGACACATGTTGTACCCCCAGAAAATCCCTACAAAAAGGCTTATAAACCACCTAGACCAAGCTGGAAGATCTAAATTATGCATTATTGTAAAATATTTTTGGGTTTCAAAGATGACTCTAAATTCTGTATAGATGCAGTTTCTTTTTTGTTTTAAGGATATGACTCTAAATTATGCCTGGTTATAGTTTTACTTTCACAATTGTGTATTATGTACTATGGTGTGTGTTCTGCAGTATTGAAATTTATGTCTTAATTATGCATTCTGTCACAATGTTGCATAACATCATTTAAGTTGACATTTATCCAAACTGGTTGTTACATTAATGAAAGAGTATAATATCTTGAAGTACATTTATTATACTATAGATTTTCCTTTAATGTCCCTAACAAATTCCTCTAGACCTATTGTGATATTCATACTTGCTTTCTTCTCAGCTTCACTAAATCCTTCCTTTGACTCAGACTGTGATATGGCATCTCTCTTCCATATGAACTTTTTGCATTCATCATTTTGGCACTTCAAGTTCTTCTCCCCATTACTTCTTGGTTGCATAGATGTCTTCAATTTTCTAATTCTTGTACATCCCGTCATGTGACAATGTGTTTTTCTCCATGGACATGATCTTCACCAATGATCAGTCTTTCCATATCCAAAACAACTAGTTTGAGTCTGATCTTTTGATGATCCACTAACACCTTCAACTTCTTTCAATGCATGATCCAACCACTGGAATAAGCTGTAAGAAGATAGATGACACTGCAAGTATTTCCTAGCATAATTTTGGGGGGTGTAAGATGTAAGCAACTTCCTTAAACCATTGCAGGTAGGTTTTTTGCAACTTGTGTAGATCCAAGGACAATCTTTTGCACTGTGAGTATCAAGAAAACACATTTCACAAAAAACCTACATGATGAATTTAGGGTTTTACAACACAATTTCAAGAATTTAGGGGTTCCCAAAATTAAAGACAATGGAATTAGGGAGGGTTTTCTTACCTTAGGGGATTCATCACCGCTTTGCTTACCTCCACCCATTATCAGAAATAAGAGAATTGGAAGTTTCGATCAAAGAAGAGGATAAGAGAAATGGGTTTAGAGATTCAAACAATGGATCTTCAATAGAGATTCAAAGACACTTCAATTGAGGTTTAGAGATGTTTAGGGTTTGTAATTGTGAAATTTGGGAAGTTCTGCAAATTAGGGTTCTTCAAGTGGTGATTAGCAAAGGAGAAGAAGAATTTGGGTATATATAACGGCTAAATTTTGAACAAATTTTAGTCGTTCAGATTAACCCACGTGTCATTTGTTTGAGTGCCAGATGTCTAAGGGTATTTGAAATCTTTTTCCAGATCTTGACTTGGTCTTCCCGAGTCAATGAGTTCACTCTGGTCTGACTTTGGCCGAAATTTGGATTTGGGGTCCAAAGTCTAACTTTTGCCAAATGTGGGAGGCAAGCCAAAAGCTGGCCACTTATATGGGGTCCAAACTCTAATCCACTCAATTATATACCATTAACCCTATTGACAATTTTTTTTACAGAGTAATAGATACAAATTTGACGATGCTTTGTTGTATTTACCTATTTGCTCCACAATATTACTAGTAAATGTTCCTTTTTTGCGGCAGATATGCTTAGTAGTTAGTACTACTCAATACTTATTTATCTGGATGATTAGATTCATCCCGGTTTGCAAACAACAACTCTAAAATATTTTTATGCTGAATTGACGAGATCATACGAGGTCTCTTAAGGGCGTGATGATTTTTCCTGTATGCATAATATGTAGATGACTGCCTAGTAGAGTTTGAAAGATTTACCAGGATGAATATTTCCCACAACAAGAAACACTTGCTTCATAACAAACTGCATACATAAGACAACATCGTAAAATTGAATTAGAAATTTAAACCCCTAGTAAGAAAAGATAAATAGAAAATATGAAACCTATCAAACAATGTAATACATTATCACTTAATGCAGACTTTTTTTTTAATTAACTTAATGTAGACTAAGTACTCCAACTTTAGTCTTTGAGGTGAATTGCAAATAAATATCATAATTGTTGCATCCTTAAATAAAATATCTTTGGGAGAGGATTCGCCTACACTCTCTTTGGGCTTATCTCCTCATACCACACACCTTGACAGCTTGGACTGCCTACGTGGAGACAACAATAACAAAAAAAAAAACATTCAGTCACTCAACCATTCACTCACTCTTTCTCTGCCGGTCTCCTTCCAAAATTCAAATTTCAAGAACGACTCTCTCCCTCGTCTACTATTATGTATGGTTAAGGTACCACCTACCCACTCACACCATTCACTCACTCAGTCACTCACTCATACACACACACACACACACACACACTCTCTCTCTCTCCATCTCTCTCTCTCTACCGGTCTCCCTCTTAAAATTTAAATTTTAAGAACGACTCTCTCCCTCTTCTACTATTATCTCTACTTAAGGTACAAATCTATCTTACTCTCTCTAATTCTTTTTTATCCCATCTTGGGAACTGTATTTGGGAATGTGATTTTAGTTAATTTGAGTGCTTGCAGACCTAAATTTGTTGTGCACAATTGGGTCTACACCTAGAAGGATGTAATAAAATTTGCCCAATACATCGACAATAAATTGTCTGTTTATAATGTACTCGACTATAAATTATTTGTTCGCAATGTACTCAACAATAAATTGTATGTTCGTAATGTACTCTACAATAAAAAATTTCTTAGTAATGTACTCGACAATAAATTGTCTGTTCGTAATGTACTCGACAATAAATTATCTGTTTATAATGTACTCGACAATAAATTATATGTTCATAATGTACTCGACAATAAATTGCCTATTTGTAAAGTACTCGACAATATTGTAGTATTGACAATTCTTGATAATGGGTTGTTATCGACAATAAAATAATATAAAAAGCTAAGTTGGTGTTGTTGTTATTGTTGTTGTATTTTCTTGTTGCATTTACTTAATCAATTAAGATGTTGGATGATTTGGTAGACAATAAAACAAGATGACATCCACAATAAAACAAGATGCTCAATGTAGACTTCTACTCTGTCGATATATGCATGTTTCGATACTATATAGCACAATGTCAATTGTCTATATATGCATGTTTTGACGGTATATAGCACAATGTCAATTGTCAATCTAAGCTTTCATCGACGGTATGATCCTTAAATTGTCGACTATATGTGGACTCGACAATAATAGCACTTGTGAAATTGTCGACTATATGTGGAGTCGACAATAATGTCACTTGTGAAATTGTCGAGTTATGCTTTACTCGACAATCCTTGTACATGTAAAATTGTCGACTTCACTTGTTCGATTGTTGTACTGGGCATTATCACTGGTTGGCCTCTTAACTATTCTCATTATCGATGATAGTGAAAAACAACAACTCAATTCATGTGTAGATCGACTATTTTCATTGTCGATTTAGTACAAACTGACAATTTCAAAGATGCACCATGCGCTTGCATAAAGTCTGAAACATGCCACAAATGCAAACCCCGACTTCAATGATAGTACAAACCCCAACTTTAGGCGGATCTAAAAACAACCAATAGAGAGAGAGATAGATAGAGAGAGAGAGAGAGAGAGAGATAAAGAGAGAGAAACAATTTGCATATGGTTCAACTGGATGTTCAAATCGTTTATTATCGTTAAATTGAACCTCCAACTAATAACTTGCTTCTCTAATGGGCATGATTGCCTTTTTGTTCTTTTAGAGAGAGATGATCATTTATTGGTTGTCACTAATGGAAAAGATCGAGTGGGTGAAAACGAGATTGGGATGGGGTAGAGAGAGAGGGAATGAGTAAGTGATTTGAGGGAGAGAGGAAGAGTTTCGGTTTTGAAATACAAATAAAAAATGCCACCTCCTCTCCAGCTGTGTGGTGTGAGTTGAGTGTTGCAAAAGCGTAGCCAAAAGTGAGTACAGGCGAATCCTCACCCAATATCCATATCTACTTTGATCATCTAATATAAGAAAATAAAACACACATATGTTAGGAGTTGGGTCTGGTCCAAGATGGCAACCCAACTGGGTTGGGGTGTTCTACTGGGCTCCTAACAAGCTTATATAAGCAAGGGCAACGGGTTCAGTATTATAACACATAACACCCCAACTTGAGGTGTCCTACTGGGCTCCTAACAAGCTCATATAAGCAAGGGCAACGGGTTCAGTATTATAACACATAACACCCCAACTTGAGGTGTCCTACTGGGCTCCTAACAAGCTCATATAAGCAAGGGCAACGGGTTCAGTATTATAACACATAACACCCCAACTTGAGGTGTCCTACTAGGCTCTTAACAAACCCATATAAGCAAGGGTAAGGTGTTCAGTGTTGTAACACATAACACCCCAACTAGGGAGAGTTTTAAAGAGTATTTAGCACTCCAAAGGGTTCAATATTGTAACACATAACAACCTATCAATAAATCAAGTTCTCTTTCACTCATATTCTTAGCCTAGGATACCTTGATATCCAGCACGTTATCAGTATTGTGAAGAGCTAATGGATCAAAGGACGAAATGGCTCTCAAAGGAACGTTTTTATTTTTTGGATTTTTGCTTACTCTATTGTGTATTATTGCTTAGCCTAGGATACCTTGATATCCAGCACGTTATCAGCATTGCGAAGAGCTAATGGATCAAAGGACTAAATGGCTCTCAAAGGAACGATTTTAGTTTTTGGATTTTTGCATTGCGGAGAGGTAATATTTTTTATAAATTTTGTTTTTGAGTATTAATTGTATGATCTAACATATAGGATATGTAGATCAGAGTTAATAGATTAATACTTTTTTCCGGAATTTTTAGACCTC
The DNA here is from genome assembly GCA_014058105.1 of Kingdonia uniflora. NCBI lineage: Eukaryota > Viridiplantae > Streptophyta > Magnoliopsida > Ranunculales > Circaeasteraceae > Kingdonia > Kingdonia uniflora. The sequence goes on along the minus strand of JACGCM010002643.1, from coordinate 315,335 downwards.
TTTTTAGTGTTTTCTAACATTTGCGAAGGGCTATTTTAAAACTAAAATAGGGATCGTTCTAGTAATTAGATTAAGGCGTTTATAATTTTTTTTTGTAGCCTACTCTATGAAGATCACATTCATATATTACACTCCATTGGGAGATGTCCCTTTCGCCGTGAAATTGGCGCTGAACATTGGTGGTTCGCGACCAAAAATCCAAGTTTTGGCGGCGATTAGGTCATGGTGACGTTACCAAGCCTTTAGGGCTTTATTTCTAATTTTTTAATGTCATGCTGCCGTTATCTAGGTTAAGACCTGATCCATACCTATTTTAGGAAAATTGGACCAAGATCAGACCTAATCATCAAAATTCGACCGAATTAGGTTCGGTCATGTGACTGGGAACTGGGTCCACAATAATCGTATCAAGGACATGTGGTAGGTGGGACCCACACACATATTGACGTGGCAGACACGTGGTATGTGGGGACTACGCGTACTATAACGGTGATACGTGACTCACCATAGTAGTGATACATGTCTTACTGTAGTAGTGACACGTGGTACACTGTAGCAGTGACATATGGCAGCCAGTTTAACCCGAGTCAAATCGGTCAACCTAGTCTAGGCCTTGACCCATACCAATTCAAACCGGTTTAGGCATTAAAATTGGCTTTAAAAGCTCAATTTTTGGTCAAATTTAGTTAATATTTAAAAAAAAAATCTATTTACTAGACTTACCCCTGGGGGGACCCATTTCTATTTTTTTTTTTATAAAAATAATTAAAAAAATTTAGGAACAGGTGCATTGTATAGAAAAATTGACTAACTTATATATGATATAAAAATATAAATTAATATATACTTAAGTATCTTACGATAGGATATATGATATTAATGGTATACCTCTAGGATACTAATTATCCCGACCAGGGATCATAGATAATACAAAAACCAAGATTAATTTAAAATATGGTTGGGATTCATATATAACTTACGGTTAAATGTCAAGGACAATAATTAGAGATCAATTATAATTTGACTTAGTCCTATTTTTAAAAAACTTGGTATCTGAGGAACTAATTTTACGTATCTATGTATAATTAGATATTACTTGATAACATTTAGAGGTATATATACACTAATAACAACCTATAGTACCCTATAATGTTAGTTCAAAGACAGGTCTAACTTACCTATCTTGTGAACTCAATAGACTTTGGGTGGGGCTACTTGTCCGCTAAACATCTAATACCCCTCTTATTCGTAATAAATAAGTCATTTGACTAGAATATACAAACCTTATAGAATTTTAAGGATTAGAACACCCTAGTTATTTGAATAAGGATCCCAATATCTAGCAGTTTTGAATAGCTGTCTTGGCTAAGACCCTATTAAAATATACTTTAAGGTTAAGATCACCATTTTACAGGGTAAAGTTAGGATTTGATGCTTAATAGAATCTCATATAAAGTCATGAACCTGGTTTACTTGCAAGTAATGATTGGGAATCATTTACTTTATTGTACTATATACTATGAACCATAAGTAATGATTAGAAATCATGAACTTAAATAGGATTTCTTGAGTAATTGGAGATAAACAAGGTTCACCTACAAGTAATGATTGAGAATCACTAATTTGAATATTATGAATTGCCTTTTATGCACAAAATGTTTATCAAGTACTAATACCAGTATCGATTTACATGCGTAATAGATGTTGGCGACACTCATAGCATTGAGTACCTCCCATACTGCAACTCTATTTCGATACTAATAAACTTGACCTCTATGGATACTAAAATCCATATGCTATTGCAGAATTTGGAAAAGTGTATTGCTGGGAACAATGAGTCTTTAAATAATAAAGTAGGAGCTTTGTTTGTACCCTCACCTTCATATTCCAGAAGACCTGATAATGGATTACCCTATAATATTCCTGTAATGTATTATTACAGCAGAATTTTTATTTGGCAATCCAACTTCACTATGATGTTATATGAAGAAATAGTTGAGGTAAATAAATATATTGGGAATATTCTATTAAATTTTCTACGCTTTAAATATTGTGCTTCCGATGCAATATTTGATAGTTTACTATATACGTAGGCCTAATTTAAATTTTCTTCATTTCTGAGCAAAACAATGAGCTACTGGTTAGGAACCTCAAGCTTATGCCTATTAAGAGTAAGCATATGCCAGGGTCGCAACCATGGATAAATGATAGGAGGTAACAATGGAAGGATTAATATTCTAGCCATCAGTAACCTGAGACAAGGAGAATAAGAAGTTCACCAATGGACCAAAATGGAATATAGGAAGAATTCGTAAATGAATACGAGATAGTCAGGTGCAGGATTACAAGGAAAACCTGGCAATCCAGGGAGATAATCCCTAAACTTATCATGTGATCATAGCTGGCACAGACCCCGCAGTCATAAAGTCTGCAGCCTATGATTTCTTCTATAATATCAATACAGCTTTGGATCTAGTTCTAAGAGTGATCAACAACAAATTCTCAATAGGTACATGATGTCACCTAGAGAGCATTGACAAGTAGTAACTTTAGTTGTTGCATAATATTTGTTTTGCTAGTACTATCATTGACTAAGTTGGAAACTCTTCATTGGTTAGTTTAATAGAATTCTCGTGACATGCACCGGTTCAGTATCACATCTATAGGATTGTTCTTTAATTTTTCTGTGAATTTATTGCTTAGGAAGTAGTTAAATTCCATGTATGATAGTTGATCTACTATATACAACCGCCCTATGGATCTATCTGCTCATTAAGCATTACCGATAATTAGATAAGTGACGACACATGTCTAAGAGAAATTAGTACCACACACTCGATCCTTTTGAGATATAAATATATTTTTTGTCTCTAACCTTGTATATTGGGGATGTCGCGAATATTATTGGCACGATTAACATGATATAATACACTGAATATGTCACGCTATTACTCCTTAATGGTACGTTATGGGGTATTTGGTCCGTTTTACACACTAGTAAATCTAACCGGATTTTACTGAGTTATAGGGAGATACATGAAGCTGGTTATCACAAAAAGACGATAGGAGAAAATAACAGACATGTTCTATGTATTTTCTCCATGTCTAAAGGTTAGAACACGCTATTAGAACGATTTCCAATATACTCCTTCGGGCTAGGATAATGAGAAGGATTATTGGGAATGCATTTCTACTTTCCTTAAAATGAGAAAAAATCCAGAGAGTGTACGTGTAATGATTGCTTTCAAGGAAAGTCTATTATTCATCCTAGAATGACTATGGTGGAGTAAAATTTTAAGCCTTTGTTCTAAACGCATCCATGGAGACACATGTGGAATCCATCTACATAGTGGTCCACTTGAGTATTTATGGTCATAATAGACACATTTTGGAGATGGTATTACGTTTGCCTGTTATTAACAACTAGGAATACAACGTTAGTACAATTTCTCACTTAGATCATTCAATCGTAGACCTAGTTTCTCGATTAATCGATCAAGTCGATTGATGTGACTTGACGGGGGCTTGTGAGTTCAAATCATGATAATTGAGCATTGTGAGTACCATATACCATACCGAACTTGGGATTGGAAGAGAACCTAATCAAGCGATTTAAGATAATTGTTAGGCCACTGTTATTACGATCACAGCTTCTGGCTAGCATGTAGGTCATGCACTTTTTCTCTCGTAGCACTAATTAGGATTTATCCCATAGCAAATCATCAAGTCTTTCCCAAAGTAAATAACTGGGTCGGATCCCGGTGTCGCCCATCGATAAACATTTGGATGTTTCGTACAGGTGCTAATCGCAGTACCACAATGTACGAAGATGGGACCCCTAGCGTTGGTCTGATATTGTATAGGTTATGATTCATATCAATCAATAAATATTTGAGGCCCACTATCGACGTATATGTTGTAGGGCAGATTGTCACTTTAATGAGACAATATTCCTAGCATTAGGGAGAGATATGATAGTCAATGTTGAGGATGTTACGAAGATTAGTTGGAAAATACCATCGTTGTCTCATCTAGATCCCTTTACATAAGTTAAGTGACAATAAGGTTCAACGGATTACAAACTTACATTAGGTCGTAAATGAATTGCCAGACACATTTATAGATACAATTAAAGTACTGATGGTGTATGTACCTACAAGTAATACACCTACACAGTTGAATATTTTGGGGAATTAGTACTGTAAACAAATTTGAGGCTCATGCCAAGTGCATAACACCGTTGGTAGAAAGTATTCTGAATCGGGGAGCGGTAGAATAATGGATAAATATGACTAATGGTGTAGTTGGCTCATCGATAATAGAACCACTCATCGATGGGACAATAGTAGCTACGCGACCTATTAATGTATTACGAGACAATCTCAAGGTGACACATATGTATGATAATAAGGAGATCTCGATCTATTAAAAGTCTGTTGTAATAGCCTAATTTTGTATCTTAAACTTAGCCTTAACACCAAGGATATTAAGAGTATCTAGATGAATAATAAACAAATGTTAGCATAAAGATTAGCGTAAAAAACCTTGGAATAGGTTAAAATTTATGACCTCTCTTGAAGATTTAAAAAGAGAAAAGTTTATTGATAGTTGCAAGATATTATAAGAGAAGCTCTGAGTATTTTAGTATAGAGTTTGAGTGAGTATTCCTCCGTCCTATATCTGGGATTCTCTGGTCCTATTTATAGGTCTTATAATATGACCGTTTGACGACCATTATTATCCTTAATGGCGGAAATTACAATGTATATTTGATAATCTTTAAACGGACTGTATAACAGTCTGATCTTACTACTTTGTAATAGCTTCATTGATGACGGTACATTTTCTTAACTCGAACTGTTGATATAGAGGTCGAAAGTGATGACTAGAACTCTGTAACTGTAATATGTCTTCAATAGTGCCACGTGCTATATTGATAAGGTCGAGTGGTCGTATGATGGCCAAAGAAGAAGCATGAGATCGTGATACGAAATAAGCAACTACAACCACCCCCTCTTAGCCAATAGTACGAGAAACATTATGGGAGAGTGGTATTGGTTGATAAGCTTCATTTCATACTATAATTAATACCTGTGAATCATTTCCAAGGCATCTTCATGAATATTTATTTATGGCTTTTGGGTTTTCCAGAGCCAATGGTTCTAGTCAATTTTGCTGTATAGGAAATCCTCCTGCTGACCGTAGTATAAAGATGGATTTAATTGATGTGTGATGAACCAAGTATTCCCCTTAAAATTTTCTCTTGTATCCATCTGTTTGTTAACTTCGCCTATCGTAACTTAGAAAATTTATAGTGTTGAGAATATGGTGACGACAAGACAGCAGTCTCGGGAAGCTAGGATTCGAGTGAAGATGGAAGAACTCCCCGTCAGATTTGTTGGTTACCAACCCTTGCACCTGCTGATGCAAAATTTGGTGTCTCATACATTTTATGGGATAACATATGAGTCGGTGTTGGAGGCAGAGGATGACCATTTCCAAATGGTTTGTTTTTACTATCGGTTGACATCGGAGGCGGAGCGTTGAAATGGGCTACGGCTGCTGGTGGATGAAGCTGTTACAACTGAAGATGAAGTGACAGGCGTTTATCCAAGGGAGTCTCTTCGGTACCCAGCTAGTGAGTGGGCCCTATCTAAGAAATAGGGCCCTTTTTCCTTCTTTATCACCGGGGGGGGGATTATGGTGGAAGAGACAGTGGTGGAGGAGGTTTTTCTTCCAGGGACCATAGATATTGGCCATGAAGAAGATCCTTCTGCCTCTGCCGTAACTCTTTTGGTGATTTCCAGTTCTTGGGTTTCTTGACCCATTCATGTAAGGGATCAGAGCTTGGAAGATGATTCAATTTTACATCTTCTTCCTCGGTGGCTGCTGAGAAGTATGTCGAACTGTGACTGGATGTAGCTTGTAAAGTAATCTGTGAATTATTCGGAACACTTGTTATCTGTAAAGTAATCTGTAAAGAATGTTTGAACTAATAAAATTTCTTCGTTCTGTCATTTTGATGCTGTGTTTCAAACTTTTCAACTTATATTTGTAGCTTTATGTTTCAAAATAGAAGTCTATAAATATGTAGGTATGAGGAGCGTTAGTTTTTTATGGGGTATTGCTGGACAAATCGAACTGTAAGGATCTCACTGTGTATATCTACAAAGGATAGTGGAAGTTAAGGTTTGAAAAAATAGAGGAGTTCGAAAATGTAAAGAGGTCGTGTGGGAGAGTAAGTAAGCAATTGGTTAAGATGATTGGGTGGTTGTAAGGGCATGTGTATGTCTGCAAGCAACTGATTCAAACTGACTGGAAAATGTTTGGCCGTTTAGAAGTAACTGATATCTGCCTGTAGGTGTTACCATTGGACATGCTTGATTTGTATATTGCGATATCTATATCTATACGCATAAAATTTGAGGAGATATTTCATAACATGGAAATTATGACCTGTCACAGTATTTTTTGGCTTCCACTTATATTTGTGTTTCCAAAAATTTGTGCCATATATTTTTCAGCAAAATCTGCGGGGCGACTTAGATTTTTAGAAATCTGCAGTTTGGCTATATAAAGTAGTGAACCTTGTTTGCTATGTCTTGTATCTTCTGCTAGAGACAAATTTACTATTGAGGTAGAGTGATCAACCAAGATTAAGATGCATTCTCAGCGTGTGCGTCATGCAGTAGAAGGTAGGTTCCATATCAAGGTCACTGAACTTCGTGAATGATACTTTCGTCATTTACCTTATGATGCTGTGCTTCCCAGGCGGTCGTTAAAATTAGATGGCTTAGATGATAAAGATAGGCGCGCAGAGGTTAATCAATTTTTCTGATGTGATGTGTTTTGTGAGTTACTGTTAGATACAACTTTACGAGAAGAAGTTGTTCGAGAGATCACACGGGGAAAGCTTGTTGAAGAAGATGAAAGAGAAACAGGAGGGGAGATAATACCATGTGGTGTTGTAAATCATCTGGGCTGTTTTAAATGTAACTATATGTGACTATAATTTCGATCTGTGAGAGCTCAAAAATGAATAAGTAATCTATTTTCAGTATTCTGCTTTGGTATTTTATTAAATGTAGAACGAGGTATGTTGATGCTGCGAACTGAAATAAATATGAATAAAGTGTTATGTTTTACTGTTTGTGTGGCAAATAATGTGGATGGCAGCTATTTGATTTTAACATTTGTGTAGATAATTTCAAATTTGAATATGAGCTATTTTAATAATATCGTACGATCTTGGTATAGTATAAAAGTAAGGTGATTGGTGATGTATACTGCTTTGGGAAAGAGGGGCAAAAAATTTTTAATGGCAAAGAATAGAGACAGACGTGATGACAGTAGATGTTATCACAGAAGTCATGATGATGCTCTATGATGAAAAAATGTGCATATAGAGACAGTAGGGGTGACTGACACGTGTCTGAAGGAGCTGTAGTTTCGTAAACCGAGAGAGAGTATAAAAACTCGTATCTCTCTCCCTCATAAATTTTCTACAGTTATAGAGAGAAAAAAAGTGGTGTAACCCATATCTCCGTAGAGACGAGACGCTTGGGTTCTAAGTTTGATTTGTTATGGAAGACAGTATCTGTTGAGAAAAAATTCTTAGATAAACAATAGGAGCGGTCAATCTCTGTGAAATGTTCAGGTAAAGCAGAAGATTGTGGTTTTTCATGTACAGGTTAGTAATAAATGCTACTATTTCGCTTTTGTATGCTATAATTTGTATATGATGTTGTATGTTCATCACTTTTAATTTAGGGAGAACAAAGTTAGGAATGCAGGGTTTTAACATTTTGAGTAATTGGTTGTAATGTTCTGTTGTACACAAGCTTTGGGTATATGAAAAGATTATAGAGAGAAAAAATATTTTTTGGAGAAGAGGATGGAAAATTAAAATGAATGTCTGTCGTTCTAGAAAATTGGAAAATAAACATGTTAACTAGGTAGAAACATGAGTGGGGTTGTTTTTACTATGTGTAAGGTGTAGCATGTAATGTAGAGATAATGATAAAATATTTTGTGTATTTGTAGGTCCAGTATGCATTCAAAACCTATAAATACCATGATTAAATTTGCAGTAGCGTCAAGTTTAGAGGTAACATCATCGTCAGGGAGAGATGACGATTATAATGTAATGGAAGAGACTGTTGATAAGATAAACGTTACTGTAGGTGTAGAGGTTGGGGAATCCAGTAAAGAAAGTTATAGAGAAAGTGGATACAAAAGAGAAAGATAAATTATTTTTTATATATCCTGGGGGAGTAGATGTAGGAAAAGAATTTTTGAAACATAAAAAAAAATTACAAGAAGAATGAGGAAACTATATGATGGACCAAGGTCGCTGGTTTAGGGCCTATGTCCCAAGAAAAGGGGAAGAGGCGGTATACTATCAAGTCCCCAGTTTGGATAAGTGGAAAAGAGAGAAAGGGATTAGCGAGGATGTTGAAATCTCGTACTATAATGGTGCTGGGTTAGCAAACCCGAATGATGGGCTTTTACGTTATATGAATCAAGTTATTTATGGCCTTATAATTCCTCTGACCTTCTTTCAGAAAGGGGTTATGAATGCATTGCAGTGCTGCCCTGCCCAACTGAATGGGAATGTGTATGAAATGATGAGTGTATGCGAGGTACTAAATGATAAATGGAAAAAAGGGACTGCCAAGCAGTTTAAAGCATATGACGTCCTAAAATTTTATAAATGGAAGTTCGTCAAAGGTCGTAATAGTAGTTACTTGTATAATGATTCGTCTAGGCCAAAAAAAATTGACTTTGAATCTACAGGTAAACCATTGAATTACCACCTTGTTTGGGTAGGAGGCAATTGTATGTAGGCTCTAGATGAACCAGCGCTCGCCCTGAACCATAAATATTATAATCCGAGTAAGTAACATTTGTCAACTTCAGCCAACTATCAGTATGTCTTCATGCTGCTAAACATTGGCATATTTCTTGTTTATCTGGTCCTAATCCTACATCGGCGCCGTATAATACAAGCTTGTTTGAATGTGTAGCTCATGAACAATTCGAGTTAAAGCAAGTACTTGGTGAGTTAGGTATCCGGAGGGATAAGAGAGTAGATTCCATAGTGCCCAAAGTTTAGCGAGCTCACAAGAATTGAGTTATGGCTGAGAAGAAGGTCTGTTTGTCTATTGATGATGTCACTTGTCTTCCTCCGCCTGTGCCAGAAAATATGAACATGAAATGGACGATGCGGAGGTCAAGAAAACCATCTCTGGGAACTACACCTGCTACTTTGGTGGTGTTCCCAGATAAAGAGATCGTTAAGCCTGTTGCTAGAGATGTGGTGGAGGGGCAGGAGGTGAGTGACGTTACTCCTTCAGTGGCGGAGAGGAGTTCATTAAAAATAAAATTTCACGAGGATGAGGGTAGTTCTCGATGAGAGAACTGGAACAACAATATGAGAGAACTCGAGTAGCAATATTGCACAATGGCGGGGGCTAATCCACAGCAGCCCGATGAGGTGTATCAAGAACATACTTTTGCTATATGTATTGAAATATTTAATGTGCTATATTTGGAATATGATCTGTTATTCTGAACTTGTGTTTTTGTATTGACAGCTCTCGATGCTAATGAAGGGGGCGACAAAGTTTATTGAGAATAGGAGCCAGGAGTTTAAAGATCTTACTCATAGGTTGGATGCTCAAACGGATCGAGTAAAGGAGCTCAAAAATGAGCTTGAGATAGAGAAAATGAAGAGGGTGAAAGATGCAAAGGCTATTAAAATGCGATATACTGAGCATGACGGTGTTATGTCACGAGCATGCGATGCATTGTGGGTGGAAAGAAATTACTTTGTCCAATCTTTTTATAGCTTTGGGTTGACTGTTGCTGATGTAGAACTGAATCAAACTGGTAGATACAATGAGATACTCTTTCCTTCGGATAAAGAAGATAAAGTAGTGGTTGATGTTGTTGCTCTAGCCGATGTATCTGTTACACCAACTGAACCAGCTACAGCTGCTGACAAGAAAGTGGACCCTCCATCGGAGGTAGAGATCAGTAAAAAAAATTAATCAATCTGTGGTATTTTATTTTCAAACTATACAGTTCATTTAACTTTGATGGGATTGCACTCTGTATGGTCGTAAAACTGTTAAGTTTGATAGACTCTTTTTAATATGTTATGCACTTCTGCTTGAATGCTCATATGATAATAATATATTTGAAATATGTGTAGGAGGTAGAGCGATTGATAAACACTATTTTTGATCAGGAGAGATCGTTGGGTTGAGCGAGGGATTTTGTGGCTCATGTTCAACAGGTATTATATAAAACTGAGTATGAGAGAAGGCAGTTTAAATCTAACTGGGAGAAAAACTTTAAAGAATTATATGGCCTCCAGTGTAGATATGCTAAGATAAAAAATGAAAGGGATGAGGTTTTAAGAAAGAAAGAGGAAAGGGGGGACGTTAGTATAAAAACTGAAAGAACTGACTTGTTTTTGTGACCTGAGTGATAAGGCTAGGTGTCAATAGCTGTTGGTAGCTCTGACATTGAATTTTGAGGTTAAAATAGATAGTGAACGTGGTTTAAAAGAAGCTTATGTATAACTTTTGAAAGAAAAGGGTGTAGTACCTGTCCCAGCTCGACTAATGTTTCTAGCTCAAGAAGCACGTAATTGTCATAGTGTAGATATGAAAAAATGTTTAGCGCGTGCTAGGGTATCCATTATATAGGGTGATGTAGAACCTTTACCTATTTTTTTTAGATTTATGTAGGATCAAAGGGAAATGAGGATTGTGTTTTTTAGGATAAGGAAAGAGCAAATAGAGGTTCAACAGAAGTTAGATGGTCAGTTAAAGAAGTTGCATGATGTATTGTCGCAACATATGGAGCAAAAAAATTTCTTTAGCAACGCAATTGTTAAAGGAAGTGACTGTTCGAAAGAAGGTAGAAATTGATGTGAGGGTTTAAGGTGCATTGCAAAAGGAAATGCATAAGCGTCTGCAAAGAGCGCAGATGCAGTTGATGGAGCATCTGTCATGAGCAAAAGTCACAGTTCGAATGAAGTACGAACGTCATATAGAAAGTGTGATTGATTTTTATGGAGGGGAACTGGCGAGGGTAGATAAGGAATTTTGAAAGTTTGTAACTGATTGTGGGAAGGATTTTGATGTGGAGAACGCAAAAGCGGAATATATGCAGTTTACAAAAGATGTGGAAGAAAATGTTGTAAAAAACCCATTCCTAGACTGAGAGAAAATATCTTAGAAGAGGACGATGAGAAGGTCGAGCGCCTGGTACCACAGTCACGGCAAAAACAACGCCAACAAGAGGTGGTGATATTTATAGCTTCTATAGATGTTCGAGTAAAAAAACTCAAAGAGTGCAAGATACAAGGGGCAATCCTCTCGTAGCTCAAAAAAGCGAAAGTAGATTAGTTCAGTTACTTACCGAAGTTGCATGTGTATTAGATCTTTGTAAAATGTTTTTGATGTTGAATGGAATTTGTTCTCTATGATGATCATATAAATAGAACAATGTATCGATAGTACTCAAATATTATGTTCTTGTGTAAACTTTTGTTCACTGTGATATGTAATCTGTTTGAATATGTAAATTAGTAGTTATGTGAATGTTGATTGTTACTGCAGGGTGAACTTGCAGAGGTTTAGAACCATATTGAAGCTTTACGTGTTTTAAATGAAAACCTAAAAGTGACTATAATGGAAGAACGGAGCATAGTTACTCGTCTGACCGAGCAACTGGAATATACAGAGGCTGAACTAGCAGCTTAGTTAAAAAAGGTAGATGGATTAAAAGATATTATAAGGAAATGGGATTTGGAAATGCTGGTCATTTCGGGACGAATCAAGCAATAAGAGGCCAATTTGATACCTACGCAAACTAGAATTACAGAGTTGTTGGTGGTGTTAGAGAAGGAAGAAAATAATGTGAAAGACATGCAATTTCAGATAAACATGCTCGAAGCGAAGAGAGTTGGTACGCGAGCAGCTATAGAAAGGTAAATGATCGTGCTCGTAAATTTGAAGTATTGTGGTATGTTACGAACTTGATGTTAAAAGGGATAGAAGAGTCTCATAGTAAGCTGAATGAAATGATAATTAAGGATTCGATCACGATCTATGCTTTAGAGCATAACGTTCAAATTTTGATGTCAGAGGTTTTGGAGTATAAATCGGAAAATGGGGAACTGCGTGATGCGAAGACCAAATTGGAGGTGGATCTTTTCAAGGCTGAAATAAGTCTTGAGGTAGAAGTGTTAGAGAGGATGTGTAATCAGGTTCGTATAGAAGAATCAGTAGGATTGGTGGCAAACATGGATAAGTTTAAGTCAATAATGGAAGGTCATAATGATGTGACTTTGAGTAAAAAATGAGCACTGGAAGAACGTAACAGAAGTTTGGAAGCTATGTTGAAGGAGGCTAAAAGAAAGTTGGCCGAGTTTGTTCTTCCTGATAAGGTAAAATGTGAGGCTGGTGATTTGCATGAGAGAGAGAGATGACAACAGTGATCTCCTTCTTTATGTCTGAGTTCAAAAGATTAGAGGCGAAAAAAAAATTGTATATGACAAGCTAGTTGCCGATGGTGTGCAATGTGAGATGTGGTTGATACGATCTAATTATCTGGATCACATGATGTCACAAATTGGTGCTCTTACAAAGAGTAAGGTTATAGATGGAAAGCAAATTATGATTGGAAGGATGCCAGAGTTTATGCTTCTGAGACTTCGTGGGGAAAGTTCACGTGGTGATGTGCGACTTGATAGTTCAAGTGACAGCTCTAATGATAGCTCGAGTGACTGATGAGGCATTATGATTGTTAGAAGGGATTATTCGTACTATACTAATAAAAATTTAGCAGATAGAGTGTAACAGTATATATATTTTTACTGACCTTTTGATGAGCCATTTATGGTACAGAAGTCTGGTAGTCATTTTGTAGAACTACTAGTCATCATGTAATAGAGTAGAGGGTTCGTTTGGCTGAAACGACAAATGCTATACAACAAACAAATTGTAACCTAATAAAAGATCAATTTGGCTGAAGTAATAAATGATCTGCAATATAATAGAAGATCAGTTTGGCTGAAGCAACAAATGATCTATAATATAATTGAAGATTAGTTTGGCAAAAGCAACAAACGATCTGCAATGTAATAGAAGATCAGTTTGGCCGAAGTAACAAACGATCTGTAATGTAATAGAAGATAAGTTTGGCCGAAGCAACAAATAATCTTTAATATAATAGAAGATCATTTTAGCTTAAGCAATAAACGATCTGTAATGTAAAAGAATGGGATAAATCCACTAGTGATCTGTGATGATTTAGAAATATAATATGTATAAAGAAGTACTTGTATGATATATTAGAAAAGTATTGTAATGTAGGGCAACCAAACACAAATATTTTATTATTGTATGATTAACGTACAGAGAATGTTAGATAGAGTATTGTATGAAATAGTAGAAAGTACTCTGATGTAGGGCAATTAAACATAAGTATTTCATTGATGTAAGACCTGCGTACAAGATGATAAATTTATTTAGAAAAGCACATTGTGATAGATTATCTTTGATATAGCTTCAACCTCCTTGTGTTCCAAGGGTTAGGCACTGGTTCCTTGTGTTCTATGGCGAGGTCATAGGAACCCAATCTACTTTTTCCAACAGCAATAAAAGGACCTTCCTAATTTTTTGCGAGTTTTCTAGCGTTGACATCTTTTTTGTACCTTGGTATCTCTTGGAGGATGAGATCTTTTATTTCAAACTCTCGATGATGGACTCTTTTATTATAAGATATGGCAAGAGCTTGATGGTATCTTCCTAAGTTCATGATTGTTCTATATCGCGTTTCTTCAATCCAATTCATGTTATATGCCAACTAAAATTTGTTTTCTTTGTCTGTCATGGTATGGTCACGCAATGGGTGATGATATTGAGTGGGGATGATGGCCCCAGTTCTGTATGCTAACAGGAACGGCGTGCATCCAACCGATACTCGAGGTGTTGTTCAATATGCCTATAATACATGTGGTAACTCTTGCACCCAATTACCCTTCTTTTTTGTCAAATACTTTTTTATTCTGTTAACAATAGTTCGATTGGTGATTTCGGCCTGACCATTTCCTTGTGGATAATAGGGACTGGAAGGAGAGTGGATGATGTTATACTGGTTGAGGAACTCAATGACTTTGGATCTAGCGAACTGTGGTCCATTATCAATTCTGGTGAGGTGTGGGCATCCAAATCGAATTATGATGGTTACCCATATAAACTTGATGACTTCGTCTTCTCGTGTACGATATAAAGGAACTGCTTCTACCCATTTCGTGAAGTAGTTTATTGCTACGAGGAGGTGCTTTAGTTTTCCTGGTGCAGTTGGGAATTCACCCACAAGGTCGAGGGCCCATCTTCTTAATGGCCAAACAACTTTGCTAGAATAGAATTCCAAGGTTGGGGCTCAAATTTGTGTTCTATGTCGTTGGCAGGATTCACACTTATTTTGTATATTCGATGGCTTGAGCTTTCATTTTAGGCCAAAAGACTCTATGAGTAAGAGCTCGATTTGCAAAATATCATCCTGCATTATGGGACCTACAAGTGCCTTCGTGATGTTCATGCAGGAATTTTTGAGCCTCTTTATTCGATAAAAATTTTAGATAGGGTTCTGTTACTGATATTTTATAAAAGAAATTATCGACCATGACATATCGCTTAGCATTATCAAGCATACATCTTCTTTCAGTAGAATCTTTAGGGAGTTCACCGTTAAACATGTTTTTGGGTCCGATATATGTGAGAAAAAGTTGTCACCAATCGTCTTCATCCGCTTCAACTCCCCCAGTATTAACAGAATTTGATTTTATGATGTTAATGATGGGGGTGGATATTACTTCGATCTTGAGATATCGAGCTCCTGTTCTGAGGACTCCCGCCAGATAGGCAAGGGAATCAGAATGTCTATTTTCTCCGCGAGGTAAATGTTTAATGGTAGCCTTCTTGAATCTGCTCATTCTATCGGCTACTGCAGTGGCGTAATCAATTATTTTTCCATTTTTCTAAAACTTCTCTGTATAATGATTCACGATGAGTAAAGAGTCCGTGTACACAGATAACTCAGAAACTCCAATCTCTAGAGCCATATCTAGACCGTGAATTAATGCCTCATATTCAGACTCGTTGTTGGTAGCTTTAAAGTTGAGTTTAATTACTTTTTCAATTCTTTCATTGGAGGCGCAATAAGGATGATGCCAATGTCTGACCCCGCAGGTCCGGCAGAACCGTCAGTTAGAAGGCGCCAACCTTTTTGACATCTACAGTCTGACTTTTCTTCAAACTGCTATTCATTGATTTTTGTACTATCTTCTTCCCAGTCAAGATCTTCTACTGGGAAGTCTGCAAGAAAATCTGCTACTGCTTAACCTTTTTTAGAATACTGTGGTTCGAAACGTATGTCATGCTCACCAAGAGTTACCGACCATTGCTGGACTCATTTGGATTTCTCTCGCATGGACAAGATTTTGCACAAAGGATCATTTGTCATTACTCGAACTGAGTGGGATTGGAAATACTTTTTTAACTTCTGTAATGTGTAAACGAGAGCTAATAGTAGTTTCTAGATCTTGGTATACCAGGATTCTGCTGGAGTGAGAGTTTTACTGATGAAGTAGACAGGTTTCTCCGTCTTCTCATCGAGTCGAATGAGGATAGAATTCAGTGATTTATCAGTAACAATAAGATATATGGTGAGCTCTACTCCTTCTTTAGGTGTACTTATCACTAATGATTTGCCCAAATAATGTTTGAGTTCCTGAAATGATGCTTCACATTCTGGAGTCCACTCGATCTCAAGATCATTTTTAGGTTTCTTTTTCGTTGTCCCTTCACGTAGTAGGTCGAATAACCATTGACACTGATCAAAGGATTTGGAGACAAAATGATTTATTGCTGCTATCTTGCCTACTAGCTTCTATACGTTTTTCTTTATTTTTGGAGATGGCATAGATAACAGTGTACGAATACGATCTGGATTAGCCTCTATGCCTTGTTTGGTGATCAATGTCCTAAGAATTTGCCTGACTGAATCCCGAGCTGGCACTTATCAGGATTAAGTCTCATTTTATAGAAATGAAGAATTTTAAAAGTTGTGTGTAAATCTGCGATATGGTTCTCCTTCTAAAGAATTTTGTACAATATATCATCAATGTATACTTCCGTATTTATTTAGAGATGGTCTTTGAACATCTGTGTCATTAACCTTTGATAAGTGGCACCAGCATTCCTAAAGCTGAAAGGCATTATCCTGTTGCAATGCAGGCCATACTCTGTAATGAAAGCTATTGTCTCTTGATCGTCGGGTAACAGAGGTATTTGATTGTACCCTGACGCGGCATCCATCATGGATAAGAGTTCGTGTCCCATAGTAGAATCGAGCAGATGGTTTATGATAGGAAGTGGAAAACTATCCTTTGGAGTATCTTTGTTGAGGTCTATGAAATCCACACACACTCTAATCTTGCCATTTTTCTTCGGTACTGCTACAATGCGCGAGATCTATTATGGATAATTGGCTTTTCGGATAAAACCAACTTCAATGAGTTTATCAATCTCTTTGTTGACTTCTTCTCGAAGTCGCAGTGCTAAAGTACTCTACTTTTGTTTGATGGCTTCAACTTTATCTTTTAAATTAAGCTTATGGAAGGCCAGATAGGGACCGACTCCTTGCTAAAGTACTCTATTTTTGTTTGATGGCTTCAACTTTATCTTTTAAATTAAGCTTATGGAAGGCCAAATAGGGACCGACTCCTTGCATTTCATGAAACGTCCAAGCAAATACATCACTATTATCTTGAAGGAACTGAATGAGAGCATCTCATTCAGTTATGAGCAGAAGAGTTCCAATCTCGATTATAGCCATGAACCGAAAGGAGTAAGGAAAATTATCTAAATGTAAGAATCCAGGGCCTAGGTTATGAAGGGGAACCAAGCCCTGGCATCCTAAGCCAACTGGATGGATTATCGATCAAAGACTCATATTACGGAGGCTTCTCTAAAGAAACAATTACCAAAATAAAAAGGCTTATAGTTATTCCCCAAAATCAATAACAGGATTCAAATTGACTATGGCACTTGTCAAACTGATCGCTGGATTTGTTTCACGAAATACAAAATGACTGGATATTGATTCAAGAGCCTCTAAATAAAGTTGTAAGTGTAATAACTATTTTCACAACACTTGAGGACATTAGCAAAATATGTAAAATCTCATTTAATTATTAGGCAGTATTTCTAATTTTGGATAGTTCTCTAAGATCTCTAGTTATATATATGTGACTAAATTAAATTTTTTTAAGGGGTTAACCTTCTTAATGTTTTTACTATTATCAGATATCGATAAGTTCGCTGAAATGACCTAATAAGTATCTAAACTACTAGAATGCCCTTATTGACTTTTGTGGGTATAGTCACTGCAAACCCTCATGAGACAAAACTCGTCCTATATGGGTAACCTTTAAGTTTAACGGCTTGTTGCATATGCTAAATGCAATCATCTTAACCACAAAAAGGGTACATTGTTATTCTTTTTCTTTACTCGAGGACTAGCAAACTTCAAATTTGGGAGTGTTTGATGGGCATGTTAAAATGCCTATTTTACCCTACTTATTTAAGGTTTTTATACTTCATTTTATTGCTAAAAAGATTCATTATTAATTTTTTATTATTTCAAGTTATGTCAAATAGAAGTGTATAAAAAGCTGAATTTGAGTGTTAAAGCTACAACTGTTGGAGAAGACTACCTATCTAAGCTATAACTCAGAGCATCTCCAATAGAAAACAAATCTTAAGAGAAAATCACGAGAATATTTGACATATTGAGAATATTTTATTATGACTAGGAAGATTTTATTGAGTATAAAGAATATTTCATTGAAAATAGAATCTTCAAAAGAATAGCAGCTGTGGAGATGTGATAAGCATACAAGTTTATATTTACCTGATAATTTTAAAACTTTTTGCAGAAGTGGCCAATATGTGGAGATATTTTATAGAATTTTTTCAGATTTTTATACTGAGTAATATTTTTAAATAAATTTTAAAATTTGATTAAATTTGATTTGGCAAAAATACTCTCTTACTAAATATGTAACCCTCTCCTTCATCTATAAAAGGAAAGGTCTTGACCATGAATAATTATCTAATTTTGAGAGCTTGAGAGCATTGCTTAGAGATCTTGAGAGCATTGCTTAGGGAGCAAAGAGATTGAAGTTCTTGGAGTTGCTTGTAACTTTGGAACATCTTTATTTTGTAAGTTCTAGTTGAAAGGTAATAAAGTGTTTTTTTCCATTATCATCATGTCTTTCTTTTTACTAGTATGTTGTATTTTAGGATTCATGTCTAGCTAAACCATCCTCTAGATGAGGGGATGAAGCCGTATTCAATATATACTTAATGTGATCAACTAAACGTAAATTGTTCATTTTGTTTTACCATCAAACCATCTTTATGTTAACAATTTTATTATTGGTTCATGATCAAATTGATATGAATCAAGTTTTATGAATGTTAATATAGTTAATTTTAGTTTCACAATTATTATTAACATTGAATTGTGAATAAAAGATTAACGGAACGTATTTAGCTTGCTTTAATATTTCGTATTTTCACATATGATTTCTCATCTAATGTATTTTGATAAATTTGCTTCTTAAGAGACAAAAAATAGACATTTGGTTAAAATCATTATTTCTTCCAAGAGCAATTTATGTTTTTATTTTCGTTGAGTATATATTTACGGTGAATCCTCGTTTCCCCTAGTCATTAATCTATTTGTAACCCAAAAATCTATTAAAAAATTTTTAGTTATTTTATTTATTATATTAGTAGTTTGATTTGAAAATATTATCTAACAATTGTTTAGCCTAGAGAAAGACAAAGCCCAAAACCCATAGATTTTACAACCCAATTTGATACGGTTTTTATCAAATAGCGCCGTTACCCATGGTCAAGCTATAATCGTTTAATTTTTGTTTCTATTTTGATTTTGATTTATTTTATTAAAAAATAAAAATATAAAAATTTAGTTTGTTTATTTTAGTTTAGAATTATTTTCCTTTTGCTTGTGAGGTATATTTGGTTTTTGTGATCGCAGATTAACGAAGACATATATATCTCTATAATTTGGAGAGTGCCACCACGAAAGCTTTTTGGACTACCATAAGAAAATTATAGAAAATTGGATGTTGTGATCTTGTTCTTTCCTGCCAATTGCCATTGCCTTATTATTTCTTTCATTCAATTCCTAAAAAACAAAAAAATATTATAGTAGTTTTTTTTCTTCTTTCTTTTCTTTCTCCCCTCTTTTAGTAACTTGTTGTGAGGAACAACTTGTATCTTGAGTGTTTAGTGTTAAGTGTGTAATTAAAAAGGTCGCCCCGCAGCTGCTTTATTCCACCGCACCCTCCTGTGAAGCGGTCAATCTTTGTTCATGTGACTGATGTTTGTGCACTTTTAAATTTCAACATTAGATAAAGGGCAAACAAAAAGTGGGATTTCATCACCCGTGTATGGCACCAGATGCTAGGATCCCAGGAGGTCACTACCCGGTTTAACATTTTTTTAAGCAAGGCATTGACTAAAAGAAACCAAGATTAAGCCATAAAATACATAGTTAATCAAAGGCTTATTAAGCTCAGACCTGGAGCACATGAACATGCTCATTAAGACCCCTGATAGTGGCTACGTATGTCTGGAGGAAGTATGCTCCCTAGTATAACTAGTATGGAAAGGTGATTCTAAGCGGTTTGCCCCACCTTTCAGTACAGGTGCTTCTATGTGACTAGAACTGCACGCGAGTTATTGCTAAAGCGATAAAAAACAACTCAGCGTACGAACCGATCTACTATCAGGAATAGGAGCACCCGAACCCTGGGACTGGGTTCAAAACTTGACCGTAAGAACAGCCCATCTAAAAAGATTAAAGTGAGGGATTACCTCATATAATCGACACCTGATTTACATAGAATTACCATTCAAAGTGTTCTACAATCGGAACCCCCTAATTCCTAGGTAGGGTCATTTACTAGACGGAGGAAGTATCCAACCTTTGGTTAATGGTTGTTGTGTTTGTTTTTGTGCACCTCATTCTTGCCTGATCATCATTGTGTGTACTTCTTGTAGTTTATGAAAGAATGATTTCGAGCACCTGAGTGTCGTCTTGAGAGGCATAGATCCAATTCACTTTAAGCTAGGCGAGTCATCCCATCAGGAGATTTCAAACTCCATTGATACTAGAGACCAAATAAACCAAACCCGTAGGGAACTCTTTCCCATTGAGGGTGAGTCAAAAACCTTTGCGTTCCATATATCTCCATTGAGACTCGATCCGAGTCCAATTTTATCGCTCAATCCGTTTAGTTTTCCAGCCCAATTATTTGAGATGGGAGATATCCATAAAAATGGGAATAATAATGCAAATGGTTCGGAGCCTGTACGGATCTGACTCAAGGATCATATGTTTCCTAAAATGACAAATCGTATTTCATGCATTGTTTTACCTCCTACTACTGAACAATTTGAACTTAGAAATTCGCTTATCAATTCATTGCCAAATTTTTTGGGAGGGGAGGATGAGAACCCATATGCCCATGTACGAAGTTTTGATGATTTAATGTTCCTCCAAAGTTATAAGAGTGATAACGAAATGGAGGCCATGAAACTCGTTTTATTTCCATTTTCTTTACTAGGAAAAGCTTAAAGTTGGCTTTAAGCTCTACGGTCTAAATCTATTATGATTTTTAAGATTCTTACTGAAGCCTCTAACAAGAAGTTTTTCTCTCTTGAGTAAACTGAGACCCTCCGTAGGGCCATTCTTACAATTACCCAACTTGATGGAGAAAGCTTAAAGGACTATCTAGGGAGATATAAGGGGCTGATCCTACAATGCCCTCATCATGGTATCGACTCATAGATTGGATGTTGAAACCAAGAAAACTGTAGAATCCTTTTGCTTAGGAAAATTTTCTTATAAGGATGATGTAGAGGGCTTGGACTTCTTACAAAGATGGATGAAAAATTGCAAACCTGGGGAACCATAAGAGAAAAAGATATACAAGAAAATGGAGGTAATGCATTTGGAGTTATGGATCCAACTCCCAGTCGGACCCTACATTGTCGACAATCATGCAAAAACTAAAATCTTTAGAAATAGAAAATAACAAGATGTTCACTAGAACACCCGTTTTTCATGCCAAAATGCCAGCATGTGCAGTGTGTGATAACCCAGAATATTCTATTCAAGACTGCCATTTATTCATGGAATTAGGGAGGCAAAGAGGAAATACGTAAATGTTTTTCTTCAAAAACCTTCTACACTGCCCTATAACCAACCTTTCAATCAAGGGAGTTCTTCAAGAAGGAATAACTTATTTTTAAACAATTCCAACAATTCGCATGGTAGATCTTATCATCAGGCCCCCCCCCCCCCCCCCCCGCAGAGGGGCAGTCGTACCAACCCAATCTGAATCAATTTGGTTCCTCCTACCAGTCCAACCACCAACCCACTCAACATAGGGCTTCATATATTCCTCCTCATAATTGGAAACCATCTTTGGAGGATGGCATCCAAGCCTTATTGCAATCAAATACCCAACTCATGCAACAATTCATGCAAATGAATCAGTAATCCATGGCTAGGATAGAAACAACCATCACTCAATTGGCAACTGGGTTAAGTACTAGAGACAAAGGTATATTTCCAAGTCAAACTCAACCCAACCCGAAGGATCAAAGTACGAGCTCCAATAACCGTGATCATGCAAATGCGGTTATCACACTTAGAAGTGGCAAAACTATAGACAACACAGTTAGGATGCCTAAAGATAAATCTTGTGTTAGTCCTAATCCTACTACAAAAGCTGATGAAGAGGAGAAAGAGTCCATGAGCGAAGAAACACCAGTCACAGGGGAAAAGAATAAAAATGTCTCCCTTACGGAGAAAAATGAAAATATTCATCCTAGAGGCCCTAAGGTACCTTTTCCCCACATGCTTGCTAAGAATAGAAAGAAGATTCCTGATGAAAAGGTTGAGGAAATCTTCAAAAATCTTAAGATCGGTATTCCTTTTAGCGAGGCATTGCAACGAATTCCTTCTTATGCGAAACATGTCAATAACTTATGCACGTTCAAGCGACGAATGAATGTTTCTAAAAAGGCTTTCAACGTCCATGACAGTGATAATGTTATTCAATTGGATGCTTAAGGTAGCTTCATAATCTTGATCAAAGCACCTCTGAGAGACAAAGATCCTGGAATGCCAATAATTTATTGCCACATAGGGACACACCGGATAGGGAAAGCCTTGCTTGATTTAAGTGCCAGTGTTAACCTAGTTCCTTGCTCGGTATTTGAGCAGCTTTTCTAGAGGGACTCAGACCCACAAATCAAACCTTACAACTAGCTGATTGGTCTATTCGAGTTCCTAAAGGTGTTATGATGGATGTATTTATCCAAATCAGTGACTTCTTTTATCCCGTGAATTTTGTGGTCCCTGATACAAATCCGATAAAATGTCCTCAAAATAAAATACCATTAATCCTTGGCTGTCCCTTCTTGGCCACCGCTAATGCATTGATCAACTATCGTAGTGGAGCTATGAAGTTGATTTATGGGAATAAGACTATTGATTTGAATATCTTCAATGCAACTCATACTCCGTTTGAAGATGAACCCGATGAGTACAATATGCTTAGCACTATTATAAATAGTACATTTCACAGTTCAAATTCCAGGGATCCATTAGAAGCTTGTCTTGCACACTTTGGAAAGAATTTTGATGTTGATGACCTCATCATTAAGATCAATGCCCTATTAGATTTTGTCCCCATTTTAGATACCACTGATGTGGTTGCAATGTTAAAAGTCAAAGATCCAGTTCCCAAAGTAGAGGAAGTACCCACTAAGTTAGAGCTTAAGCCTCTCCCTAAAAGTCTCAAATATGTTTATCTAGGTCCTAATGAGACTCTTCCTGCATCATATCATCTGACCTAGAGCATGAGAATGAAGAGAAATTAATGCATGTATTAAAAGGAAACAAAAAAGTTCTTGGATGGAACATTTCTGATATTACAAGTATTACTCCTTCTGTATGCATGCATGAAATCAATCTTGAGGATAATACAAAGAAGTCTCGAGAAGGGCAAGGAAGGCTTAACCCAACTATGGCCGAGGTTGTGAGAAAGGAAATTATGAAATTGTTAGATGCTGGGATTAATTATCCCATTTCTGATAGCCCATGGGTGAGCCCTATTCATGTTGTTCCTAAGAAGTCTAGAATTACTATTGTGAAGAATGATCACAATGATCTTGTCCCTACCCGCATGACCACAAGGTGGCGAGGGTTTATAGACTATAGAAAGCTCAATTCAGTCACTCGAAATGGCCACTTTCCCTTGCCATTCATGGACCAAATGCTTGAACGTCTTGCCGGTCATGAATATTACTGTATTCTTGATGGGTATTCTGGGTATGATCAAAAACTCATCACTCTTGAGGATCAAGAAAAAACTACGTTCAGCTGTCATTTTAATACTTTTGCCTATCGTTGTATGCCCTTTGGGTTATGCAGCGCTTCTGCTACATTTCAAAGATGTATGTTAAGCATATTCTCTAATATGGCTGAGTATTTTCTCAAGGTCTTTATGGATGACTTTACGCTCTTTTGTGATTCGTTTGATCAATATCTCCACTATTTATCTCTTGTCCTAGCTAGGTGTTAGCAGAAACATCTTGTGCTAAAATGGGAAAAATATCACTTCAGGATAAATAAGGGCATAGTTATAGGACATGTTTTTTCTACAAAGGGAATCAAAGTTGATAAAGCAAAGGTAGATGTCATCTCTAGTCTCCCGCCCCAACGAGATGTCAAGGATGTTCGATCATTCATGGGGAATACTGGATTTTATCGACGTTTTGTTCCTGAATTTAGCAAAATTGTTTGACCCCTTAGCAATCTCCTCGCCAAAGATACCCCTTTTATTCGATGGTCTTTGTTTTGATGCTTTTGAGAATCTCAGGACACATCTGACGCCTTCGCCCATCATCCAACCTCCTAATTGGAATGAACCTTTTGGGTTAATGTGTGATGCATCTGACTATGCAGTTGGGGTTGTTTTGGCACAACACATTGATAATCTTTTGCACGTCATCTATTATGCTAGTAAAATTCTTAATGACGAGCCGCTGAATTATACAACCACGGAAAAGTGCTTCTAGCTATAGTCTTTACTCTAGAGAAATTTTGTTCTTATCTTCTAGGTTTGAAAGTAATAGTCTATAGGGATCAGGCTGCTATCAAGCACCTTCTCTCCAAGAAGAACACCTAGCAGCGTTTGATCCAGTGGATAATATTACTTCAGGAGTTTGATATTGTGATTCGCGATAAAAAAGGTGCCGAGAATGTTGTAGCTGACCACCTTTCTTGATTGGACAATGATTCTCTAGATCAGTCATTACCTATTTGTGATTTATTTACCGATGAGCAACTTATGTCTATTCACTCAATGCCTTCCTTACCATTGTTTGTGGACATTGTGAATTATCTTGCCACTGGGCAACTTCCTAGCTTTTAAGCCAAGCCCGATAAAAGCAAATTCCTTAGTGAGGTCCAATATTTTTTTTGGGATGATCCATACTTATTCAAGTATTGCTCTGATCAAATTATTCAGCGATGTGTCCCAAATTCTGAATATACCAAAATTATTAAATTTTGCCACACCCATGCTTGTGTTGGCCACTTCAGTTCTAAAAAGACCCCTGCAAAAATTTTACAATGTGGTTTTTATTTGCCAACCTTATTTCATGATGCTCATGAATTTTGCAAGGCTTGTGATAAATACTAGAGAATGGGAGCCTTATCTCGTCGAAATATAATGCCCCTAAACCCTATTTTGATTATTGAACCCTTCGACGTTTAGGGCATCGATTTCATGGGTACATTTACACCATCTTTAGGGTATACATACATTTTGTTAGCAGTTGACTATGTAACTAAGTAGGTAGAAGCCATTCCTACCAAAACCAACGATAATTCAGTTGTTGTCAAGTTTCTTAAAGAGAATATTTTCTTCCGTTTTGGTATGCCAAGGACGATCATTAGTGATGGAGGGTCACATTTCAACAATAGAATGTTTGCAAACTTAATGAAAAAATATGGAGTAACACATAAAGTAGCTATACCTTACCATCCGCAGACTAGTGGGCAGATGGAGGTCTCCTATAGAGAAATCAAAAATATTCTCTAAATGATGGTAAATGCAAACCGCAAAGATTGGTCAACTCGACTAACTGATGCTCTTTGAGCTTACCGTACAACTTTCAAGATACCTATTGGAATGTCTCCATATCGATTAGTCAGCGGAAAAGCGTATCACCTCCCTATTGAATTGGAACATTGTGCCTATTGGGCAATAAAAGCATTAAATTTTAACATTAGGAAAGTCGGTTTACATCACAAACTTCAACTCAATGAGTTAGAAGAACTACGGAATGATGCATACCAATTAGCAAAGACTTATAAGAACCACATGAAAGCATTTCATGATAAAAATATTTTGGGAAAATCTTTTGAACCAAATTAAAGTCTTGTTGTACTCTTCTCATTTGCATTTATTTCCTGGCGAACTTCAATCTCGATGGACCGACCCTCTCATTGTCAAAATAGTTTATCCACATGGTACAGTTGAGGTTACAGAACCTAGCACTGGCAAAACACATAAAGTGAACGGTCAACGGCTTAAGCCATATTATAAGCATTTTAGCTTCACCAATAAAGACTTGAAGCTCCTAGACCCAGTCTATGAAGAGTAACATCCATATCTTCTTTACCCAACTTTCATTCAGTTTGGGGGTTCCTCGTTTCGTCTAGCTGGAGACAATAAGCTTAACGTTATCTAGGAGGCAACCCATGTTATATCAGGTACTATGTTCCAATTTTCTTTTTCCTTTCTATTTAAGGTATATACTCAAACATTGGGGCAATGTTTCTTTCTAGTATAGGGGAAGGGGAAAATTATTCACATTTTTCACTCTCTTTAGAGAATAGATAGGTCATTATGATAATTTACGAGACTCTTTAACAAGTTTTTGTAAGCTTAGAAGTATTTGGTTATGGTCTAAATATTTTGATCGTAAAAACTATAAAATTTAAATTTTCATAAAATACATGCTTATAAAATTTTGGAACACTGTCTTAAGTTAGATGTACTACCCTTTAATTAGAAAAAAATTCACATTGACTAATATTTCTCGAAGCAAATGCACTTCATGGTAGTGTAGTATTTGTAACTTTTGCTAGAATTTTGACCAATCAAAGGGAATCTAGTATTTGAGGTAAGAATGATTCACTACAAGGGAAATAATAGCCTAAGAATAAGTTCGATCCTGAAGTAATATAATAAGAATTTATATAAGCCAAAATAGTTCAAAAAACTTTTGCGATGCAAGATATATTCACATGATTAGAACTAAAAGAGGAAGAATTATCACAAATCTCAAGTATAACCATGAACTTTATGAAAGGAGCAAGATTTTTTTTTTATAAATGTGAGAATCCAGAGCCTAGGTCACGAAGGGGCACCAAGCCCCAACAACCTAAGCCAACTGACTGGGATTGTCGACTAAAGACTCATATTACAGAGGCTTTACTAAAGAAATAAGTATCAAAATAAAAGGGCTTATAGTTATTCCCCATAATCAATAACAGGATTTGAATTGACTATAGCACTAGTCAAACTGATCGTTGGATTTGTTTTACGAAATATAAAATGACTGGATATTGACTCAAGAGCTTCTAAATAAAGTTGTAAGTGCAATAACTATTTTCATAACACTTGAGGATATTAGAAAAATATGTAAAATCTCATTTAATTATTGGGTAGTATCTCTAATTTTGGATAGTTCTCCAAGATCTTTAGTTATATATATGTGACTAAATTAAATTGTATGGGGTACAACTTCTTAATGTTTTTACTATTATCAGATATCAATAAGTTTGCTGAAATGACCTAATAAGTATCTAAACTACTAGAATGCCCTTAATGACTTTTGTGGGTATAGTCACTGCAAACCCTCACGAAACAAAACTCGTCCTATATAGGTAACCTATAGGTTTAATGGCTTGCTGCATATGTTAAATACAATCGTCTTAACCGCGAAAAGGTAACATTGTTATTATATTTCTTTGTTCGAGGACTAGCAAACTTTTAGTTTGGGGGTGTTTGATAGGCATTTAAAAATGCCCATTTTACCCTACTTATTTAAGGGTTCTAGACTTTGATAAGAGGCTTTTAGGGCCTCTAGCAAAATACTCGCTCAAAGTACGGTTGTCAAATTGTAGTACGGATGAGTGGGATTGAATCCACCGAAAGGTTTGGGAAAATAAATACTTTCTAGGCCAAATTACGGTTTTATATGAGATAAATATAAGAAATGGAAATAAAAACTAATTATAAAACTTAATGAGAGAGAGCTAAGGTTCGGCCTTGACCTCTACCTTTCAAGGCACTAATCGATGTACAACTAGATCCTATTATCTCTAACCATCATATGTTCGTGTTAAGACACATACGATGCTATAAAATAAACCACTACATCTATGGTAAATCATTTAGTGGTTATGCTTTAAAGTGATGGTGAAGAGTATCTTAGAGAATTATTAACTAAACCATGGCTAGGCTTGAGTGAGTTATCTAGTATTTCCTCTTGTTTAGATCTCCAAATCAAGTCTACGATTAATAGTACTTGTTTGGATCCAAAGTTATCATACACCAAGCCGAAGCTATGGTCAAGCCTTTAATATGTTGCACTAACTTATCAATCATAAATTACTAAGAATAAACTAATTAAAACATAATTAATACCAACTATTGCTCATCCAAGAAGAGGCCTCATCCTAGCCTTAGCTAGGAGACTAACGACTCATCTCAGACTTTATCGCATTAACAACTAATGAAGACATTAACACAAATTAAACTAAAAGAGAATAAAAAGAAGATGAACTTTATTCACTAATAGCTTCCAATATGAGATGCCCAATTACAATGGGGGAAGGGTTCCTTTTATAGGAGAAGGAACCTAAATTTAGAAACTATACATTAAATTTTAAATAATATTTTCACAATAATATCTTCTAATATTACAATCAATCACCTAATATTCTTGTATATAATTTTCTTAAATGGTGTAGAGATTTATCTTCATGGAAGCTCTTGCATATATCTTTAATATAAAATATATTTTTAAGAATCTTGGATGCAATATATTCTTTAATCTTATTCTCCAAGAATATTTGTGTATATATTTCTTCAATCTTGAGACCAAATATATTGTGTCTTTGACTTTTTGTGCTCTAAACTGCTGGAAACACTTTTACTTTATTTAAGAGCTTGGTTTCAAATATTCATCTCCAGTAGCTGCAATCAAACAAATGCGCATAAGTTCCCAAAAATAAATATAATGGATGACTAAAATACATGTTCAGGTATATTAAAAATTTTATAATTATGCGCTCATCAGACTTCATTTCATTGCTAAAAAGATTAATTATTAATTTATTATTGTTTCGGGTTATGTTAGATAAGAGTGTATACAAAGTTGAATTTGAGTGTTAAAGCTACAACTGTTGGAGAAGACCATCTATCTAAGCTATAACTCAGAGAAAATCCAATATAAAGCAAATCTCAAGAGAAAATCAAGAGAATACTTGACATATTGAGAATATTTTATTATGACTAGGAAGATTTTATTGAGTATAATAAATATTTTACTGAAAATAGAATCTTTAAGAAAATAGCAGTTGTGGAGATGTGATAAGCAGCTAGGTTTATATTCTCCCAAAAATTCTAAAACTTTTTGGAGAAGTTGCCAATATGTGAAGATATTTTAAAGAATTTTTTCAGATTTTTATACTAAGTATATATTTCTGAATAAATTCAAAAATTCGATTATATTTGATTTGGCGAAAATACTCTCTTACTAAATATGTAACCCTTTCCTTCATCTATAAAAGGAGAGGTTTTGACCATGAATAATCATCCAATTTTGAATGCTTGAGAACATTTCGTAGAGAGCTTGAGAGCATTGCTTAGGGAGCAAAGAGATTGAAGTTCTTGGAGTTGCTTGTAACCTTGGAGCATCTTTATTTTGTAAGTTCTAGTTCAAAGTTAATGAAGTGTTTTTTATTATTATTATCATCATGTCTTTTTTTTTTACTAGTATGTTGTATTTTAGGATTCATGTCTAGCGAAACCATCCTCTAGGGGAGGGGATGAAGCCGTCTTCAAGATATACTTAATGTGATCAATTAAACGTAAATTACTTATTTTATTTTAACGTCAAACCATCTTTATGTTAACAATTTTATTATTGGTTCATGATCAAATTGATATGAATCAAATTTTATGAATGTTAATGTAGTTGATTTTAGTTGCACGATTATTATTAACATTGGATTGCGAATCAAAGATTAACGAAACGTATTTAGCTTGCTTTAACGTTTTGTATTTTCACATATGATTTATCATATAATGTATTTTGATTAATTTTTCTTCTTAAGAGATGGTAAATAGAAATTTGGTCAAAATCATTATTTCTTCCAAGAATAATTTATGCTTGTATTTATGTTGAGTATATGTTTACGGTGAATTCCCGTTTCCCCTAGTCTTTAATCGATTTGTAACCCAAAAATCTCTTGAAATTTTCTTTAGTTCTTTTATTTATTAGTTTAGTAGTTTGATTTGAAAACATTATCTAACGATTGTTTGGTCTAGTGAACGACAAAACCCGAAACCCCTATATTTCACAACCCGATTTGATACAGTTTTATCATATTTTTAGATTTTCAAAGTGTGGAAACCAGTGGGAACTTTGCAATCCAGTAACTCATGCGGGATCAGGCTCTTTTGTAACCTGTTATAAATTCCTAAAGTAGTCTGAATTTGAGCATCGAGTAATTCTTTTATGCACTTTTTAACATGTCCCTGAGTCATGCACTGACGAGTTGTGGTGGTTGGTCGTGGGACTCATCCTTCGCGAGGAATGTGATCGCCACTTCCTTCACTGATTCGCTCGAGAGTCGGAATTCTAACTCTTCCTCGGGGTGGCTCTTCTTGTTGGACTTCACTGAAACCATCATCAACTTCTTGGTGGACTTCCTGTATCAGAGCGGGCTCACCCCCATGTTTCTTATGATTAGATCAAACTTTGCCTCCCAGATTGTTCGCGTGAGGTCTTATCTTGTTGAGAACATAAACCTGCAAAGTTGGTGGCAACCCACCTTTGTTCTTCTGGGTTACGACTTGTTGACTTTGCAGAACCTTCACCACGTCCTGGATGCCTAGTAGTTATTATTCCAGAGGGTCTCGCCTTTCGGTTTTGGAATTGCGATTGGCCCATAACTCTGCTAGTACGGCATTCCCGTCTTTGAAGAAATTGGCATACTCTGGTCTGGAAGTATTATCTCGTAGAGAAATAATCAACTATTTTCTGAGACAATGAGTTTGAGAACTTTGTTCCCACAGATGGTGCCAAATGTAATAGCCTAATTTGTATCTCGAACTTAACCTTTACACCAAGGATATTTAGAGCGTCTAGATGAATAATAAACGAATGTTAGCACAAAGTTTAGCGTGAAAAACATTTGAATAGGTTAAAAACTACAACCTCTCTTGTGGATTTAGAAAGAGAGAAGTTTATTGATAAATGATAAACATTACAAGAAAAGCTTTGAATATTTTAGTATAGAGTTTGAGTGAGTATTCTTTCGTCTTTCATCTGGGATTATTTGGACCTATTTATAGGTCTTATAATATGGCCGTGTAAGGACCATTATTATCCTTAATGGCGGACATTACAATGTATATTTAATAATATTTGAAAGGACTGTATAACGGTTTGATCTTGCTATTTTGTAACGGCTTCATTGATGACGGTACGTTTGCTTAACTCGAACTGTTGATGTAAAGGTCGAAAGTAATGTCTAGAACTCTATAACTTTAATATGTCTTCAATAGTGTCACGTGTTATATGGATAAGGTCGAGCGGTCGTATGATGGTCGAAGATGAAGCATGAGCCCGAGATGCGGAATAAGCCACTACATCTGTAATGACATAACGTCGATAAGGTATTCATATTCATTACTGTGCTCGCCATCAAGAATGAAGATTTAGAGTCACTTATTGCAAATGATTGTGTGCTGTTATACATTGGCCAAAGTGGATATCTGGAATCCAAGTGGAGCTTAACTTCCTAGCGTAATGCAAAGTGATGTCATAGAGCCTATCGGTGACAAATGGGAATAGTACGGAAACGAAATTATCTCGGAGGGATAATTAGATCAAGGAAAGACTAGTTGCCCAAATTTTTTTTATGAGACCTGGTATCGATTGGAATGAGACCTATAATCTGATTATGGATGCTATAATGTTTCAGTACAAATCAACCTATCTATTATCAAGGATAAGCTAGACATGCATCTTATATATTTACCACGTATCTATATGGGAAACTAGATACATATATTTACATATGAAGCCATCCGGGGAGGTATAAGGTTTTGGAAGTAATTAATCCCAATGCATATGAGGTGCGCGCGTAATAAAACTGAAAAAGTTATTACTGACTTGAAGCAATCAGGGCCCCATGTGACATAGTAGGTTGACTGAGTATTTGATGATAAGGGATTTTGCAAATATTCTTATCTGTCCATACGTTCTTATTTAGAACACAAATATTGGCTTAAATAATCATAGCAGTGTACTAAATGAATTAGATATTATTAGAACACAAATATTGGCTTAAATAATCATAGCAGTGTACTAAATGAATTATATATAATTAGAACTCCGGGGGAGATCGCGAGAGCCGACAAATACTTTGTGATAAATCTAATTGTGCAAGAGGGTTTGATGGAGATTGATGTGTTGGTTGGCAAAGTTTAGAGAAGTGCAAGGTATTTTAGGGGTTATTAACGTAGGAAGTAAATTTATCGTGATTGTGTTAGGCAAACGTCATTACAGTAGTTTAACAAGGGTTTGATGCAAGATGTTCCAACTCGTTGGAACTCCACCTACATGATGCTTGATAGTGCTCTTTTCTACCGAAAGGCTTTTAATCATTAGGAGTTGAGTGATTATAACTATAAGTATTGCCCTTCCGAGGATGAATGGGATAGAGTTGGGAAGATATGCGAGTTTTTGAAGTTATTTTACAATGCGACATGTCTTTTCTCCGGGACAATGCATTCCACTTTAAATTTATATTTTCCTCAAGTTTATTCGGTTCAACATCATATTTCAAAAGCTATGAAGGGTTGGGATGAGTTTATGAAATTCATGGTATCGCAAATGAAAACTAAGTTTGAAAAATATTGGTCAAAGCATACCCTTATATTTATGGTGGCTTGCTTCTTAGATCCTTAGTACAAACTTTATTTTATAAAGTTTTCTTACAATAAGATATATGGGCTAGAAAATCAAGAGTTTAGACACTTCAATGAGAAGTTAAATCAACTTGTTAACATCAATGTAGCTTTGTATTCCAAGGAAACTCTTTCTAGTTCCATGCCAACTCCTAATTTAAGTTTTAGTTCCATGAAGTCAAATCTGGACATGGAAGTTATGCAGGTATTATACCATTTTATTTTAATACTTTAGAATTTTCTGTATGAGTTAATAATAATAATATAGCATGCCTCTGTATCTGTATCTATATCTGTATCTGTATCTGTATTTGTATCTGTATCCGTAAATCTGTAAATCTGTAATAGAAAAGACTACACATTATAATCTACATCTGTAAATCTGTATCTGTAAATATAGTAATATTGCAATAGCATGCCTCTATATCTGTATCTATAAATCTATAATAGAAAAGACTAAAGAGTACAAAGCATGCCTTTGTAATCTGTATCTGTAAATCTGTATTTGTAAATATAGTAATAGCATGCCTCTGTATTTGTGCCTGTAATAGAAAAGACTACACACTACTATAGATCCTCTGCATCTTTAAATCTATAATAGAAAAGACATCATTAGACTACAAAGCCTCTGTAATAGAAAAGCCAATGTACTCTTTTCTATATATACTACAGAGCCTTTGTAAGTTACATACAGATTACAGTCACAAATGTGTATATGAAAGTGATAGTCAATTCAAACCAAAATTGTTCTAATTTATCATATATAAATTTAGACTTACAGATTGTAACAAAGGCCAGTCAGACCAAAAAGTGACAGCCAAGTCAAGTCTTTAGATTCTTTAGAAGCATCACATACAGAGTTAGTTAAGTCTAAGTAGTGATATGTTTTCTTAGTTGATAAATACCTGTGATATGTTTTATAAACTGATAAATACTTTATCATGATATATGTCTATGTAGTTTTACTTTCCCATATATCTTGCAATATTTTCCATGAATTAGTAGATATTAATTGTTTATATCATTTTAGGCATTTGAGATGTTTGATGAGAGTGAGCATTCCCCGATGAAGTCTCATCTACAACAATATCTGGAGGAGCCTAAATTTAGGTTACACGGGGATTTTGATATACTTTCTTTTTGGAAGTTATACCAATTTTGATATCCTAAGCTTGCTTTGATGGCTCGTGATTTATTGGCCATCCCGATATCTACTGTAGCTTATGAGTTTGCTTTTAGCATTGATGGAAGAGTTATAGATCCACTATTTAGTGTGTTAAAACTTGCGTGTGATGAGGCTCTAGTTTGTACCCGTGATTGGATGTATTAGAGAGGTGATCACATTTTACATTGATCTGAAATATATTTTTGTTGTATTTTAATAATCGTTGATTATTTGATAGTAGAGACCTCACTTTATAAATAAATTTTGTAGGGGATTCAAAAGTTGATAATGTTGTGAAATCAGCTATAGAGGAGCTTGCCGAAGAGTTGTCACTTCTGGATGTTGGTAAGTAATGAACTCTAAGTTGTCACTTTATAATTAGTTTTATTGAAGGTCATAAGTATATATATATATGTGTGTGTGTGTGTGTGTGTGTGTGTGTGTGTGTGTGTGTGTGTGTGTGTGACTGTGTATATATGAAGCAAACCACAATAATCATTTGCCATCTTAGAGCCCTATTAGCACAACACTGGAAGTCCAAAAAGAAATATCTCATTTTTGCCATTCTTGATGAAAAACACATTAATATAACAAGGTGCATAAAGACATAGAAAGAGTTGGTTGCTTTACACTTTTCTAATTATTGTTGCAAATCAAATCAGATGTATAGACTATAAATATTATATAGACACTACTTGTGGCCATTGAACAATATCCATGGATAAAGAAAATGCTTATAGAGTTACATTTGTATATCAAATCAGATGACAGATGTATTACATGTGGCCATTGCATATCAGATCAGATGTGAGTATAAATAGATATCATATCAGATCAGAATCATTAGATGTCTTAACTATTCATTTATGTTTGACCTACTTGATATTTTAGTGTATATTATTTTTATGACCTATTTAACATTGTGTTCTAAATATCTTATTTCATATGTATATAGGGCAAAATGCCCATGGAGTTGCTAGTGATGACGTGGAATTACCACAGAGTACAAGTAATGCATGGCGGCAATGGACCAAGTAGAAGTGGTGCTTGACTGTTTGTGTAAGTGATGAATGCTTGAGTGATGGAACTCCCTATATAAAATTTTAAAGACTAAAATTCACTTCTTCACATTTTGAGTACATATTTATTTAAGTATTGAACTTAGTTTGTTTAACTTGTCTTTGCTATGAAATATTATAATGTATTTTGAATTCTCTGAACTCATGGACCATGGTTGAGTAACTTGAGTTGAATCAAGTGATGTATTCTGAATTCTATGAACTATGAAGTATGAAGTATGCAGAACTATGAACTATTCTGATATGTATTATGAATTATGAATTTTAAATTTTGATATGTATTATGAATCAAGTGATGTATTATGAATTCAGATGTCTTTGTATATGAACTATGAAGTATGATGTGAATCAATCAAGTGATGTATTCTGAATTTGTTCTGAATTCTTATATGTTTGAATCCTTTTTTTAGTAGTATGATATGTAATTATGTATTACAAATTTTGATAGGTCAGGTTGACCTGGGTAGTCGGGTTTTCGTGCTGACCCAATAGTTTTGTGGGTCAAATGGGTTAGATCGTGTCAACCCGATAATTTGCAGGCCGAGTTCAGGTTCAAATTTTTACCTGTTATGTCAACCGGTTGGGTTTGGGTTGGCTCTTTCTTGCCCTGAATCCTAGATGACACGACCCGGATATGACCCGACCTGACCCATTAACAGCCTTAATTGGTCTCATAGGAGAAATCTAAGGCCACAGGCTCTCCAATGGCAAGGTCTGCGCCAGTTGTGATCACGTGATAAGTCTGGGTATTGGGGTTCATTACGAGATTCTCGTGTCCGCCTATCTAGTATCAATTTTAGATTTTTTTGTATTTCATTTTGGTTAATTAGTGAACTTCTTGTTCCCATTGCTTTAGGTTATTGATAGCTATAATTTTAATCCTGCAATTGTTACCACCTTTCATCTATCCACGGTTGTAACCCTGTCCATAACTTCATCTGTCACTAAACCCAATATTGTACAACCCTGGTGCATGCTTACTCTTAGTAGGCATAAGCTTGAGATTTCTAACCAGTAGCTCATTATTTAGCTCTAAAAATGATGACGAAAGCTAGAATTAGGTCTACGTGCATAGTGAACTATCAAATATTACCTCGGAAATGTAATATTTAAAGTGTAAAATTTTTAATAGAATCTTCCTAATTTCTCTATTTACCTTAACTGTTTCTCCACGTGAGATTATAGTGAAGTTGCATTGCTGAATAAAAGTTCTGCAGCAATCATATAATACTATATTAGTATAGGGTAGTCCATTATCAGGTCTTCCTGAATATGGAGGCGAGGGTGCAAACATAGTTCATACTTTTTTATTTAGAGACTCATTATTTTAAACAATATTCTTTTCCAAATTCTGTAATAATATATGGATTTTAGTATCCATACAGGTCAATTTTATTGGTACCTAAAATGGAGTTGCAGTATGGAAGATACTTAATGTTCTGAGTATCACCTACATCTATTATGCATGTAAATTAATACAAGTAGTAGTATTTGATAAACATTCCTTACATAAAGGCAATTCATAGTATTCAAGTCAGTAATTCTCAATATTTACTTGTAGGTGAACCTTGTTCATATCCTATTACTCATAAAATCTTATTGAAGTACATGATTTCTAATTATTACTTGTGGTTCATAGTATATAGCGCAATAAAGTATAATATTTGCAATCATTACATGCAAGTGAACCCTTATCAAGGCTTTATACTCATGAGATCTTATTAAGTGCCAAATCTCAACTTTACCCCATAAAATAGTGACCTTAACCTTAAAGTGTATTTTAATAGTGTCATAGCTAAGACAACTATTCAAAAACACTAGATGTTGTGTTCCTTATTTTAACAACTAAGGTGATCTAATCCCTAAAGTTCTATAAGGTTTGTATATTCTAGCCAAATGGCTTATTTGCTACGAATATGAGGGGTATTATTACTCCTATCTTGAACTAATATTTTAGGGTACTATATGTTGTTATTAGTTCTTATATGCCTTTAAATGTTATCATGTAACATCTAATTATACCTAGAATGTAAAATTAGTTCTTCAGACACCAAGTTCTTAGAAATAAGACTAAGTCAATTCCCAATTGATCTCTAATTATTTATCATTAATAATTAACTGTGATTTAGATATGACTCTCAGTCGCATTTTAAATTACTCTTGGTTTCGTATTATTTATGATCATTGATCATGATAATTAGTATCCTAGGGGAATACCATTATTAACCTATTAGCTATCGTAAGGTACTTAAATAGGTATTAATCCATCTTCTTATATCACATATAAGTGAGTCAATTTTCCTATACGAGCCACCCGTTCCCATAAAAATTTAAAAAATTGTTTTCATAAAAAAAACTAAAAATGTGTTCCCCTTAGGGTATGTCCAGTCAATAGGAATTTTTCAAAAAAAAATTGACTAAATAGAATAGGAATTATCCAACACGTTATCAGCGCTGGTCCTCGTTACCTAGCAATAATATTACTTAGGAATTTTTTAGTTCCCACAAACTTTTTACTAGTCCTTGTTGGCCTATTGTCATTTGTCGTTGGTGGGACCTAACCAGAATTACTTTAGGATTTTTTTAGTTTCCACAAACTTTTTACTAGTCCATATTAGACTATGGTCATTCTTCGTTGGTGTGACCTAACAAGAATTACTTAGGGATTTTTAGAGTTCCCATAAAAAATTTACTAGTTTTCGTTGAACTATTGTTATTGGTCATTGGTGCGACCTAACAAGAATTACTTAGGGATTTTTTTAAGTTCCTACTGACTTCTTACCAGTCCTCGTTGGACTATTGTCATTGGTTATTGGTGCGACCTAATAAGAATTACTTGGAGATTTTTCATGTTTCCACAAACTTTTGACGAGTCCTCATTGGACTATTGTCATTGGTCGTTGGTGTGACTTAACAAGAATTACTTAAAGATTTTTCGTGTTCCCACAAACATTTTACAAGTCCTCGTTGGATTATTGTCATTGGTCGTTGGTGTGACCTAACAAGAATTATTTGGGGATTTTTTGGGTTCCCACAAACTTTTAACTAAACCTCGTTAGACTATTTTCATTGGTCGTTGGTGTGACCTAACAAGAATTAGTTAGGGATTTTTCGTGTTCCCACAAACTTTTTACTAGTCCTCGTTGGACTATTACCATTGGTCATTCCTTTAAGGAAGTTGAAAGATTTTTCTTGGGAATTGGGAGTAGACCGGTCGAGTCTTTGTGTCTTCCCAATGTGTATTAATGCATAATGGTAATCAATACTATTAATGTTGCGGTTAATACCCTAATCTACTTAGACAATAGGGGCTTTCTTCTCAAAATCTTTTAACCTTGTTTTGTTTTACCATTGTGATAACTTCTTTTAAGCTTATTTATAATGCAAACCAGATCCCAAACTCGCCATGAGTCTCGTATTACTGCATGGGTGGGTTTCTACACATACCTATATTTTGGTAGCCAGGGTCTGGCAGGGAATCCCTTGGAGCATGCATATATGGACACAACTAGTCTTCCAGAAAGGCTACAAAAGGTGCATTAGATGCGTTGATTTTGGTACTAGGCTCTGCGTGACTAATTGAAGACCCTTCCTGGCCACGTGATCATTCTGAGAACAATGGCGTTGGAAGATGTAAAGGAAGAAGACGCAATTGAGGGGCACAACTGTAGTATAGTACAGAGAAATTTCCCTGGGTGTATGCAAAGTTTATGGGTGTATTGTAACCGTCCTTTCAATTAATACAACTATTGTTTGAATTTCATTACTTGTCTATTATAATTTATACGTTTTTCCTTAAACTGCCATAACTAAAATACTCTGCAATTAGAGAGGTCGTTGTTACTTCAGAACCGTCCCTATATATAGGGAGGGTGTTTTATGTCAAAAATGCCCTTAGTATTGAGGAAGTCATTTTTACTTTAAAAAATGACCCCAGTATTTAGGGAAGGCATTTTAGTTCAAAAATGCCCCCAATATTGGGGAGGACGTTTTAACTTTAAAAAATTACCCCAGTATTTGGGAAAGGCATTTTACTTCAACAACAACTCCAGTATTCGACAGTGCTTATATCAGACAAAATAACCATTAACTCCTCGCGCAACATTTGTACAAGGTGGGTCATTTTACTGGTTCCACTTACTTAGATTCATTGCATTCCAAGGACATTATAGTTCTTCCTCGTCACAGTTCATAAGGTTGCAGGCATTTTTGCCTGTAACCCTTAAGATAATGTATAGTCCTTCCTAGTTTGGTTGGATTTTTCCTTTGATGTGGTTCAAAGTCATGGGGAAGACCTTCTTCATCATGTATTCCCCCTCTTGGAACCCTTTTAGGTAGACTATTTTATTAAAAAAAATTCAGTGTCTCATGGTACCTTAGTATTCTAGACGAGGTCTCATCTCTTGTTTCATCAATAAAGTCAAAGTTTTTTGTAAGGATGTGTTTGTTGATTTCATTGCGGACGACCAAAGATCTTGTTGCATGGGTTATAACCTTTGAAGACAATACTACCTCAGACCCATAGATTAGCATGAACAGAGTGAAGCATGTTGACTTTTAAGGGGTTATTCAGTAGGACCTTAACACGTAAGGAAGCTCGTCGATCCATCAGCCCTTAGCGGCATCCCACTTCTTGCTGATAATACTGATTATTGTTTTGTTGTCGGCCTATCCATTCCCTTGTGAGTACCATAGGTTTGATGATAGTATTTTGATATTGCAGGGTCGTATGAAATCAGCGACTTTACTACTCACAAACTGAGTACCGTTGTCCATCATGAGGACCACTGGGATACCAAACCTTGTGATGATGTGGTTCCACATTAAACTTATCACTTTTTCTCTTATACAAGCGAGTGAGATGACTTCTACCAACTTGATGAAGTAGTCTGTAGTGACCAACAGCCATTTACGTCTCCCACTTGCCATTGAGAGCTTCAATTATGTCTAGTCCCTACTTTACAAATGGTCACGAGCTTGATACTGTATGGAGGTCTATGGCGGGGGTATGGATAAGATGACCGTGGCACTTGCCTCATTGTTGGCCAGTAAAGTCTTTATATTTGCACTCGTTTAACCATAGACCAACCCGATGTGTGTGGTCCGCACACCCCCTCATAGATTTCTTTGATGTTCGTCGTTACCCATTCTCCTGCGATGCATGTGAGATGTGGGGCGTATAGGCTAGTCCGATAGAGTTTGTTATTTATAACCGCATACTTGCGTGCCTTGTTCCTAATACTCTCAGTCGTCAACCTGTTTGTGGGGAGGATGTGGTATTCACACAAGAAATTTATAAATGATTTGTTCCAGTTGAATTACTCATTATGGGTCCCACTATCGACCTGCGTTACCTCTGTTGTACATCCCAGTGTGCTTGGCTGGTCGAGGATCTCTACCTGGATAACCCTTAACCGATCATCGATGATTCTAATAAAGTAAGTGAGGGTATTAGAATGCATATTCTTACCTCTATGGATGTGTTCGAGGTTAACTTTCTTGAGCTTTCTGATCCTTTGCTTTAAGATCTCCATGTACTCTGCCATCTTTCTATTGGCTTGGAACGGGCTATGCAAGTTAACAACTAGCTGTTTGTCGATAAAGATAGAAATTTCTTCTACACCCAGGGCCAACGCTGCATCTATTCAACAAAATAGTGCTTCGTACTCAGCTTCGTTATTACTTAGTAGGAAGTTGACTTTGATTGCTTTATCTATCTTATCGTTGTTTGGAGTGACTACCACGACCCCTAGACCTGGCCCACTAGAATTAACTAATCCATCAATGTATAACCGCCACCCCTTCGTAAATGGTGCATCAGTACCATTTGGAGGAGCAACATGGTCATTATCTTCTTCGTTGACCCAGTTATCATCGTTAATGGAGAGATTAGTCGAAAGATCTGTAACGGCTTGTCCCTTAACTGCCACCCGTGACTCGAATAGTATGTCAAACTCTTCCAAGGTGATTCCCTATTTTTGCTATTCTACGAGCCTTATCCTTCTTTACAAACACCTCCCTTAATGGTTGAGTCATTCTAATTTTGATTTTGTGTGCTTGAAAGTATGGCCGCAGTTTCTACAATACGTATACCAAGGCGAACGTTTGCTTTTCTACTGTAGAATATCGTAACTCTGCTCCCAAGAGGGTCTTACTGACAAAGTAAACAGTTTTCTCAGTTTTACTGTCTGTTCGAATGAAGACTATGTTGACTCATTCCTTTGTGTTTCCCAAATACAATCCCAGGAGCCCGTGTTCTTTCGGTGCCCTGAGGATTGGGGGAGCGGCCAAATATCTTAACATATCTTAGAAAGTTACCTCACATTCCTAGTTCCATTAACATTTCTAATTTTCCTAGATACATTGAAACAACGGTTAGCATTTGTATGAGGCATTATAAATAAAACAATCGAGTGATGCAATTTTACCTACTAGTTTCTAAAATTATTTCAGTGTCCGAGGTGATGACATATAGGCTAGGGCTCGTTTCTGGTCTTGGCCAACCTCTATTGCTCATTGAGTTACCAAGTGCCCCATGAACTTTCCTAATGAAATGCCAAAGCTGTACTTCTCAAGGCTGAGCAACATTTCGTAGTGCCTAAGCTTGGTGAACACATTCTATAGCAGCATTCTCTGTGTCAACCCCATCTAAAAGTAAATATTTTTGTGACCAAAGAAGATAAATCTGGTCTAACCTTCAGTGAATTACTGAGTGACTCGTCACAGATTGAGACACTAAATTTTGACACAGGATGTTCAAATTATACAAATTTGGGGCTGAGATTAATGGAGCCATAAATTTACTCGTCTTATTTTATCTTCCTTTTTTGAAGGAGCACCCTTTCCTTCCAACTTTAGAGAAGATGTGAAAACATTATTCAAATTTCTATTCAGTATAGATGCACATATATACCACTCATACTTTTAAAAGATTGTAAGTATTAAGAAGGCTCATTTCAATACTTGCTTCAAGCATTTGATATTGTTGATATGTGTAAGTTATTTTAGATTGATTTGCCATTTTATTTCTCTTTCAACTCAATAATGTTCATAGTATTCATGAAAATCCATCATTATCCAAATCACATAATCTAACTTGATTATCCCACATCGTTGATGCAGGAATTTGGTTTAATTGACAAGAAGAAGCTAGCCACTTTAGTAACTTGAAGAATCTATTATCTATCCCTACTGAACTTCAGTTGTAATTATGGAAATCCACTCTCACAAGGATATCCAAATAAAACAGTGGTTACTTCTTGTATGGTTGTGTTCTTTTTTGTTGATGTATGCTAGAGATCCAGAACGGCGATCGTTGCCCAAAGTACATATACATATATGTGGAATATGTTATCAAGAATCCACTTTATACTCCAGGAACTCCTATTAAGTACAAAGCAAGGATGAACAAGTTCTTAATGAGTCTACTGTGAGTAATATTGGTGGTACTGCAGATCTATACAATTGGAAGGTAAAACTTAAAGAATGAGTTTATATATAGTTGAGATTTGAGAAGCCCCTTATCTTTTCCTATTATATCATTTGTCATGACCCAACCCGGGTCTGCCTCTACAGTGCCCGGAGCACAGCAGAATAAGGGACCGTACGGCGTACACGCACGTGCGGTCGTCGTGTACCAGCCATCTTCACGGGCGCATATAACCCACGGATGCTAGAGCAACATCCGAACATTCTTGGATACTCGTGAGGGGTCATCGAATATGTATTTGGTATAGGCAACAACGCTGAAGGTTTCTTCAATAATCCCTACAGCGAATCTCTCGTGACGAGCATGAGGTACAGAAAAGTACACCTGTCCTGCAGCGGATCAGGGTAGCTTAATATGCCAGTTTCTAGATAAGGGATTCATATATGAAGGGGTGACGAGCCTGGACTATTTATATTGTCTATCTGTAAGGGGCAGTGCATCTTGGATATCCCGTGGGGAATAACGGCGCCATATAAAGCCCTCTTTGGAAAACTGGCCCGCATTGCGAGGCAATGTCCCCTAGCCTTCCCTCGGTCTAGGAGAACTCATGACTATCCCTTGTAGATAGCCCATGAGCCGGGGTCCTTGATGACCAAGCATTAAAGCTCTTTTAGTCATGGGGAGGATTGGACCAAGGTTCCTTCTTAATATAGCTACTAAGTAAATAGTCAAATTCCAAAAGGAAATGTTAAAACATGAGACAAAGAGTACTGGCCCTTTTCGCCCCCTTAACCAAATCCGATTTTGACGAAACTTGGCGTGCAACTATATTGGGATATAGAGAACATATATACTCGGACAGAACTCAAAAAGCTCGGGTGGATTTGGCCGGCGTTCGCTAGGTCGTCACACCCTCCCGTAATTAAAATAATCTTGACGTCCTCGTCGAGAACCTTCTTCAACACGGCTCTGCAAGGATTCAATCTTCTGCATCTTCAAGAAACCAACAACTCCCTTGTACATAATTCAGAGTATTATATCTTCTTCTGTACTAGCGGATACTGAGTCCAACTGCAAGTCGCGATGCTGACAACTGTGTCTTCAGAACTGAACCATAACTTTTCCCTTTTTCATCTGAAGTGCGTGGTGAATGGATCTTCATTCGAACTCTAGAGTCTGCTTTCTCGTCTGGATATTGTCCCGTGGTCTCAAGCCTTCTGAAAAATGTATGGGCGGTACACTCTAGCATCGCGCCCTCTGAAATGCGCTGCATCCTGCTGCAAACGCCTTCTCCCCTGACACAATGTGGAATGTCGCTCTACTCGAGAAACCAAGGGTTTCTCCTCCGGACAGCCCGACGAGGATATCTGTAATCCCGTCCAAAAGTGCGCTCACTTCCGAGTCATACAATGCCTTCGTTGCTCGAGAGTTCAATCTTCTGTGAATCTCGGCTTCA
Source organism: Kingdonia uniflora (assembly GCA_014058105.1). Classification (NCBI taxonomy): domain Eukaryota; kingdom Viridiplantae; phylum Streptophyta; class Magnoliopsida; order Ranunculales; family Circaeasteraceae; genus Kingdonia; species Kingdonia uniflora. The sequence goes on along the minus strand of JACGCM010002643.1, from coordinate 271,733 downwards.
AACTTTACTCTTCATCTGCGAGTGGTAAGGAGCAAGTCTTCTAAAACCAAGATGAAAACTCTCCCCAACGCAACGGAACACCTTCCGTGCACTGAAACTGCCTGACTATCCTTCAATTAACTCTGCAAAGGTCTTCAAATTATGTCCGCCCTTCTTACGGAATATCGAGGATACAACATCAAGATGTGGCACTCTAGCCTTACCAGTATAGAACTGAACTGATATTCATTGATCACTTGGGCGAGGGAAGGTAGCTCATAGAAGGTAGCATACTCTCAACAAGGCACGAATACTCTTTTCCTACCGCCAACAAAACTATCGAGGCAGCCTATCAAGGCACGGGTACTCTGATCCCTACTGTCAGCTAACCATCGAGGTCCGCCATAAAGGCGTCCTGTGTGAACTTGTAACACCTATGAGACATCTACCTGTACAGCCACATTTTTGCTCTACCACTTCGTAGTAGTCCATCATCTAACCAATGTAACGCTAGATGGCATCTCCACCTAACTTGGTTGCAGGAAGGGTGATCGCTACTTCGGCGTCACCAAGGTCTCTCAACTTCGGAGGACTCTAATCTGCCTCACTCTCCAAGGAGGACTTCTCAATGCCTCTTCTCTGACGAGGACTTAACACTGCCATCTTTACTTGCCAAACTTTGGTGGTAATGAACCATACTGGAACCTGCGTACATTTGCGTCACAACTTACAACTCTTCCCACACACAATAAGCTCAACGTCTACGTCGAGAACAAAGCTATAACATATAACTGACTGATTGCTGAAGTGTTTCTCCATCTCTACATCCCTACTCCAACCTGAGTACTTGGGGAACTTGGGAACAAGATACTACTACTGTACCTGTCGCCCTGAGCTCATTGGCTTGCCATGTCCAACTGCTATCAAACTCGCGGAGACCAACCTTCATACTATCGCAATCATCTCTAAACTGAAGTGTAGCCATTCTCTGTCTCTTGAACTAGCTTCTGTAAACGCAGCCAACTCTGAACGGTCACTGGGATGTGGTTTTCTAAAGATACTCCATCAATACAAACAAAGAACGAGGCGCGGGAACTCAATCCCTACTGCCAACCACCAAGTGATAAGAAATTGGGAAACTAAGATCCAATTTCGCTCGGGATCTTTCATCCTAGAGCATTCTTCCATCTGAGATCATGTTTGAGGTAACCCGCACAACTGATTGTAGCTCAACTCCGTTATGCGACAACCACGTAACTTACTAACCTTCGGAAACGTGAGTCTTCATCCATCTGTGAGCTTAAAATGACCCAGAACCATCTTGTGGAACAACATGGATCAACTCGGATAGAGCACTCGAACGCCGACAAACCTAAAACTCACTACGGAGCCAGAGAACAAACATCACTCTAGAACTTCCCTTCTTTAAGTGAGCAAAGTAGTGTCATGTGTAACTAGGGACCAACTGCAGACAAGCAATAACCCAACTTGGGGATCGCAGTTCATGTCGCGTAACCATGAGAAACTCTGCCCTCGACGTCTACCTGACGATATCTCTGTGTGCTAACTCAGGACCCAAACCATGTCTTCATCTATTACTTCACGCCGCTTCACATTCGTCTCATGACATTCACCTCTGAAACGTCTCTGTGTCCAACTCAGAACAATCACAACGAGTATCTCTCAGGATTCTTCATCAATCTTCTGTAGACAGTAAGAAATTCCAACCAAACCAAGCTTCGCGGCTTCCATACGAAAGTACTCGGCAACTAACATTGACCATATCGATCTCTACTGAGGGGCATCGTCCTTGATCACAACTGTTACTAAACTTCGCAGTGCGTATGCGGACCGAATGCAATAACAACCTTTTAGATCGCCCTATTACTATTCTTCATAAAGCATCTGCTGCACTCACCAGCCTTCTAGAGACAACCAACGATATAGATCACCGCGTCCAACTCAAATATCAATCCTTCTCTTAGCGTCATTGTCCAAAGTACACTTAACTTGAGCAATCTCGCTCTCAGATATGGAGCATTTCTCTCGCGTCAAATATCAAATGGCATGTAGGCAACTCGCTCTACAAGCGTTAACAATGGTACTTGGATCATCTGTACGGGGCAACTACGACTCTGGGGATATCAACTGCCAAATAGGTATCCCATACTACCAACTCGGGAATCATTACTCTGATCTGCTCTGACGGACGTAGGCACAATACATCTACGCTCTGACAAACAAACGCCCAACAAGCCTTGCTCAGATAAGCCTAGATCAAACTAGTCTAGCTCTGATAGACGTAGGCATTATCCATCAATGCTCTACCAACTCAAGAGCTAAGCTTTAACAAGCTGTTCTCGCTCTGATACCATCTGTTACGGCCCAACCCAGGTCTACCTTTACAGTGCCCGGAGTACAGCGGAATAAGAGACCGTGCGGCGTACACGCACGTGCGGTCGTCATGTACCAGCCATCTTCACTGGCGCGGCGCGCCAGTGGCATATAACCCACGGATGCTAGAGCGACATTCGGACATTCCTGGATACTCGTGAGGGGTCATCGAATATGTATTCGGTATAGGCAACAACGCTGAAGGTTCCCTCAATAATCCCTCCAACGCAATCTCTCGTGACGCGCACGAGGTACGGAAAGCACACCTGTCCTGTAACAGATCAGGGTAGCTCAATATGCCAGTTTACAGATAAGGGACTCATATATGAAAGGGCGACGAGCCTGGACTATTTATATTGTTCATCTGTAAGGGGCGGTGCATCTCGGATAGCCCGTGGGGCATAGCGGCGCCATATAAAGCCCTCTTTAGAAAACCAGCCCGCATTACGAGGTAATGTCCCCTAGCCTTCCCTAGGCCTAGGAGAACTCATGACTATCCCTTGTAGATAGCCCATGAGCCGGGGTCCTTGATGACCAAGCATTAAAGCTCTTTTAGTCATGGGGAGGATTGGACCAAGGTTCCTCCTTAATATAGCAACTAAGTAAATAGTCAAATTCTAAAAGGAAATGTTAAAACATGAGACGAAGCGTACTGGCCTTTTTTGCCCCCTTAACCGAATCCGATTTCGACGAAACTTGGCGTGCAGCTATATTAGGATATAGAGAACATATATACTCGGACATAACTCAAAACGCTCGGGTGGATTTGGCCGGCGTTCGGTAGGTCGTCGCATCACTGATGTCATAAACGTTGTTTTCAAACATTCCACAGGAGATGGATCCCCCAAACACTCTTATGTGTTTTCTGCACCCATATCATATAGAAGGTCTTAACTAGATGTCAGAATCGGAAGAAGGAAATGATATAGAGGAAGCAACAAAGACTCTTCATCCATGATGGGAGGCATACAATATTACTGATAAGTATGTTTTTAATTATGATATTTTAGTTTATTGTAAACAGCTCCTAAAGCTAGCAAATTCATGAATTTCGCTGGGAAAACTCGTAAAGATCATAATCTAAGATGCTTCAGGTAAGGTTCTGAGTGGGGCTAACTCAGGGTTATTTTAAAGTTTTTTTTTCTCCGCAACCATGATTGCCTGCTCTACATTTTTTCTTATTTGTTGTCTTTGGATATAGAGTTCAATTATTGACCTGTGTACACTTAATTGGTCATTACAATTAATGAGGTGTTGAATGTTCTATAAGTTTTATTCTCCCATTTTTTTTATAAGATTCTATCCAGTTTGATTGCACGCCCTACATTTTTTGTCTATTGTAGGAAACATTGCATTCACATGATGGAAATTGGAAAGGAAACGGTCAGGTATGATGAATATGAGGCTTTGGAGGGTATGTGAGTGATGTGAAAGATGATATATAAGGGACTGACGTAAAAGGACCAGACTCTAGCGAAAGCCTTTTAAGGAATTGACCTTTAATGTCATCAGTCTTCATATAGTGTACCTTTTCACGTCATGATTTGGCCTTCTCAGAAGTGAGGTTTTATGCTTTTTTGTTCCTGATGAATTACTAATAGATTATATACGTCTTATTATATACCATAAGGCATTTAATCGAGAATATGTTAAACAGTACAAACTCTGACATGGGAGTCATGGGTCTTGCTTAGGACACCTTTGACCAGGGATCTGCTTAACCCTGAGTGATCGATTTCCAAATACGGGATCACCTTAAAAAAAATAGCGAAGGTTTAAGTATCAATGCAGAATAGAACATTGAATAGTAGTTTATCTACTACCATTTTTCATTTGAATAGGAAAAGCATCGTTCATGCAGCTTTTAATGAAAAAATACAGTTGAAAGAACGCCGTTTAGTAGGGAAGGAGACATATCTCTGACGTTTTTACAATCAATATTGGCAAAATAACATTATATTGATAAGATGTAGTTTGATTTTTTGTGCTTTTAGACCCCAAGCTTCTGTGATACTTCATGGGTTTGTAGACTTGACCTGTCCGTACGCTCAGACTTGCTGCATTGAAACTCGCAGCTGATACACCTCTTCTTATTGGGTAGCACTTCATGCTCTTTTCCCCTCCGTTCTGGAAGGAAATTGTGCTATACCAGGGGCTTTTGATTGTGAAAAACTGTTATTAGTCAGGCTTTGTTTAAGTATTATAACTCCGACAATGTGGTTTATGTTGGTTGCCGAGAAAGAGGGAATGAAATGGCAGAGGTTCTTATGGATTTTTCTCAATTGATGATGGCCTTGCTTGATGGTCGTAAAGAATCTGTCATTAAGCGTGCAGCATTCTACACTAGATGCTAATACATATTACATGCCCATGGGTGCTCTAGAGGCCTCCATTTATACATGCATCACAATAGTTGGATATTTATGAGATATAGGTTATAATGTTAGTATGATCGCTGACGCGGGTTGTGTGAAATATCGAGGAGACACCATTAAAGGCATAAGCTCTTTTTTGAGCATGCCAATATTTTTAGTGGTCCTTAGGCACAATTCCAATGAGCCTCTAAATAGATCTATGATGGTGGATAACTCCCTTTTTTAGCTTGATTTCAACTAGTTGGCTCTCCATTAAACCATCATTATAAACATCGTGTCTTAATATTTATCAAATCAGTTTCAATTTATAACACTAATTTACGATTGAACAATGGCATTATAATGTGTGCCTACTTTGGCCTTTGCGTGGTGTACTCTCATACTAACCTTAAAATATGCAATTTTTATTTAAAAATTTGCACCTACAATGATGTGTTCCACTCAATAGTCAAATTATATACAATGGATTTTTTTAGTTTGGTCTAACCTACATTTTGGATATTTGCCTTTAGACCCTAAGTTGTTCAAATATGCACTTCTGGTCCTCAATTGACCTCTGATCAAATGTTAACTCCAGTTGAAGTCCACTTTTTGCCCTGAAATACCTAATAAACCCTCACGCTATGAAACCTAGAAAATGCTGTGAAATCAAACCAGCAACAAGGCAAAGTTACGCATGAAAAAAGTGGATGAATCAAACAAAAATATTGTAAGCTCATATAACAATGTAGAGGGGGGCTAGCACGGATCATATTGGTATAGATGTTGCAGAATGCAATGACCACAATAGTTCAAATGATGACGATGGAAATGATGACATAGAAAACAATGACTCTGGTAGTGATAATAAAGACAACAAAAATAAAGCGGAGGAGTACAAGGATTATTAAGACAATGCTTAAAGGGTGTTATCTTTTGTGATTTTCGTTTATTATATGCCTTTTCAAATTTAAACAATTACATATATATGTGTATATAATATTAATATTCTTTTCCGTTTATTGGTGACTAATTAGTTTTCGTATCAAAACTATAATGAGATATGAGTGGTAAAGAAAGAGAAGAAGAAAGAGAATTTATGTAAAAATCGATAATGGCATATTGAAAATATTGATGAACGAAAAGGTAGTTTGTTAAAATGATTTTATGATAGAAGCTCAAAAAATAAATTAAAATACTGTTATTTTGAGTCTAAAAGCTAAAATGTATTGAAAGTACTGATTTATAAATTAGACAAATTCAAACATTATATAATAAGGGCACGCGCAATAGCGCGTTCCCCGAAAGCTTGTAACTTAAGAAGTTTTGATGTAGTTATTATAAGTATGGTGCATCCTACCATGGCACCCAGCATGCCAGTGTGGCATGCTGTCAGCATGCCATTTGACCTTTTGGCATGCCTTTTGACCGAGGTTAAGTTAGAGCACTTGACTTACCACTTTGACTTTAAGTCATATATAAATATCCAAAAACATAAAATAAGACCTAAATTTGACTTGCCTATTAAAATCCAAAATGGCTAAAGCCAAATTTTATAGCCAAATTTTGCTACCTATATCACTTGCGAAAAATTCCAAATTTGAAAATAAGTGGCGTGGCAGCTCTCAAAATCTCACAATTTGGAGAGAAGTATGGTATAACAATTTTGGCTATATATTTTAAAGATACGAATGGAGTTGGAAAGATTATTTGGCTTTTAACAAGTGTTCAGTTTGACTTTGGCAACCAAAATTTGATTAAACGAATGTAGATGCTCTTAGTAATTTTAATTTTTTTGTAGTATGTATGTGTCATGTATATTCATAGAGCAGAGAATAAAGAGTAAAGATAAGAAAAAGTTTGTTTAAATCAAAGCTTAATAAAATATGACTTTTGATTATATTGAGAAGAACTTATGTGATGTAATTGATTTAATTATAAGTATATATTTTGATCAATTTAAAATTATATGATAAATATTTTTGTTATTGTAATGTTATACCATGACGTTAATACATTAAAGTCGTTTGACAATTGATTTTTTTTAACGGGAAATGACATGCCTTTTGGGTTCGATATGGCTTGGCATGCCAGAAAAAATGCATGCCAGGTACCCTAATTATAAGTCGTCATGAGCCTACAAAGTCAAGCCATTTATGAAGATCATAGGGATATAGTATGCCACTACACTAACCCATAAAAACTGTATTCAGATTAAGTAATTGACGTGATAAGATGTAAGCAAATCCTGTCATATTCCAGAAGTTTCCCTGTTGAGGATTATAAGATAGGTGGGCATAATAGACGATTTACTTGTAACATGTCCCTACTGGATACTACTATCACACATTAATACGAACATTAGAATACTTGATAACAAATGTCACCAAATAATTTAGTACATGTAGATATGGCATTGTGTCATATCCAATTTGGAATATCATAAAGATATACATTAAAAGTAAGCGTCTAAAATTTAAAAAAAGAAGATAAAAGTAAGCAGAATTAAGCTACAATGATGAAATTAAGAAAAGTTTGAACAAAGAATATGATAGAAATCTAGAGTTAGACAAAAATTCAAGAGGGATGATATAAATATGGAGAGAAAAATTCATAGAGAAAATATGGAGTGAGAAAAATCTTGAGAAAGAAGCTAGAGTAAGGGAGGTGGTAAAATAAGGAAGAAAAAAGAAGCAAAAGAGGCGTTATAGAGAATTTATAGAAATACATGAAATCGATTGTAGGGACCTATCCCTCGAGCTGTGATTAACTCGAACTGGTCCAATAATAGACTCACACAATACACACGCGACATACACTGGCAGAAGTGATACTTGTACCACAAACTGATAAAGAACGTAGCTCGAGCACTATAAATCATATGAATCAATCAAAGATACCTGTCTCTAATAAACTAGTAGTTACAGGTCCAACCGCCATTTGCCCCTATTCTCAGGAGAACGTGCTTATGCACAGTAACGAATTGAGAGTGAAGTCTATAAAAAGGATAAGTTACAGAGAAGAAGGTACCCAAGTTTTTCTAGCTAAAGAGATCGTAACTTTTAATCAAACTATTAGCCTCAAGCAATAAAGTTACAGTTACTAAATCCTCAAGCCAAGGTCGTGGTTTTTACCTATTTAAAGGTTTCTACACTAATTGCCTGTGTCATTTCTATATTGGGTTATACTAATTCTTGTCACAGGTACATTTGGTGTAAGAACTATTTTAAACTATTTCAAGCTACTGCGAAATTAGACCCTTACATTTTGTACAGTCTGTGGGAAAGAAGACATTTTCATGAAATCTTAAGGCATACGGTTCCTCAACGATCAATTTCCAATCATGGTGACTTCCAAGCGACCAACCACAGGAGTCCAGCTTGATATTTCAGTCGAATCGGATCAGCTCTTAGAATTACGGGCAAACCTCCACACCAAAATAGAGAAGCAGAATGAGCTTGAGCATCAATTTTTGCTTGACCGTGAGCTCCATGAACATGAATTAGATAGTGAACATCAAGCTCGCAAACCGAATTTAAACGACATGAAGAATAAATGATAATGATACAGACTGCCTTGCAAGTCTTGTAGGACAACTAATATGTTTCCCTTCCTAGGTAACGTGATCAAATGCCAGTGAACTCCAGAGTTTCAGCGCGAAAAAGATTGGAACCTCGAGGAACAACAACCAAAGGAGTTTTTAGACATCTCTATAACGAGCCACACATACCAGAAGCTTCAATTCATCTCGGATGGGAAGATTAGTCTGACATCAGTAGAGGACATCGGCCTTCCAAACATCAGGAAGATAAGCTGCGACCTCAATCCAGGATACTAACTCGTGAACGTTTGAGCGAGGGTACTAGTACTCATAACCCCTGGTCTGCATGCAAAGTCGCTCAAGCACCACGATAGTACGTCACACAGGAATATATGGATCAAAGAATCAAGGAATTAATCGAAGCTCAAGCTCTCGGTAATAAGGACGATTTGACCAAATTGTAAGGTAGTCCGACCGCTAGAGTTATTTGAGATGGAAGTACCGACAAGTTTCCATAATCCGAAGATATGTAAGTACAAAGGTACTGATCCAAAGGAACACATTCAACAATTCCACAATTCATTGGGATTATATTCAAATTTGGGCTATATTTTGTGCCGTCTGTTCACCACAAGCCTACAGGGAGAACCGCTCCTGTGGTTCTAATCTCTGCCTGAAGATTCCATCCTCACAAATTCGACCAACTACAGAAGATCTTCATCAAGACATATGTTCACAATAAAGACAAAGAAAAGAATTTGTGTACTCTTATTAGTCTTAAACAGTCTCAATGAGAGAAGCTTGAGGTCTTTACAAAGAAATTTCTGGAACTCGCTCTAAAAGTTTACAATCTCAATAAGAAAAGAGTTGTTTCTACGTATACCAATGCACTATAGATTGATTGCAAAGTGATGGAGCATTTTTTCTTGAACAAACCCTCAACCTTGGAAGACATGATTACCAAGGTCAATGGTTATGTCAACCTGGAAAAAATGATGACCGAAAGGCATAAATTTACTAAAAACATCCTAACCACGAAAGGTTAAAGTACATATCACAATAGTGAATTGAAGGATGGTCAGGGTGATCAAAAGCGAGCTAAAGCAAACATAGGAAAATCTCAAAAAGGAAAATCTCAACGATTTTCCCCATACTGGCGAAAGACAAATTCTATCGTATATCTTAGCCGCTAGAACCAATAAAAGGTAAACCATACTACATGCATCACAATGCAACTCATCATGAAACTGACAATTATTACACTTTACAAAGATTGCTGGAATATATTTTCAAAGACGGGCGAATGCACGAGTACATTATCGATCTGGAAGGATACAATAATGAAAGTTATAAGACGCAAGTCGAAGATCAATCTAAGGAAAAATACTTGTACCATATGTACCACAATAACATGATTGAGATCCATCAAATCAACAAGTTTACCAGATTCAAGAGGAGGGGGTTAACAGAATGCTGCGACCTCACAGTTCATGATAAAGAAGCTAAACTCTTTCCTAAATAAAGCAATCGATGAACTACAATTTTATTTAAGGATTGCGATATCAGCCACGTCAATTTTTCACATCATGACGTTCTGGCTATTATGCTTCAGATAAAGAAATTCGCCAAGTATACCATGATGATCGATACTGGCAGTGGTATTAAAATCCTTTTATAAAACACAATCAAACAAATGGGATCAGCAGATCGAGTTATACCAAGAGACATTGATATCAGTGGGTTTAATAGATCTAAAGAAGAATGAGTAGGAAAGATTATCTTACCTATTACCTGAGGATTTCATTTATCATCCTACCCATTACCGCCTCCACATACCATCAGGCACTTCATTTTAAATACAACAACGGCATATATGAAATCAAAGGCAGTCAAAAGCTCTCATGAGCTTGTGAAAATATAATCTTTGCCATACTAGACACATCCGACAGATTTATTGCATATCAATTATTAAAAGCTGGTCACATCGATGATCAACCTTTAATAGAAGTACCTATACAGTACATTGATATAGATGGGCCTAGCAAAGGTACTTATATTGGTACCAAGCTAGTTCAACAAGAGAAGGGTGTTCTCATACATGTTTTACACATGAATCGAGACATCTTCACTTAAACTTTCAAAGAAATGCTAGGAGTTGATCTAGCTAACGCGTGTCACAAATTAAGCATTAAAAATAAAGCCACAACAATCAAACAGAAATAGAGAAGGCTATCACCTCGTCTCAGAGATGAAGCCAACAATCAAATCGATAAGTTGATCAAAGTCGGATTCATTCGAGAAGCAAAGTACTAAGATTGGATCTCCAGCATTGTCGTAGTTCCAAAGAAGAATGGGAAAGTCCGAGTTTGCGTAGATTTTACAGATCTAAACAAGCACACGCCAAAGGACAATGTTCCTCTTCCAATCATTCATTAAATTCTTAATTTTACATCAGATCACGAGCTACTGTCTATGATGGATGCTGCTTCGGGATACAATTAGATACCTCTCTTAGACAAAAATTAGGAAAATACCACTTTTATCATTGAAAGAGGGTTCCACTGTTATAGAGTTATGCCTTTCAGACTGAAGAACGCCAGAATAACTTATCAAAGGTTAATAACAATTATGTTCAAGGCACACTTGGGGAAAATCGTTGAAGAAGACATTAACGATCTGCTCTGCAAAAGCTTACAGAAGAAGGATCATATCATAGATCTCAATACAATCTTCCACATTTTGTGATCATACTGAATGAAGCTCAATCCCGATAAATGTCAATTTGGAGTGCACTCGGGCACATTCCAGGGACATCTCATCAATACAAAGGGGATCGAAGCTCATCCAGATCATATTCGAGCTCTACTCAACATGTCGTCTCCAAAAATAAAGAAAGAGGTACAAAAGCTCGCTGGCAAGATTGCAGTTATCAATAGATTCATCTCTAATTCTTCAGATCGATGTCAATGGTCATTCTTGTTACTTTGAGGATGTACCAAAGGATGTAAAGTTTGACCAAACGAAGAGATCGAATAGACAGAAGAATGTGAAGCAGTTTTTCATGAACTCAAAGTCTATCTTAAGAAATCTCCTGTAATGAGTACCCCAGTAGACAATGAGGAATTGATCATCTACCTTGCAGTTACAGATAACACTCTCAACTCAGTTTTCATTCGACTCGAAGGAAAGAATGAGAAGCTAGTATATTTCATCAGCAAAACCCCTTCACTCTGGCAGACACAAGATATTCCAAGATCAAACGACTCCTCCAAACCCTCGTTTATACTTTACAGAAGCTCAAGCACTACTTCTAAGCCCATTCAATAAAAGTCATGACGAACTACCCACTTTGGGAAGTTCTATCTAAAAAAGAGAAATCACAAAAAGTGCAGGCAGTGGTATGTAAGTTTAGGGAGCATGATATCAAATTCAAACAACAACATTCAGAAAAAGGTCAAGCAATGACTAATTTTCTAGTAGACTTCCCAGTCGACGATCCAGATTGGGAAGAGTACGATCCTGATCTCACAAACAAACTTGCAGAAAATCCACCTACCAATCCCTTTGACGAACGAGCTGAATGGGTTACACGATGGGGGGGGGATGACTTCTTACAGATGGATTAACAAGACTCACAGGGTCAGGGATTGAAATCACACTGATTACTCCTTCAAATCATAGAATTGAGAAATCCATATGCCTTAATTTTGAAGCCTCCAACAATGTCACAGAGTACAAAACCTTGATCTATGGGCCCGATTTGGCACTAGAAATTAGAGTTCCCGAGTTATCAGTCTATACAAATTCATTACTAATAATCCATCATTACTCCAAGCAATACAAGAAGAATGGAAAAAGCTACTATAAATCGGAGTTCCCAAGTTATGCAGTACTCGTTGCTGATAGGATAAGCAGATTCACAAAAGCAACTCTTGATTATTTACCTCAAAGAGAAAATCGACATGCCTAATCCTTGGCTTACTTAGCCGTGGTCTTGGGTACAGAAGCACGATACCTCCAGATTGAAGTGATCTCAAACCCCAGCATTGATCTCTCCTTGGTAGACGCAATCAACACTAGGGGCGATGAAGAAAAGGGCGACGATTGGAGGAAACCTTTCCTCGCATACCTCGACCCAAAAAATAAGAGTAATGGGCTATTTCTAGAAGATCCAAAAGAACGTAGATAATTGATTAAAAACTCCAAGCGTTACACAGTTCAGAAAGGCCCTTTATATTGAAGATCAGTGACGGAGCCTTATCTCAAGTACCTCTTAAAGCAATAAGCAGATGGAATGCTCAAGGAATCACATAAAGGAACATGTGGCTCCCATGCAATAGGAACATTCCCTTGCTAACAGAACAATTATACAAGGAGTATTCTGGCCAGGGATGTAAAAGTAAGCAGAAGAGTACTTATACAAATGTAACACATTCCAGAGACATGGTCACCAAATACGAGCGCCTGTACTCGGGCTCTATGCCATTAAGGAATTTAAGTCTTTCAGGAGGTAGACACTCGATATAGTGAGAAAATTCCCAAACATACCAGGTAATAGATAGTTGTTACACATTACAATGGATTACTTTTCGAAATGGGTGGAGGCATTACCCTTTTGCCAAACTCGTGAAGAAGAAGTTATCTCATTTATTTGGGAACATATCATCACAAGATTTGGTCGTCCCTACCTGATTCGGATCGATAATGAACCATAGTTCGTTTGAGAGAAGGTGGTTGTTTTACTCAACAAACGCAACATTATTTATTCCCCATCCAATCCATATTACCCCCCAAGGAAATGGGCAAGCCGAAATCACAAACAAGGCAATAGTGGATGTAATAAAAAAGAGACTCAAATAATAAAATAAAGGAAGTTGGATAAGGGAGTTGCCTCATATCTTATGGGCGTACCGTACTACACCAAGATAATCAACTGGATGGTCCCCCTTCCTTCTTGCTTATGGTACTAAAGTCGTCATCCCAACATAATATCACCATCTAGTCAAAGATCACGAGCTAACAGATGAGGAAAATAAATTCGAACTAGCCTACAATATGAACTGAATCGATGAGACCCGAGCTCGAGTTGTTGCCAACCTGGGTCGATATCATAATATGCTAGCCATTTTGTACAACAGAAGAGTCTGAAGTCATGAGTTCCAAATTGACGATCTAGTCCTCAGAGAGATCCCCAAGAGAAAAAAGAGAGTTAAATGCTGGAAAGCTAGCAAAGAATTGGGAAGGTTTGTTTCGGGTCGTAGGATGAACTGGACTTCGATCTTACTACCTCATGACAGAGAAAGACGTCAGAATACCAATCCCTTGGAATACTTGGAGATTAAAATGGTATTATCGCTAAATCCCTAGTTCCCTAGCACATGATACATCTCTTATCATTCTTACGGTACGGCAGATGAACCTTCCCCTACAGTCAAAACTCGTGAAGCCATAAAGTCTTGTGCTCGAGCAAAAGCAATCTCCCTTCCTCGTTCTAGTTGCTCTACAGTAATAGGGCAATTCCAGTTTCCATAGAACTTAAGCAGTTACCTCGATCCACTTCAGTCAGACAGATATAACCTTTAAACACCAGAGAATCATGCAATGTGTCCCTTTCAAACTCAAGCCTCTTCACTTCCTCCACAAAATTAGAAATTACTACCATCTTATCCTTTGAATGCACTTCATCCACGAAAAGCCTATTTCGATTATGTACGGCCAGGCTAGCAAAACTACTACGTATACTTAGAAATTTATTATTTAACTTTGCATAGCGAATCTTGGCTCGCTCCAAGCATCCCTCCAGATCTGATACGATACTGGTCAATGACTCCAACAGTTCCAACAACCTACCCTATTCAATCTTCGTTTTATCTTTATAATCGCTTAACACCTGTACATTCCTTCGCAAGACCAATAATTCCTCCTTTTTCTATAAAACCTTATCTACGTCACTTCCCCTAGAAAAAGAATTCTTCTACATTCCATCTTTTTTCTTGAGAGATTCTTCCAACTCTTTTTCCTTGATTCGAGAAATGTCCAACCTATTACCACTCTCAAGCTCGTTCATTAGCTTTCCTTGCGGAAGCTTAAGCATAAACCAAATCTGCCTCCAATTCTTTGATTTGAGCCTGGGCACGAACTAATTCATCCTTAGCATTAACAACTTCAACATCCCTCTATTTCTTCTTCGATCTCTCTATAACCTCCACCTTACTATTGTGAGGACTTGAAAAGTCAACCTTCAGCCTCTCTTCTAGTTCATTAAGCTTATCACATTGATTCAGAGCACCCTAGAGAGTAACCTCCTTTATCTTTATGGTCTCACTCAGCTTCTTCACATCACTTTCGGTACTCGCCAAATCAGCTCTGTTTTAACCATTTCGACCACCTTCCTCCTCAATTCCATTCTCAAATTATTAAGATAACTGCAACACTTCTGCCTCTAACGATCTGATATGATATTACGTGGTATCTGCCTCTTTGCACTTCCCTTTTACGCACTCTAACGTGCTCTTCAACTGCTCAGCCTCATTATACAAACTCACTAGCTTACCTTGAACCCTCTCAAATTCTGCTACCTTATTCTCGATCTGCTGGCTCAGCTCGCTAACTATCTTTTTTGACTTAGTCAGACTAAGCTCCACTTTTACATATTGATATGTGCTCTCTTCAAATACTTGCTCGATCCTATCAAATTCATGTTTAAACTCATGATGGCATTTAAACGCATCATTTTTCACGTGACCGTGCGGCTTCTATAGTGGCCTGGGTAACAATTAACGTTCACCAAATCGAAATATTCATGATACATACAACAGTTTGCATTCATTACTACATCTCCAACAGTCAGATTATAAATGTCATATATCCACCAAAACGAGTTAGTACTTATCCTTTAAGTTATGATGACTTTTGGTCCTGGTAACCATACGCTCTACAATCTCCAAATTGGATGAATACAACAATCTTCTAATATTTCAAGGTACACATTTTTTAACCCTCTCTCACTGTTTATTACAGCTCCTGAGAATAAGGTCGATACATATGTCTTTAATTACTTTTGGAGTACGTTTTTCTAATAAACCCAGGAAAAGGTCACATTTTTTGACTTAATCCTATCTTTTCTCTTAGATTAATGCTAAATGAGCTACGAATATATCAATTTAATGCTTTTTGTTATTTCCATTATATTCTCTAACCTGAAACTCTTTACGAGCAGCCGAGAGAGCTACTGCATTCGCATAATTTTTCTCCTTAGCGAGCTCTTTCTTTAAATCTTCAGTTCTGAGGTACAAATATTTAAGCTCCTACAAATCAATATTTATACATCAATACATCATAGACCGATCCTTAAAGTACTCAAATATGTTCCATACAGCCAATAGTCCTATTCCAAAAAAAACGTCACTACAGTTTTACTCTACCTTATCGTCCTCCCCCCGATTCTCCAACTTCATCCTCATATAGACCTCATCCAAACCTTTAAGAGTATTATGGGGTTGAATACCGCCAGCCTCAGGGTCATCCTCTTGGTCGAGCTCCTCCACAAATCGTCCTTCCATTATAGCTTGGACATCCTCCCTAGAGTAACCAACCTCTTAGAGTTTTAGCCCAAGATTGTTACGAGCGACAGTCGCCTCCTCTGCTATACTTCCCAGACTCCTCTTCAAAATGGTCCTTGGTTATTCAAAATGTATCCTTCAAAGACTTCACCTCCAATCTCGAGCGTTCCTTCTCTTCCGCAAGGTGAGATTGCTCCCTTACCAAATCCTTCTCCAGCTGAGCAACCCGCTCTTTAAGCTCCACCTTTTCATCCTCGAAGCCCAAACAAAGACCTCTGAGCACATGTGCAACCTACACAACAAGATACATAAATCATATTCAAGCATTTCAAATGCATATAACAAATCATAGTATTACCATTACTCTACACAGCTCTAGACTCACACCTGCGTCCAACTCATTAGAGCCTTCTAGAGCAGCAAACTTCATCTTATTTTCAATAGCGGGAAGCTCATCCTCCTTGCTCAAAACCACAACGCCTTCCTCCACCTCATTCACTGCAGGAGAGGGGATACTATCTACTTTTCTCTTCTTTGAAGGAGTCTCGACCTCCCTACTCTCTAAGGTAACATACTTTGAAGAGTCAACCTTGGCTCATCTCTTCTTTGTCTGCCTATTCCTTGTTTTGCCAAGCAAAGAGCCTGCAGGCTTCAGCAACAATGACACAGTTCCAGCTTTAATAATACTGGCCATTTTTTAATACTTGCTAGTAATCCATCTTCAGCAGCAATAGATGAGCCATCTCTAGTCATCTTTTTCTGTACTTTAGCAGATCTACTATTAACCCTCTTATGCCTACTAATCTCCAACTCGCCCAATACAACTTTAAGCTCGACTCACTCTCGAGCTGCAATATCAATTAAAGATTCTTTTTTGGTTACTTTAGAACAAGGATCTGCATACAAAATATAAAACACTATCATAATCAAACAGAGTACATTCACAAACACAGTACGAAAGTAATGCGATTTACTTACATTTCTTAAAAGATTTGTATTTAAGGGGAAGGGTGTCCTCGTTAGCTCGCTGGAAACATTCGCCCTTTACCCAAATCAAATTGTCATTCCAAACCATTCCAGCTGAATTCAGGTCGAAAAACTAGGGTAAGGACGAGCTAGAACAGAAGTACGCACCCCCAGTATTTACATAGTCTTTCACAATGTAAATAACAAAATATCTACAAGAGTCAATCTTCTCTCATTCTCCTCACGGGCCCACATCCTATTCAAATTCTCACAAACATTTATGACCTCCCACATGTTACCATTCAACTGGACAGGGCAAACTTTGATTTTATTCATGATACCTTTAGCAAGATTGCTTAAAGGAACCACTAACCCATAATCGAATTGGGCAAGATAACACAAAAATCCCTCATCTAAATTACCTTCCCTATTCTCATTGAAATACTCAAGGAAACCCCTTCTGGGATCTTCCTAAAATAATTTCCCGCGTTCCAGATATGGAAGCACAAAAAATGTACTTTCACCCCCTTTCCCATCCGAACACCCCCTAAAAAACCTCCCACAATGTTCCATAACATTTCCCCATACACCACCTATAATACTTTTATACTTACAAAATTCCTTGAATACTTCTGCCTCTGCGGGACAAGGAAAGAGATTACCAGGGAAATTTGGAAACTTGAGCTTTTCCTCGACTACACTCTCCTCTGAAGAACTCTCCCCCTCAGCATTAACAGGGATATCCTTCGAACTATTGATCATTAACTCGCCCCTTATAGATTCAGCATCACATTCTAGACTTTTATACTCAGCCGAGAAACCAAAGGTGGCCATTTCGAATGATAAGCTTGAAATAATATATATTTTTCCTAAGTCCTTTTACACGCATCTACCTACATATAGGTCCAGGTATTCCAGTCAATTTCCCTATTTTTTCTTAATTATTGTTATCAATAATACATCAAAATACATGAACTCATTTTTCATATATTCACATTACGTACTGATTTTTCCAAAAATATATATCCTTCATTTTTATCACAAATCATATTTACAGAGCAACCTTTTCAATACATACATATACAAACCTTATAAATATAGTACTTTTTCAAATTTCAAAATTCAAAACATGAGGGATTCATCACAGTACACACAAAATCATTTCAAAAGAGACAACAATGTTCAAAAATAGAAACTAACCCTTAATGGCAGAAGATGAATAAGGAATTCTAAGAGACTCTTCCTTCACAACAGCGCTCCGTAACAACAATTTTCTCTTCAACCCAAAGATAGTATCCTCCTCGTCCCTCCACCAATAATGACTCTCACCTAGTTCTTTCTCTCCAAAATCACTGCAATGAATTTTTTTTCTCTTTTTAAAGTTTTGCATTTTTGTATTCTATAAACGTTTGGAAGAAGAGGGAGATGGATTATTTTTAACTTTTTTTTCTAACCGCTGGCAGTTATTGAGACTTGTGCAAACTACTCCTGATTTTCTAACCAAGTTGTCCTTTCGGCTGTTCCTGTCAGACGGCTCATAACTTTTGGGTATAAACGCCCTTTCATCATTATACCAAACCCTATAATTCACTACAACTCTCTCTCTCTCTCACCCACATCACTTTCATACCCTCTCACATTCATGATAACAAAATCAACCTACATGCAATCGAACTATATCTCTAAAAGCATTCTTATACTCATGATTTATATTCTTCTGCTTAACTTATTTATACACATTATAATGTCATTCCCCATGATACACAGTTTTGAAATTCAAATTTATTTTTAACAAAATCTATAGAAAACAAGGAGCATATTCAGAACAAAAATATTATCCCTTTATTTCACTTACATTAATTCAAACTAACAGAAGTTCGCTCTCCCAAATATAGGTACACCTGAAACAACCAAGGTGTCCTGCAGTACCATATCAGATCAATATATTACCAACAAACCTCTCATCTTCAACTGCAATCTCATCCAGCGCAATCTCCCTCACAATAATTTTTCGAGCTTCAGGCTCAATGATCAATTCACGGAATACCTCACACCAGAAGAAACGATCGATCTCGTTCTCCTTCGCCCTTGAATTCAACCCCACCAATTAAAGTACAGATTCAGGCAACTCGACATTATAATCGAGCTGCCCAAATATTATTTCACATCTTACAACAACCTTTATCGTTAAACGCCCATCTGCCGCATGTCAAACTCTCTACGAGCGAGTCCTTACTGTGTTTACTTATTCAACATCTTCATCTACAACATATTTATAAACACAAAGTACGATCATATTCAATCCCACCTTTTGCGCATATACATGATTTACAGATAATAATCATAATTGTCCAACTTATCCATCGGTTTCATCTCCTCAAATCAAACTAAATATAAATTTGATTGTATTCTCTTTAACGGACTTTATTTTCTCGTATCATTTTTACCATTAACTCGAGCTAACAAATAAACCCTCAAATTCTTTTGCAAACTTAGGATTCCACTTTTTCAAAAGTTTGCATTACAATATCATATATTCTAAAACAGTCATATTTATATAGCTCAAAAACTATAGCTCAAAAAGTATCTTTTTATACCTTACAACAGTTTAATCAGGTCACCACATACAAGATCGCACTTAGTTCAAAATCTCATTTTGGTCTACTAACTATTTCAGACAGTCCGATATACTTACTTCATATAATTTGAGATTGACACATTTTTTGACAAAATATCTTTCATTGGCTCAAAATTATAAGGTATTCATATTACTTTACAAATTTCGCTACAAAAACTTCGAACAGTCGCAACTTTTGTAAGAGAACAAAGATGGTTGTTACAGAAGCATGTTTCCTCCTCTGAAACTACCACTACCACAAGCAACGACGGTAGCAGTCACATCTAGCTTCTGCCACCTATACCGCCCAATAATTGGCAGGATACTGGCGGTACTTCCTAATACAAACACCATTTTCCTCATCCTCCACAGTAATAACTTTCTCCGCAAGAAAATGGAGATACAACCTTCGTAACCGCTTCGATTGAGAAGAATGTAGGTATTCTATATGACAATGATCCAAATCCGCCTTCGCTGCTTTATAGATAGTCATACCTTCAAAGGAAGGATGGGCCGGATAAGGAAGGGGGAGATCAAGAGGATGGTTTCCACTTAACGAAACTGGAGTTCTTGCACTTTGGCAAGAACCCTGTTCTCCCTCGCTTAACTTCTGGTGGTCACCATTGGTTAATACATAGAGACTGAAGTACTTGAGGAATGACAACTAGCAGAACAGCAAAGCAAGTATTTATAGCGCACAACATTCAATGCAGGTAAGGATTTCTAACAACCAAACAAATCAATCAATTCAATGCCTTGGCCGCAATCAATATTGTAGGGACCTATCCCTCGATCTTACCTAAACCGGGTTGTCTCCAGTTCGAACTACCTATATGTTAGATACACGCATTTTCCACATGACTTCTCCAATCAACATTGCCACATACTCCACGAATTGATAAAAAATGTGGGTCGAGCTTAAACTGAAAAACCATAACAAGTCAAAGCCACCAATCTCTTTCAAACTCAGAAGTTACTCAGTCAACCGCCACTAACCACATTGTTCAGAGAACGTGATCCAACACGATGGAGAACTGTAGCAGAGGCCTATATAAAGAAAAAGTTCCATAAGAGACAAGAACCAAAAAATTACAGGAGAAATCACTAGGAAAACTATATTTTCTAGATTTTCCAAACATCAAATTTCATATTCATAAGGTCAAGCATTAATAAGTCTAGAGATCACTTGTAATAAGATGTCAGCCTCAAGCAATAAATGTCACTATTACAAAAATCCTCAAGCCGAGGTTGTGGTTTTTAACCTATTTATAGGTTTTTTATACTAAAGACCTGTGCCATTTTTTGTTTTCGGTTAGATTTTGCCACAGGTACATTGGTATAAGAGCTAATTCCAGGCCACTTCGAGCTCATGCAATTAGGCCATTACATTTGGCACTGTCTGTGCAAAAGAAATCTTTTCCACGATATCCTAAGATATTCAGTCACTTTATAACAAATTTCAATCATGGTCACATCCAGACGACCAGCTACCGAAATCCAGCTCGATCTATCCGTTGAGCCGTAACAACTTACGGAGCTACTGGAAAATCTCAACACTGAAACGAATAAACATAACGAGCTCAAACAATAATTAACTCGCGACAGAGCTCTCTATGACTTGAAGCTCGCGACAATGATACAGACAACTCAGCAGGCTCCTCCAATACAAGATCACAATCAGGTACCAGAATCCTCCCAAGTTTTTGCGCGGGAAAGATTGGGGCCTCAAGGAGCCACCAGCAAAGCAATTTCTAGAAATATTCGGAAGGAACCTCAACCTTCCATTCATTTGGGGGGTGAGGTTCAGTCTGAGATCAGCCGAGGTTACCGATGTTCTTTATGTCAAGAGGAAGAATAGAGACCTCAGCCACGAGTTCTAGCACGAGATTCTTTAAGTGAATCTCATAATCCGCAACCTCCTCGACAAGCCACTCAACCGACCCGTCACTATGTCACACAAGAGTATATGGACCAGCTTATTAAGGAGTTGATCGAAGCACAAGTTCTGGGCGCTACCAATGACCTTACCAAGTTACATGGAAGTCCAATTTCCAATTAACGATTCGATATGGATATCCTGGAAGGTTTCCATACTCCAAAAATTCGTAAATACAAAGGTACCGATCCAAAGGAGTACATTCAACAATACCGCAATTAATTAGGGTTGCACTCTAATCTCAACCATATTCTCTACCCTCTGTTCACCATAAGTCTGCAGGAAGAACCACTTTAGTGGTTCTACTCTCTACCAGAATACTCCATATACACATTCAACCAGCTACAGAAACAATTCATTAAGACGTATGCTCATAACAGAGACAAAGAAGAAAATTTATATTCTCTTATCAGTCTCAAACAATCCCATGGAGAGAAGCTTAAGGCATTTGCAAAAACGTTCTTGGAACTTGTGCGTAAAGTAGACAATCTTGGTCAGAAAATGACTATTACTACTTTCACCAACGCGCTCCAACTCGACTGCAAAGTCAAAGAGCACCTTTTCCTTAACAAACCTGTGACCTTGGAGGATATGATCACCAAGGTAAATAGTTACGTCCACTTAGAAAGGATGATGTCCAAAAGGCATAAATCTGCTAAATCTATCCTTTCCACAAAAAGTCCATCTACAAATTAAAATACTAAACCAAAGGAGGACCAGGGTGATCAAAAGTACACCAAGGGAAATACCAGCAACCCTCAGAGAGGTAGATCACAAGTCAAACCGGTCCTCCTAAAGATGAATGTTTGAATCTCCACAATTTTTCCAATCCTCACCAAGGATAAGCTCTACCGTCTCTCCCAACCATTGGAACCAATAGAGAGCCGACCGTACTATATGCATCATAAGGTAAACCATCATTTTACTGACAATTTCTATGCTTACCGAGGTTGCTCGAGTACATTTTCAAGGAGGGACGGATGGTGAAATATATTGTCGACGTAGAATCATACAAGGATGGTAGCTATAAGAAGCAGCTTGAAGTTGTCCAGGTCAAAGATCAAGCTGAGGAGAAGCATCTCTACCATATGCGCCACAACAACATGATTATAATCAATCAGATCACCAACTCTAATAAATTCAAGCACAAGAGACTGTCAGAATGTTGCAATCTCACACCTCAAGATAAAGAAGCCAAACATTTGTCTAAGTCGAGCAATCGACGACTTGGGATATCATTCAAAGATTATGATACTAGCCATGTCAAATTCACACATCATGATACATTAGTCATAATGCTCATGATGAAGAAGTTTGTCATGTACGCAATGATTATCGATACTGGCAACGATATCGAGATTCTCTTTTAAAGTACAATCGACCAAATGGGTTTAACCGATCAAGTCTTTTAAAGTGACACCGATATCAGTCGATTCAATGGTTCTAAAGAAGATCGAGTAGGGAAGATCATCTTACCTTTTACCGCAGGACCAACCACAATCGATGTCATCTTTTATGTGATCAACGCCAAATCCTGTTATCTCGGGATTATGGGTTGTGCTGGATTCATAAAATGGAAGCAATTTCTTCTACCTATCATTAAGCACTCCGCTTCAAACACAACGATGGTATCTATAAGATCAGGGGTAGTCAAAAACTTTCTCGAGCTTCCGAAAATACCGTCTCTGCAATTCCAAATACCTCTGACAGGTATACTACATATCAATTATAGTAAGCTGATCACCCTAATAATCAGCCTTTCGTAGAGGAGCCCACCGAATATGTCAATATTGATGGACCTAGCAGGGGTACTTTCATCGGCACTAAGCTGGTTAATACGAAAAAAAAATGCTCTCATTCAGTTCTTACGACTAAATTGAGGCATTTTTACGTAGTCTTTCAAAGAGATGCCTGGGGTCGATCTGGCGAAGGCATGTCACAAATTGGCCATCAACATCAACGCTATGACAGTCAAATAGAAACAACTACGCCTATCACCATGACTTCGAGATGAAGTTAACATGGAGATCGAGAAATTGATCAAAGTGGGATTCATTTAAGAAGCCAAGTATCAAGATTGGACATCCAACATCATCGCTGTCCCAAAGAAGAATGGAAAAGTCTGAGTTTATGTAGATTTTACTAATCTCAACAAACATACTCCAAAGGGAAGTTTCCCTCTTCCCAACATTCATCAAATCCTTGATTCCATAGCAGGCCATGAACTCCTAACTATAATAGACGCTACTTTAGGATACAATTAAATTCTACTCTTGGATGAAGATTAAGAAAAGACCACTTCATCACTGAAAGAGGACTTTACTGCTACAAAGTCATGCCTTTCGGACTCAAGAACAAAGGTACAACTTATCCACGATTAATTACTAGTATGTTTAAAAAACAACTCTGGAAGGTCGTGGAAGTCTACATTAACGATCTCTTGTGCAAGAGCGTACAGTCCATCAATCACATTTTAGATCTCAACACAATATTTAATATTCTTCGATCTTATAGGATGCATCTTATTCGTGACAAGTATCAATTCGGAATATATTCAGGTTAATTTTTATGCCACCTCATTAGCAAGAAGGGAATTAAGGCCAATCCAGATCAGATTCAGGCTCTCCTCGATATGCAATCAATAAAAATAATGAAAGACGTTCCGAAACTTGCAGGCAAGATTGTCGCTGCCAACTGTTTCATTTCAAAATCTTCAGACCGACGTCGTTGGTTGTTCCTATTACTCCGTGGTTGTACCAAACAAGGAAAAGTTAAGCCAAATACAGAGGTTCAATGGACAATGGAAAGCAAAGAAGCTTTTCAGGATCTCAATACCTATTTGGGGAAGACTCTTATCATGAGCACCCCAATAGATAATGAAGAACTAATTATCTACCT
Source organism: Kingdonia uniflora (assembly GCA_014058105.1). Taxonomy (NCBI): domain Eukaryota; kingdom Viridiplantae; phylum Streptophyta; class Magnoliopsida; order Ranunculales; family Circaeasteraceae; genus Kingdonia; species Kingdonia uniflora. Next base: position 247,486 of record JACGCM010002643.1, on the reverse strand, counting down.
AGCAGTTACAGATACTTCACTCAGCTCGCTTCTCATTCAACTTTAAGAGAAATTTGAGAAACCAGTCTACTTTATCAACAAAACATGAAGTAAGTACCTGATTTCTTAAAATGCTTGTTATCTGTAAAAGCACTTATAATTTGTTCGAGATAAACAAAATTTGTTATCTAAACTTCGTGCTAATATATAAATAAAATAACTCGAGAAATCGAGCTGTATAAAGACTTTAGAATATTGTATGAAGTGAAATATATGAGGGCATAAAGTAAAATACTTTTAATAATCAAGCAGTTATACATTTGCTTACAAAAATAAAGAAATGTGTATAATTGTTTAAACGTGATTCGAGTTGTGTGCTCGAAATGTGGGAGAGAAATTAAAATTTGTAGGAGTTTTAGAATGAAGAATCGATCTTGTAGAGGTCATTTTAGAACATTAGATCTGTAAAGAATAAGTTTAATCTGTACTAGTATGGAATGATTGAGTTCGATAGGAAGAGATATGTTCAAATAATTTCTCTCAAGATATGGGGTTTCTGTTACGAAATAAAATGATAATATCACAATTTACGGGTAATTGGTAGTAAAAATGTATAAATAAGGGTAGAATGAATTTTGAATCTGGATGAAGAAATAAAAATGGTGTGGACTCGCTCTGATAGAATTCGCTATGCTGCTGAAGGACGATTGGCAATAGAGATCGCTGAAGTACGGGAAATAATTTTTGGACTGTTAGATTATAACACTGAGTTGCCAGTGAGGGAGTGTCAATTCAAAGGTTTAGACTTAATGGGTATGGAACTTTAGTATGCATATTTTTTCTATGAGGGGTTCTTTGGCGAATTGGTGGTGGATCCTACAGATTGAGAAAAGGTGTTGGGATTGATTGTTGAAGAAGAGATCGATTTTGAGGAAGTGAGGATTTCTATAGGATTATTGATTAGATGTGGTTTTCCAGGTCATCAAGGCTGTTTTAGATGTAATTATATGTGAGGTGAACATAGCAGATGTAAAATAGGGATGACAGAATGTAACTGTTTGAGTTTGAATTATTTGAAAGAAATTGTGGTTGAATATATCCTCTATTTTTGTGAAGGTTGTTTGTGACTTTTATGAAAAGCGAATTTAAAAATATTTAAAATTTTGTTATGGGAGCTTTGGAAATGACGTCATTGCTGCTATAAGAGTAGAAGAAGAATCACATACAGAGACAGCAGGGAGTTTCTAAATTTGTCCCTTGTGCAAAAGTTGTAAAAATTCGATTGTGTGTAATAGTGAATCATTATGAGTGTGGTGAGGTCAGAGGGAAAATTGGAAAAGAGAGATGAAAATAAAATAAAATATAAGGAAAAGGGCAATGATGGAAGACATTTTTACCGAAAAAGCACAAGATGTCTGACATAGATAGTGGAAGAGATACCTCGATTCCATAACCGAGGATGGCTCGTACGAAGCTCAATAACTACCAGCAGTTAGAGAGAGAAAATATAAATATTACTTCATTTTCGTCAATCAAACATTTTTCAACTATTGAAAACTTAAAGAGCAGTGAGATAGGAAGGAAGAAGAGAAGCAAAAATAGAATAGAAACTCGTAGAGATTTAAGGAAAAGGGATCATCAGTCAAGGCATGAGAGAGTCGCTGAAATTGGGTCGCGAAAGTAGTTATACAGTAGCGTGGTGAGAGAAGGATTTGATGTTGCCTCGGATTCACACTCTGACATAGAAGGTTAGTAGAAGATTTTTGATGTGTATATGTGTTTTTGAAGATCACTTTTTATTGCTAGGAAAAGTGATAAATTACTATTTATAGTAATCTATGAAAATCTTTTGTTATATGATATATGAAAGATATTCGAATGATGATGTATATTAAAAGATAATGATAGATATATGGACCTGCGTGTAGGTCAAACGTGAGGTGTGTTGTGTAGGATAAAATCATTTCCTGTAGTTGATATGAGGAGTTCCCCTGTAAGTGAGGCATCGAGCTCTGGTCGGTCGGTTGAGTCTGAGATTAGAACGTCCGGGAGGGTGGAAGAAGTAGGTATTGATCAATTTCTAGATTTCCCTGGAAGATTGGTATCCTATCCTCCTCGCTCGAATGTATTCAAAGAGTTTTGTAAAGACAAGGCTTCTATATGAGGTAGATGGGGTAACTGTATAGATTATGCTGGTAGGTAATTTAGGGGTTGTATTGTAGCAATGGAAGAGAAATATTTTTATTTGCTGGCAGATTTGGTGAAGGAGAAAAATGAATCGATCTCTTTTGAGTATTTCAATGGGAATATTCATAGTAAACTTTCAGAGGGTTTTTTATTTTAACTGTCTCGGTTAGAGTATGGGATGTGTCTTCCCCTTATCAACTTGGCGAAAAGGATTATAAATCTTATTGGGACATGTCTCGTTCAGATGAACGTTAACATGTAGGAGGTGATAAGTGTTTGTAAATCTTTGAATACACGGTGGGAAGGAGATGGGAGAAGGAGGAGGATATCCTCTGAGGATGTGTTACTGTTTTATGGTGTAAAAAACTATTTTGCAAGTGGATGGGCATATTTTTGTGAGAGCGCAACTCGACCTCGCTTCTTCGATCTGAACTCATCAGGTCGACCATGGAATGATAATGTGATATGGGTGAAGGGTGATTGCCTTTAAAGAGATGATGAAGAGCCCATTGAACTTTTGTTTAGAACTATAAAACAAAGTAAGTATAACAATGCAAAATTTATGAGATTGATAGTTGAAATTGTATGACGCTCACTGATGTTATTGTTTTGTATATGATAAGTCCTAAATCACAGGTAACGAGGAAAGAGTCATTGTTGGATATAGTTGCTCAAGAGGAGACAGAGCTTGAGGCTGTACTGGAAGATCTTGGCATTAGCGGGAAAAAACGTGTTAATAGCCGAGTTGATAAAGTTGTAAAATCTCAGTCGACAAGGCTAATGATGAGTGTTGATAGTAGCAAGAAGAAGGGGACTGATTGGGAAAGGCGAGCAAACTTTCCTAAGGCCCCTGGGGTAGACTTGTACAGGATTACTTGATTCCATTACATCGAGCAAATTAGCTCAAACGTTCCCCAAAAGGCAAATGCTGAAGCGTCGTTTAGCTTTCGGGACCACGGAAAGTGGTGAGGCTGTGGAAAAAAGGAGAATGGTTGAGCCTTCTGAAATGTCAAGAGTAAAGGTCATAGAGGATCGATGACCTGTGGTGTAAAATGATTGGAAAGAGGTAGAGGAAAAAGCCAGGTTGGCAGCTCTCCACGGGAAGGAGAAGGTGACAAAAATGGTAGGTTCATATGCTCGAATACGTATTATGATGGATTTTGTATTATGATTCGAGCTAATCAATAAGGTTGATTCTATTTAATTTTTGCAGGCTGCTAGGTTGATGAAGGGAATATGCCTTGGGGTCGAGGTGAAGAGAGCTGAGTTGAAGAGGAAGAAAGTCGAGCTGGAAAGGAATGTAGCTTGATTGAAATCTGATTTGTGCAAGGAGGGGAAGCGGCTGGAGGCCCTGAAGGCTTCCCAGGTAGTAGAGATCAATAAGCTTCAAGCAAAGGCGAGAGTGGACTTAGAGAAGGCGGTAGTTGAGCACGACAGGCTCGGGTATCATCTTATGTCCAAAGGATATTCTGAAGATGAGGTAGATGCCATTAGGGCCGAGACCTATGTGAAGGAAGAGGAAGATGAAGAGACTGAAAAAGTTGCCATTGGCATTGTGGATGGGCTGGAGGGTGTGTCTCCCCAGACGGTGAGAGACAACCAAGGGGATGACAACGAGTGCCCAGAGTTAGAGAATGAGAAGGTAGGATAAAGTGATAGAATTTTGATTGTATGAATATTTGAAAACTGATTGGATATATTTGAGATAGAATTCTGAAGGCTAAGTTGCTTTGTAAACTTTGTTGTAGGAACTTAAGGACATACGCTTCAGAATAAAAGATTTAGAGGTTGAGCTTGTTATGGAGAGAGAGACTTCAGCGTCCTTGTTATCTTCGCAAACAGAGCTGCAAGTTAGAATAGAACAAGAAATATTTGATTTGTATGCTTCATTAGTATAGAGCTACAAAGTAATAAGTAGAGTATAGAAACGAACCAAAAACCCGTTACCGATTTAGGGGCAAACGACACTGAAATGGTGCGTACAAAAATGTTTTAAGTTTTTGAAAAACTTAAATTATAGAGAAAGTGTACCTTAAACTTGGAAGTATAAGTTATGGAGCATCCATCCGAGATTGTACTTCGACCTTAAGTTCAGAAGTAGTTTTACACAATAGATGTCAAAAAATAGATATCTTGTTAGAAGTAAGTCATATGTTGTGATTGAGTGTTTTGAATCGAACTTGATATAATGCATTTGTAATGTGCAGGTCAAATTGGAGGCAGCCCGCTTCCGCGAAGATGACGCTAGCCAATGTAACCAAGAATTTGAAGAGGAGTTTGATAGGATAAGGGAGGCGAATAAAGACAGAGAAGATCAACATGTAAAGGTACACTTCAAGTTTATTGAGGAAACACACTGCTGTGGACCTAACTTGGTAGATTAAGGAGAAGGATGTCGAAATTAAGAAAGGGCAAAAAGAGCTCAAGGAGTTGAAAGAACATGCAGCGAAACTCAAAAGCCAGAATAATGCATTGATGGTAAAGAGTAGGGAGGCTGACATGGCCCGTAACCATATACAGGCTCTAGAAAGATCGAAAGAAGGTTTACATCGGTCGATGGCTGGTTTGAGAGATGATTTGGCCAAGAAAACGCATAATCAAGAGAAAATTCTATCTGATCTGACGAATAGTAAGAGCAAACTGGGGCGATTGAAGAAAAAATTAGTTGATAAATATAACGATCTAAAGGGAGCTCGAGATAATTTATTTGTGTCTAATGTTGTAGCTGAACAATTGACTATAGCTTTATCTGTAAAGGATATGGAGTTTAGGATGGTACAATGCAAGTATAATGAGTTGAATGAGATAGTAACTCAATTGAAGACTGAACTGGCGCAAGCCAATTTGTGTGTAAGAAATGCCGAGGCTGGGGAGTGCTCGAAGAAGAATAATAATGATGCCAGAGTTTCTCTTATTCCAGGGGATGTTATTATATTATCATCTCGAATAAGGGATCTGGAGGAGTTGAGCAATTACGGGAGTGTCAAATAAAGCTGGATGTTACTCTTATCAGGGAAAAAGGGTTAGAGCATATTATCAGAGGGAAGGAGATTGTGATAAAGGATGAAGAGGAATTGTTAAAGAAAATTCCAGATGTGGAAGAACTGAACAAGGAGATCGAGATACTTCGTGCTCAGGTAGTTGACTTGGAGGTGATTAATCAAGCTAAGTTAGCTAAAGCTGATAAAAAATCTGCAGAGAACATTGTTTTTACAGGTCTAATAGAAAGAAAAATGGAGAGTCAGAAAGCACGGTACAAGAGGTTAGAAGATCGCCTTCAGAGGTCGAGGATGATTTTCTCTCACTCAGTTGTAACTCAGGCCTTGCATCCAGAATTGCTAAGGGCAGTAATTGCTTATTTTGTAGAAGAAGTAAAAAAGACTTGAGTTAGAGAGAGATACTTTGTTTGACTATGTGTTAGAAAAGGGATGTATCTGCAAGGTTGATATAGATCGAGGAGATTGTACGAGTTCCATGGGGATAGATCTAGGCCCTCGACCTGCTAAATTGATAGAGTAGGGCAAGATTGTTGTAACTGCTCAAGCTTGAGATTTTATGGCTTGTCGACCTCTTGCTGTAGAGGAAAGTGTAGCTGACATCCCAACAGTAGAACAAAATCCATTGTAGTGGCTATATATAAACCTAAAAAGAAATAATATGTTCCGCAGACATATTGAGAGATGAAAGCTAGTTTTAACTTTGCTTTATCTTATGTCTGGTTGAGCTCTTTGATTGAAAACTAGTATCACCTTCGTTTTAATCTTGGAGTTGAGTAGAGTCAGTCAAACCAGGCGTAACCTAAATTTAACTGGTAGAATGTCGTAGACATATTGAAAGAGATGAAAGCAAGTTTTACCTTTGCCATATTTTATGTCTGGTAGAGTCTTTTGATTGAAAATAAGTGCTACCTTGTTCTAATCTTAGGGGATTTAGTAGAGTCAACCAAACCAAGTGTATTTTTAATTTAACTGATATGATGTCGATTGAAAACTAGTATTATATATACTTTAATCTATGTATTGTCTACGAAGTATAGAGATGTATGAGAGAAAAACTTGTAAGTTTCATTAAATCTCCATAATTCCTACATACGAACTGTGGGAAAGAAATCTTTTAGAGACATTCAAGCACCTACTCTTGTTTATACTTCATAGAATCTCAAGCATTATTTCCAAGCTCATTCCATGATATCCTGCAGTCGTCTGTGGAAAAGATTTCTTTCCCACAGTTCCTACAGCAAGGTTTACAAAAGCAACTTAGCCTACAAAATTTTATCCAAAATATATCCAATCAGTTTACAAATATTCCCAAATATTCATACAATCAAAATTTTATCACTCTATCCTACCTTCTCATTCTCCAACTCGGGGCACCCGTTGTCATCCCCTTGGTTGTCTCTCACCGTCTGGGGAGATACACCCTCCAGCCTATCCATAGCGCCAATTGTAACGTCTTCAGTCTCTTCATCTTCCTCTTCCTCCACATAGGTGCCAGCCCAAATGGCATCTACCTCATCTCCAAAGAGATCAATTCCTCTTTCTCCTTCACCAAATCAACCAACAGATAAAAATATTCCACTCTCGTTGCTACAGTACAACCCCTAAATTTCCTAATGGCATAATCTATACAGTTACCCCATCTACCTCCTATAGAAGCCTTGGCTTTACAAAACTCTTTGAATGCATCCGAACAAGGAGGACAGGATACCAATCTTTCAGGGAAATCTGGAAATTGATCAACACCTACTTCTTCCTCCCCCTCGGACGTTCTGATCTCAGACTCTACCGACCGACCAGAGGTCGATGCCTCACTTACAGAGGAACTCCTCATATCAACTACATGAAATAATTTTATCTTATACAACACTCCTCACGTTCGACCTACACACAGGTCCAGGTATATATCATTATCTTTTAATATACGTCAACATTCGAATATCTTTCATATATCATATAACAAAAGATTTTCGTAAATTACTATAAATAGTAATTTATCACTTTTCCTAGCAATAAAAAGTAATCTTCAAAAACACATATACACATCAAAAATCATTTACTAACCTTCTATGTCAGAGTGTGAATCCGAGGCAACGCCAAATCCTTTCCTCACCACGCTACTGTACAACCACATTCACGGCCCAGTTTCAGCGACTCTCTCACGCCTTGACTGATGATCCCTTTTACTTAAATATCCATGAGTTTTTGTGCTATTTTTGCCTCTCTTCTTCCTTCCTCTCTCACTGTTCTTCAAGTTTTCAGTAATTGAAAAACCTTTGATTGACATAGATGAAGCAATATTTATATTTTCTCTCTCTAACTGTTGGCAGTTATTGAGCCTCGCATGGGTTGTCCTCAGTTTTAGAACCGAGGCATCCCTTCCACTATCCATGTCAAACGTCTTGCACCTTTTCGATAAAAATGCCTTCCCATCATTGCCCTTTTCCTTATATTTTATTCTATTTTCATCTTTCTTTTCCAATTTTCCCTCTGACCTCACTACACTCATAATGACTTACTATTACACGTAATCGGGTTTTCACAACTTTTGCACAAGGGACAAAATTAGAAACTCCCTACTTTCTCTATACGTGATTCTTCTTCTACTCTTATAGCAGTAATGACGTCATTTCTAAAGCTCCCATAACAAAATTTCAAATATTTTCAAATTCCTTTTTCACAAAAGTCACAAATAGCCTTCACAAAAATAGAGGATATATTCAGCCACAATTTCTTTCAAATTATTCAAACTCAAACATTTACATTCTGTCACCCCTATTTTACATCCGCTCCATTCACCTTACATATAATTGTATCTAAAATAGCCTTGATGACCTGGGGAATCACATCCAATCAATAAGCCTACAACAATCCTCATATCCTCAAAATGGATCTCTTCTTCAGCAATCAATCCCACCTCCTCTTCTCGATCTGCAGGATCCACTACCAGTTCGCAAAAAAACCCCTCATAGAAAAATGTGTATACTCAAATTCTATACCCATTGAGTCTAAACCTTTGAATTAACACTCCCTCACTGGCAACTCAGCGTCATAATCCAACCGTCCAATAATTATCTCCTGCACTTCATCGATCTTTATTGCCAATCATCCTTCAGCAGCATAACGAATTCTATCAGAACGAGTCCACACCATTCTTATCTCTTCACCCATATTTAAAATTTATTCTACCCTTATTTATACATTTTTACTACCAATTACCCGTAAATTGTGATATTATCCTTTTATATATCTCGTAACAGAAACTCTATATCTTGAGAGAAATTATTTGAGCATATCTCTTCCTATCGAACTCAATCATTCCATACTAGTACAGATCAAATTTATTCTTTCCAGATCTAATTTTCTAAAATGACCTCTACAAGGTCGATTCTTCGTTCTAAAACTCCTACAAATTTTTATTTCTCTCCCAAATTTCGAGCACACAGCTCGAATCACGTTTAAACAATTATACACATTTCTTTATTTTTATAAGCAAATGTATAACAACTCGATTATTACAAGTATTTTACTTTATGCCCTCATATATTTCATTTTATACAATATTCTAAAGTCTTCATACAACTCAATTTCTAGAGTTGTTCTATTTCTATATCAGCACGAAGTTTGGATAACAAATTTTATTCATCTCGAACCAATTACAAGTACTTTTACAGATAATAAGTCTTTCAAGTACTTGAAATCAGGTACTTTACAAATAATAGGTCAATCCAGTACCCAACTTCAGGTACTTTACAAATAATAAGTTTTTCTGTGCTTTTACAACTAACAAGTCTTTCAGGCACTCCGAAAATGTCAAATCCTTCAGTTCGCCCCACTTCAGTAATTTTTTACCCTAGTGCAAAGCAAAAATTAGAAATAATGAGTATCCTCACTCCCATGACTTTATTCGAAGTCTAGGCGAACTTCAAATGGAAACTATGAAAGCATGAGACTCAATGCTTGAACCAATTCTTCAAATTGAAGGTATTCTCAGCACAAAGTGGTGATAGAAGTGCAGAAGCAGACTTCTATTCTCCATCTCCCTCCTCCACCTACCATCGCCGCCTCCTCTTGAACCACCACCTCTGCAGAGTTGGTAAAGATAAAGAGGGTCCGACCTCAGAATCCATTACAACACAAGACATCAGTGTAATTGCCCTGCAGTTATGCCTATCCCTATATCTGTCTCCTCAACCTTGTCTTCCGCAAGGATGCAAAAATAAGCCCAACGTTGCTCACCTGTTAAGACAACGTGGTAAAACCTCCATTTATAGTAAAACTCTTCTTCAGCTTTAGCCGCTTCATTTTCTGACATTCCTTGGTACATCGGAGAAACAGGAGCAGGAATAGGATTCTCCAAGGTCTGATCCCCAAAAAACTTCAATTTCAACCTCTGCATTTCAGAAGCAATTTTCTCTTTAAGAACCAATTTACGAGTCTTCACCATCTTCAACACTTGTAGAAGATTTTGTAACAGAACAAGTATACTTTACCACAATCCTCGGTACAGGTACTATTTATATAACCCATGCATTTATTATGCAAGAACGTTTTCCCAAGCATCATCATTCAATACAGACAAAACTTTTCAAACCCTAACCGTCGCATACATCAGTATTCCCGTTAACATTCAATGCACGTACATCCCCATTTGATACGCACATTTTTCATGCAGTTAACACCATCATTACTTCCTTCATATTCAAACTCCAAAGTCGAATACTCATATATCCAAATTCTTTCTCAACCAAAGCCACTCGTGACTTCGGTTGTGAGGGGGCGATTGTAGGAACCTATCCCTCGATCTTACCTAAATCGAGTTATCTCTAGTTCGAACTACCTATATGTCAGACTCACGCATTTTCTACTTGACTTCTCCAGTCAACATTGCCACATACTCCACGAACTAATAAAAAATATGAGTCGAGCTCAAACTGAAAAACCTAAACAAGTCGAAGCTACTTATCTCTCTCGAACTCAGCAGTTACTCAGTCAACCGCCACTAACCACATTGTTTGGAGAATGTGCTCCAGCACGATGAAGAACTGCGGAAGAGGCCTTTATAAAGAAAAAGTTCTAGAAGAGACAAGGACCAGAAAATTATATAAAAATCACTAGGAAAACTATATTTTCTAGATTCTCCAAACTTCAAACTTCTTATTCACAAGGTCAAACATTTCTAAGTCTAGAGATCACTTGTAATAAGATATCAGCCATAAGCAATAAACGTCACTATTACCAAAATCCTCAACCCGAGGTCATGGTTTTTAACCTATTCATAGGTTTTCCAGGCTAAATACCTGTGTCATTTCTTGTTTTCGATTAGATTTTTTCACATATACATTGGTGTAAGAGCTAATTCTAGGCCACTTCGAGCTCATAGAATTAGGCCATTACAAATACCACAACTCAAAACTTTAATGAATACCTTCATTTCCTAGATAAATCTACCTCAGCAAAATACATCATTTCAATTTTTGAAAAATCCTTTTACATTCGAATTCACAAACTCGATGGGTATTTTTCAACTAAAGCCCCCTGTGCCTTTAGTTGTGAAGGGGCGATTGTAGGGACTTGTCTCTCGAGCTGTGATTAACTTAAACTAGTTTAATACCAGACTCGCGCAATATGCACGTAACATACACTAGCAGAAGTGATACCCATACCACGAACTGATGAAGAACATGGCTCGAATACTACAGATGATATGAACCAGTCAAAGACACATGTTTCCCACGAATTAGCAGTTACAAGTCCAACCACCACTTGCCCCCATTTTTAGGAGAACATGCTTATGCACGGTAATAAGCTGATAGTAAGGTCAATAAAAAGGATAAGTTACAGAGGAGAAGGGACCCAAGTTTTTCTAGCTGAGGAGATCATAACTTGTAATCAAAATATTAGCCTCAAGCAATAAAGTTAGAGTTACTAAATCCTTAAGTCGAGGTCATGGTTTTTATCTATTCAAAAGTTTCCACGCTAATCGCCTGTGTCATTTCTTTATTGGGTTATACTAATTCTTGTCACAGGTATATTTAGTATAAGGGCTATTTTGAGCTATTTCAAGGTACTACGAAATTAGGCATTTACAGATATAGTATACCACTACACTAACCCATAAAAACTGTATTCAGATTAAGTAATTGATGTGATAAGATGAAGTTCCCCTGTTTAGGATTATAGGATAGGTGGGCATGATGGACGATTCACTTATAATATACCCCTAGTAGCTACTACTATCACACATTAATACGAACATTAGAATACTTGATAGCAAACGTCACCAAATAATTTAGTACATGTAGATATGACACTGTGTCATATCCAATTTGGAATATCATAAAGAGGTACATTAAAAGTAAGCGTCTAATTTTTTTTTTTTAAAGCAGAATGAAGCTACAAAGACAAAATCAAGAAAAGTTTGAACAAAGAATATGATAGAAATCTAGAGTAAGACAAAAATTCAAGAGGGATGATATAAATATGGAGAGAAATATCCATAGAGAAAATATGGAGTGAGAAATTTTTTGAGAGAGAAGCTAGAGTAAGAGTATCCACAATAACCTCTTTTGGATAGGGAGCAATTTTGAGGAGGAGTTTGAAGGAAAACCAATTCTTACCAAACAGATTACCTATTTTAAGGAGCCACATTATAAAAATAACTTAAAAGTATCCCACGTTCTCATCCATGATAAATTTTTCTTATTTAATTTTGAGGGTCCCACACTTTTCACCTAATAAAATTGTCAAATGTGGCTACCCAATTATTTTTGAGGAGAAAGGGTACTGAAACCCAAAATAACTACTCTCCTGGGGAGGCTGGAAACTTGATTTTTAGCACTTTCTCATATATTTTAGCTATAAAGGGACTATACTAGATGCTCTAAGAGAGGTGAAAAAAATAAGAAATTAAAGCAAAAAAGATGTTATAGAGAATTCATAGAGATACCTAAAATCTAGAAAGAAAGAAAAAAACAAAAATACAACAACAACAACAACAACAATTTAGTGACATAAGACACAGAGAGGAAGTCCCTAAAAAATTTTAGAAAGGGCATACAAAGAAAATCTGAGCTGAAATAGTAATTATTGAAGGAATCTATATGAGATTATGGAGAGAAATAATCTTGAAATAATCTTAGAAAGAATCTACATGAATGTGTAGTACAGAACTGCGCGACATATTAAACCAATCAGAACATGACACATGACGTCCCCTTATTAGCTACTTTGTGCCACAAGACACAAAGAGGAAGTCCCTAAAAAAAATCAGAAAAGGCATAAAAAGAAATTATGAGTATAAATAATAGGATTGAAAGAATCTACATGAGAAAATGGAGAAAAATAATCTATAAATAATCTGCATGAATGTGTAGATCAAAACTATGCAACATATTCAACCAATCAGAGCTTGACACGTGGCATCCCCTTATTGGCTGCTTTGTGTCGCGCAGTTCAGAACTGCACGACATGAATATTATAATAACCCACCCTTCGGGTCTCTGAACCGACCCTAAGGGTGAGTTTTCTAGATGTATTGGTTGCCACCTAGGCAAAATGCCCCAACTGCTAGGTGGTCGATTTGAGGGAAAGAGGGCGAGGCAAGTCACCCTACTGCTGCATATGATTTAAGTTTTTTTTTATTTTTTTATTGTTAAGATATGCTCTAAGTTTTTCAAAAAACCAACTCAAGTTTCATCCAACAATGTTTTTCCCAAAAAAAAATCTAAACACGCACCTAAATTTTAGGCTTCAGATTTTTTTTTAAAATAAGCCATCAGACACCAGTTTTATCTTCAAAAATGTAAACAAACAATAATCAGGCGCCTGCACCTATGCCTCTTTAGTTTTTTTCTGCAAAAAAAAAACTCTTTTAGAGCATCCACAGCAGCCTCCCTAAACTTATTTTAGGGAGGCAAAAAGTAATAAAATGGCTTTTATAGGCTCACTATGAGGCTCCCTATCTCTATTTTTTTCTCTCCTCAAGTTTGGGGAGTCTAGAGAAATATTTGGTGAGCCACGTAGGACACTTATATTATGTGTAAAGTTACTTTGGAAGTTTAAAGTAAAAAAAAAAAGGTTAGTTTTTGCCTCTTATTTTTAAACTTAACTAATTTGAAGTGGTTTAGGTAGTTAATTATGTGACGTGGCTCTTTTTTGTAGGGAGTCTGCTTCATCCATAACATCAAAGTTGGGTTTAAACTCCTCAAAACTACTCCCTATTATAGAGAGGCTGTTGTGGATGTTCCTATTTTGGAAACTCAACGCTCCATAAATTACGTTTTAACAAAACTAGATGCAAAAACCTAGCGCCAAAAAAACCTCTCCCTCTCCTCTATGCAGTATCGGAAGCTCTCAAGTAAGCTCTCTCTCTGTCACTCGGATTTTATAATTTGTATTTAATTTTCACTGTGATCATACCTAATTTTTTACGGAGTAACATATTTTCTGGATTATTTGTTATTGTGAACTAAAAGCTAATTGATTTTGTGGACCTTAATTTAATTTGTGCATTCTGAAGTATAATTTGTAATCCCAATTATTTTGATTTATCGATTTAGGTTTGGTGATATCGAAGTATTATACGACGAATAGTTGTTGCGGTAGAATATCACGAGATGCCGAGAACTAGCGCGGTAGAATGCGCTGGTTGCCCCCATATAGAGCACTGACCTTTGATGTTCTTGGTCTCATCAAAGTAATTGAAGCTCGCGGTGGTCAACAAGGAAATACTCCTAAAATCGTTGAAAGATGGGGCGAACCAGATGCTTCGCGGTGCATTGTTGCTGCTTCAATTAATGACAGTGAAAATAACCCGGTACGGGCTTTTAACAATCTCAATTTCATTGTACGCGCCCTATTGTTATGATGGTTTAAGTTAAACACTCTAATATGCTCCTTTTGGATTGTTTGATTGTAGTTAGTAGCGGTGGGAAGGAAAAATGGTTAGGTGAGTTAGAACCTTATTGAAGCGCTTAGTTTTTCTTTTTGCATTGTGGTTTTTTAGTTTAAGTTTTTCGCTTATTTGTGAGGTGGGTATGCTATGCAGATTGAGTTACTTAGTGCAACAAACGGTGATCAGCGTGCAGCTGTGACAGCTGAGGATGTTGAAGATGGTGCAATTGCTAGTCTGCATTTATTCAAAGAAGAGCAATCTGAGTTATCGTCAAGGTAAGGGCATATGTAATTTCATAGGATTAAGTGTATTCCATTGCCAGTGTAGGATAACTTTCTTCAACCCGAATTGAAAAAAACCCATTAATATTAGTAAAGGCAGATTGTGAAATGGTAATTCCCAACTCCATATAGTGGTAGCCTGTAGGCACCCCCGTTTATCCAATGTGGAAAACCCACGGGAAGTCACTAACTCGTTGTTTTGGTGACTACTTTTTATAGAGTAACATACCTATGTTGCCATGTATGTTTTACATGCAATTGTTTCAATGCGGAGAAAGTCACTAGAAATGAAAATAAGATGTCCTTATACAATACGATTCAGACACTGTTATTTGTTTGCATTTGATATTCATCTCAATTCTTGCTTACATTTACATTGATGTGATGTTTTGGTTTGATTACTTTAGGGGTTACGATAGAAGCACATTATTTTGGTTTGGTTTGGTTTGTACTACATGGTGAAATGTAATTGTGCACGAAAAGGTCATTGATTTTCTGGAACTTATTTAATTAGTTACTCTATGCCAGGTCATGCACGTTGCTCACATGTACAATAAATGGAAAAGCAATGTTGAGATCCATTGAGATTACCAAATCATCGTCAGATTCTAATTCTACTGGCGACCCGTCAACAACATGGAATGTATGTTCTGCTGGTACCATTTTATGTTCTTCAGTAGATGGAAATGGAAAGTACGCCGTATTTGGCGGGTGAGTTCTTAATGGTAAATCATTTGTATTTGTTTTCGTCTGGTCTTATGCTGGTTGTGATTAAATTGTTTTCATTCTCAGGAAGGGCGTTGAACTCAACATGTGGGATCTCGAAAAATGTGACAAGAATTGGAGTGCAAAATCTGTAAGTTTTTCTAATGTGGGTTTTTCCGTTCTTAACGATATTGGATCTTTGATGGATTTTGTAATTTTCTGTTTCCTCTTTGCAGCTTCCTAAAAATAACCTTGATATATTCACACCAACTTGGTTTACTTCTGCCGCATTCCTTGATAAAGATGATCATCGTAAAGTTGTAGCTGGGTCAAACAGTCATCAGGTAATTTCCCTCCTCAATATTTACATATACTGGAGCGAAATGTTAAAGCTGTTAGTGTTAACGAATTTCTATTGAAGGCATTACTATGCAATTAAAATGGTATCGGGCGAATATAAAACAGATACATATTGTTTATTTTACAAGGCTTATCTGTCTATAACTATATACAGATAATGGCCAATGGGACCATTACCTAATGGCCGATCTGATATTATTTACAGTAAAACCTCCATTTATTAATACCGTGGGGACCACCCTTGCGGTATTAATATAAGGAGGTTATTAATATAAAAGTACTGCTTATAAAATTTTCTGTTGGCATTGTTATAGCGTAGGATAAAGGATTAGTAGAGGAAAATATTCAAAAGAGAGATTGTGCATTTTGAGAAAGATCTTCCCAAAAATAAAATTTACTAGGTGCAAAATATTAATTGTTATAGAAATATAGGGGATTTCTTTCCGGTAATGCCTCTATTATTAATATATAAAACTACTGGGACTAAATTTTTGTATTGGGCAACAAAAAATATACTAAATAAAAACTTAGAGAGGTTATTAACTTCTTTTTTAGTACTAAGTAGAGACTGACGCTTTTCTATTAATATAGGGAGGTTATTAACTTATGAAGATCAATATACAGAGGTTTTAGTGTATAATATTTGTAATGGTTGCCTTGTGTACCCTCAGACTTCCTTGCACTTCAACAATATTGTTAATGTTTAACGAAATAATTTCAAGGAAATTATCATGCGATGCTGAGACATTAGTGGAAATTACACTAGCAACTGTAATGAAAAAGCCTCACAATAATTATGAAATGCTAGTTTTAGTTTGGATCTGTGCTCTGTTGTTTTTCTAAATGTATTAAATGAATCACTGCCAACTTAGTAAAGAAAAAAGTGACCTCTTAATGATAAAAGTTGTTTTTACACTCCCACTTTCAAGTAGCTACATACTACTGTAAACTTCCACTGGCCTATCTCTATCTAGACAACCCGTAAAACTTTGGTCTGCCAAGTTTAAGCAGAGGAAACCTCGACAAAAATTATCTCTTAATAATAAATGTTTCTTCTAAACTTTCATTTTCAAGAGCTACATCATGCACCCTACTACTGTAAGCTTCCGTCTTATCTCTTGATCTAGGCAACTCGTAAAACTCGAAAACTTCCAAGCATCTATATGGCTTTGAAAATTTATTTTTCATAAGGTGGTAATAAATTGAGTCACTGGAGATTAAAGTTCCATTTTTTGTAACTCTGGATATTGGTCACAGGTTCGACTTTATGACATATCTGCACAGTGAAGACCTGTCATTTCTGTTGATTTCCGGGAGTCATCAATTAAAGCTGTCATTGGGGATTTAGATGGGAATACAATTTATTTTGGAACAGGGTCTGGCGACCTTGTCTCGGTTGATATGCGTACAGGTACTTTTAATTCTGTGAAGCGTGACTAACATGCTAGTTTTCGTTTGTAAGGGGATTTTTCTGTTGTCACGATATAAGATTTTCTTATAGATAGATAGTAAATAGGTGGATAGATAGATATAACATTAGTTTGATTGTAGAATGCAGAAGGCTAGTTGAAAATCATTAGTTAGTGTATCAGCTAGTGTCTTGGTTTGTACTGTGGACAGTCTTTTTTTCTCCCCAAAATTATTCTTTTGTGAAGTAATGGTCACCTTGTTGACTGAGTAATCAAATTGTTACGTGATGCAGGAAAAATATTGAGATGTTTTGTGGGGAAATGTTATGGAAGCATTAGATCCATAGTCTGGCATCCAGAGTTCCCAGTGATTGCCTCATGTGGTGAGTTCATATATTAAAATATCCATGATAAATTGATTATACCTAGATAAATATCTTAAATTTTTTTTGTCGGTTTGATATTTCTGTGATATTATTAGTGGTTCACCAATGCCTAGTTTTGTGGCATAAAACCGTTAATGTATCCTGATTTTATCAATTTATCACCAAAATATTACGATAATTTGATGGTATTAAGAGATAATTGGTTTTAACTTTTAACATTCTCAAAACCTAAAGAGTGGGATTTATTTTATAATAAAAGAGGTATGACCACCTATTTAAAGACTTCAAAGGAGATGGTCTCATATCTGAAGACCAAAAGACAAACACAAACATTGTCGAGAAAATGATTATTCTCTTATAAGTTATAACTTATAACCATACATAGTTGATGCTCTTAAGGGCTAGAAAAACTAAAGAGACATATAGGTATTACCTTGCTGCTGGGTGGTCGGTTGGAGAAAAAGAGGGTCGGTTGCCTCTACCTAAGCAACCGACCTTACTGCTGCATATGCTCTTAAGGGCTAGAAAAAGTAAAGAGACATATAGTATATAGGTATATTTCTAAGGTCAATCAACAATCGGAAAATAATGAATTTGAGGAGCCGCGTCACTCGTATATGCATTAGTTTATCGATAATTTTATGAGACAATTCTTAGACTTCAAGTTGAATTTTGTAATTAAATTGCTCATACCAAGTTGTAATAAATAATGGTTATCTCAATAAATAATGATTATCTCATATTCCTTCACATTTTATTTTCATTATTTTTTTCCAAGCTCACATATTTTTTGAGACTCCTACACTCTTTCTTGGACATTTTTCTAAATACTTTCTTCACATCTCCACTCGTTTTAAACAACATTACAATTTATCGTTTTAAACATCAAAATACCAAAAATATCATCGATAAATACATATTTTTTTGGGTATAAACCGGTTCTTTCCTTTAAGGATTAAAATATTGAGTGACGGAAATATCGTGATAAAATAAAAATACCATGATAAAATCATAATGGTGAGGAGTCGATAAAATCGCTGGTTTTGATATTTTCATCTATGGGTGAGTTGTACATTTAGCTATCTCTATATTCATATCAGTTAAATTTGTTGTTTCTTATTACGGCTTTTATGGTATTTAATATTTGATATGTATTAGACTTAATTTGATTAATAAAGGGATTTCAGTATTTCGTCCTATCCGAGAAATTGAAAGCCGTTGTTTTTCTCTTAAACTTGTATTCATTGCCATTAAACTGAATTGTTATTCATTATTTTATAGGACTAGATGGCTACTTGCGTGTTTGGGATTTAAAATCGAGGGATCTTCTTTCTGCGGTAATTATCAGAACTTTTCACCATTTTAGTGCTCTATGTAATTTTCTTGCACAATATATTTCTGCTGTATATTCACTGAACAGTTGTTTATATCCGTTAGGTTGATAATTGTGTTTGCAGTTTCTCCTTGATTTGTTTTTCGTTTTTTTATTAATAAATATAGACATTAGCATTGAAGTCTTGAGCTTAAGCTGATGGGCTAAGTTAAGAGCTAAAATCATTGTTTATAGAAAGTGAATAAAATCCCTTAGATAATCTCATCATTACGAGAGAAAATATGATAGGCTTGTTAGTTGTTAAATGTGTAGTTGTAATGAGGTTCTAGGAAATGGAATTACTTATACCAAATAGTTAACAAAACAAGCCATCATATAATTAACAGATATTGCAGTTTTATGTAAATAACGACCTTTCCCACTCATAAAGGCAGTGCCTGTCCCCAGCCTTTGTGCTATTAAATCGGGTCTAAACCCAGCAAATTTAGGCTGTTATTGGTGTGATAGTCAATTGATACTCTTATTTGTTTTGTATACAGTAACCTACTGCCTTGAGTTTTCGATATTTAATAACCATTTCTAGCATTTTTGGTTAAAAATTTAGTTATTTAATGAAAGAATGGAATGTGCAGGTTTTCTTGAAGCAGCAACTTACAAATGTTGTACTTGATACAAACTTCTCTGGTGAAGGTAAGCTCCTTCTACGTGACTTCTTTGAAGTACCAAATTATTTATCAAAAAAAAGTACCAAATTACTCGGGAACATAAGCAGACAGCAATTCTTGTGGATATTAGCTTCTTAGAATTGCTATGCAAGAAATTCACATGCTCCTGATTATCCTTTTATTAAGTTGTATATGAAAGATTCAAATCCAAGTTCCAACTTTGCCTATGATTTCTTTTTCTTTGTCTAAAAGAACCCAGGAGTGCTGCTGCAAATCCAAGCCCCAATGAGGCAAATGCTGTGATGGAAAACCAAGATGAGGTGGATACATTGGGACCAGTGAAAAGGAAAAAGTCGTCCAAAGATAATAAGCAAAGCAAGAAGCACAGGAAAAGCAAGAAAAAGCTTGAAGAGGAAGATGATGATTAACTCAGTGGCAATAAACATTTCCACAACAATGTACAAGGTGGTCAAGCTCCACTTGCAGGGTATATTTGTATTGTATACCTTCTTTCTTTTTTCTTTTTTTGATGTCCGGAAGATCGATCGTCGGGTTCATCATATTTCACTATTCTCTTAATAACTAGTCTCCCAGGGCTCGCCACGGTACCTCCGCAAGCCGCACGCTCTATTTTATGCCGAGATAAATCTTGGCGGATGACCCACGGTGTTGGATTTCGAACTCGTGACCGCTATCTCCTCTCTCCTCCAAGAGGTGGTCCCATCGTATACCTTCAGGTCAACCTTAAAGACGAAATCTTTACCTGTTTCCAACTTAATTAGTTTAATTTGGAAGGTTTAGTCAAATATGTCCAACAGTTCCAACCTTAAATCAAGTTGCTAGGAAAAGTTTTGTTCTCTCAAGGAATTTATTCGGCATGTTTACTAGTATTTTACATTTTGTAATATGAAGCTGTCGAACTTTTCCTGTTTTTTTTCTTCAGAATTTTCATGTACTTTGAGAACTAGTTGTTACATAGTGATTTATGTAATTATTAAAGAACCCTAGTTTTTCCTTTATTCTTCCAGAAAGATAGTTAGAAAAGAGATTTGACTAAGAGAAAAGCAAAAGGAGTTTTGTGGGATGCAGGTGTATGATGCTTTATAATGTTTTATTCCGTAACTATGTGGACAATGAAGAAAGTAGAATTTGAAAGAAAGCCAACCATAAACATCTTTACCTGCGCAGCAATAACTCTTAATTGCAAGCAAACTATAGCGAAATGCTGGTTTTGTTATTGCTTGATGCTATTGCTATCAATTTTCCTAATGGTCATGGTATGCCTCCGTTCTCTCTATCTATAATGAGGTTTGGCCCTATTCAGATTCTCTCTAAAAATTTATTTTTTCTTCTTGTCAATTAGAGTTGCTCTGGGATTAACACGATCTCTATATGAGGAAATACCAATGCTATTACTATTATGTATGCTATTTGGGCTAATATAAACAATATTATTTTTAATCAAAAGAACGTCCCCTATTGAGATTTTAAAAATTGCAAAAACCTATAATTATTCCCCCAAACCCCTTTTGACTCTGCCTATTAGAACCATTATCGCCCATACTCTTATGTTTTTAGATGGATGACACTATTATTGCGGATATTTTTTGGCGCTCGTCCAATTCTAACTGTGGTACTGGTTTTGTGATTAAAACGTATGACTACTTTTTTCCTTGCAGGTCACGACAAAGGACGAGCAGCTCACCCAGAAGAAGCGAAGGCTCTAGCGACGATTAGAAGAATGCAAGCTGCAAAAGACAAGGGTGTCAGAAGGGCTCTCCTTTTGTCGGACTGCCAAAGATTGGTCAATGCATATTCTCAGAAGACGAAAGATGTCTCCTGGGGAGCTCTCGCCCTTGCACCAATATTTTTTTTGTTTTGGCTTCCACATTCCAAGACTTTCAGCTCTCTTTTATTAATAGATCGTTGTTGGATAATATTCTATTCTACTGAACAATCATAACACATAATTTGAGAGAAGAGTAAAGAGATATTATTGATAGTTGTTTGTGTTTCTCTGTGGTTACAAATACTTAACCTTTAATAGGGTTATATATTTTTTCTCAAACTCTTCCCATAAACCCTAATATTATATGAGCTTGTTAGGAGTCTAGTAAGAGACCCCAACCCAGTTGGGTTCCCACCTTGAGCCGGACCCAACTTCTAACCATCGTTTAATTGTGAGGCGCATGCTTTAGCCTTGAGGGGGTCCTTTCAACCTCCTCTTCTTTGTAATATGGCCAGTGAGGCCTTCAATCTCATTAACTCTGTAACCTTTCCTATTGCCACTAGGGCCTAATATATTCACGTTTTGCCAAAAAAGAAAGAAAAAGATGCCGAAGATAAACTATATCATCCTCAAAATGACCTGCGGCATAATCACACAAACTGGCGTACATTCAAGCTTAACTTGGTTTTAGCACCATGATCCAACATAGCCCAAGCAATTGGCATTCTTGGTCCTACACATCGTCGTTGCTTATTAGGTCAGAAGACCAGATCCTATTAGTTATGAGCCTCAACAATGAGGAATGATGACATTTTAAGTATCCACCTTAAACAACTTTATTACGTGAAAAACTTCTTTTTAACTAAAATTAATACGTGGAAAGTGTTTGGAAAAGATAAAACTAATGGTAGTGAAATTAATGGAGCACCCGCTAGAGAGTTTTCACAAATTCAGGGATCATAACTACTTATGTTGATATAATGGATCAACATAACCAAAGATCTATGAAGCTTACCAAGAGCCTAGTATAAACTGACGACTACCACGATCTCTTTCATCAACGCATCTTAAAGACTATGATTCTCAACAGTTTGTATTATAAAATATAAGGTATGACAGTCTTTAAGGTATAACTTATTTAATTTTAAGTTTTTTTACTTAAGTCCTGATGTTTATACGAATATTAGACTTAAGTCCCGCTGTTTAGCAAAAAAACAATTTTAGTCCTCGATTTGTAGTTTAACCCAGGTCAACTGCAATTGATTATAGTTGACCCAGATCAACAAATATTAAAGACAACTTTACCATTTTTGAATTTAAATTAAAAAAAATCAAATAATAAACCACAACCTCAGGATACTTACCGTGCAGTAATCGGACGATCAAATTTTTAAGTATGATTTAGAACCGACGGATGAATGACATGTGTCAACAATTTTTAAGTTTAAACAACATCTCACGTGATTTGCACGTGTTGAACATAAGGGTATTTCAGTCTTTGCCAAACAATCGCCAGATTTGAACTGGGTCAATTGCAGTAAATTACAGTTGACCTAGGTCAAATTGCAAATCGGGGACTAAAATTGTTTTTTCGCTAAACAGCGAGACTTAAGTCTAATATCCATATAAATATCAGGACTTAAGTCAAAATTACCCTTAATTTTACTGTAAAACTAGGATAACAAGCCATTTTATTCAAAAGAATAATTAAAAGGGAATCATCTAAAATTACATGAAATGTAAGAAGTCTACATTGATACAAACTGAAAACCACCCATTCACCTTCCATAGTGGTCTAGAAAATTCAAGTTTAGAGAAGGATAAGCGGCAGAGTTTACTTTCTCTCGGAGGTTGAATTTGTTTGCTACAAGGGGGCGAACATCTTCGACTCCAACAAGACTCTCCAAGAAAGGAAGTAACAAGAGCAATTCTTCATCTGAGTGTTCATCGAACCAACTCTCAATTGGGATTCCATTGTCAACTCGGAATCCAAATGCCTGAGAGAAAAAAACAAATCTCGTTTACAAATAAGAAAAAAAAACCCGTATGTTATATTATAAATATAATGTGACCCTCCTGCAGTTCCTCAAATCTTCTTTGTAAATGTCTTTCTTCTTATCTTCTTTCTTGAAGTACTTAATGAAGGGGTAATTTTGACTTAAGTCTTGATATTTATATGGATATTAGATTTAAGTCCTGCTGTTTGGCAAAAAAACAATCTTAGTCCTTGATTTACAGTTTGACCCCAAATCAACTACAATTAACAGCAGTTGATCCAGTTCAAATCTGGCAATTGTTTGGCAAAGACTAAAATACCCTTATGTTCATCACGTGCAAATCACGAGAGATGTTGTTTAAATTTAAAAATTGTTGACACGTGTCATTCATCCGTTGGTTCTAAATCAAACTTAAAAATTGGATTGTCCGATTATTGCACGGTAAGTATCCCGAGGCTGTGGTTTATTATTTAATTTTTTTAAATTTAAATTCAAAATGGAAAAATTGTCTTTAATATTTGTTGATCTGGGTCAATTGCATTGACTGTTGTTGACCTGGGTCAAACTACAAATCGAGGATTAAGATTGCTTTTTTGCTAAACAGCGGGACTTAAGTCTAATATTCGTCGACTTATGTAAAAAAAAAAAAAAAAAAACTTAATGAAGTCCGCTAAACATGAATAAAACGGATAAATAGATTTAAATGTAAGAAGTCCACTAAACATTAAAATACATATTTTTGTTAATGTGCGTTTTGGAGTGCATTAATGCTCACTCAAGTCACTTTAGAAGCACAAGTATGATTAGTTCAACAAAAGGATTTTATTGCATCATCAAAATAAATTGTTTACTCTAAATAAAAGAGATATTCATAATACCTACTAAATGCTCAAGTACAGTAAAGCAATGAGCTCTTTCAACTACGAGATTATTTTTGAGTAGAGAACCTCTGGAAAAAGTACTAAGAAGCAAAATAATATATCTGCATGGCCATCTTCTTTAGGACTGTGAAATCCTGGTGAGAAAATGGGTTTTGATATATGGGCTCAATTGTTCCAAGATTGCATTCCTACAGTACAATTTCCCCACATAATTCAAAGAAGAATAGGATGGAGTTTAACATTATATAGAAGCCTTATTATAACTTTACGAACAAAATATCTAGATATAAGGAATTAGTAGAGCTACTCAAAAGCATTTGCAGGAGTAAAATCGAAATAAATCAATGTGCTGCTTTCATAATGAAGTTCTTTGTTCATGTAGATGACTTAAAAAGTTTTGATGTAGTTATTATAAGTATGGTGCATGGCATAATGGCACTAGGCATGCCAGTGCGGCATGCAGTCATCATGCCATTTGGCCTTTTGGCATGCCTCTTGATCGAGGTTAAATTAGAGTATCTGCACTCGACTTGCCATTTTGACTTTAAGTCATATATAGTGGGCCAAAAACATAAAATAAGACATACATTTGTGATATGCGACTACGAGTAGCTCGTCTCGTACGTCGCGTGTGCACCTTGTTATTTAGTTATTTCTATTTAATTAAATTCCTTGAATAATATGATTAGTTTATGTAATGGCTAATTTTCCGGTTGGTAAACTTCGCCAATATTTTTAGTAATGAGTTTATAAGGAGTTTGTAAATAAGTTTGGAACACACTAGATTTTACGTGGAAAATTTAGTAAATCCTGAGAAAAACTACGACCTCGAGGAGGATTTGAAAGTGTAAATCCAATATGTGCCAATTTATTACAATTGCGAATAGATTTGACTAGTATAATTCAGAATGATAGAAAAAAAAAATGGGATCCCTGTTGACATAAGCTCTACCTAATTGGATACAGGCAGTTACAAATAATTGGTCTCCTAGTTTTATGGATGGTGGGCGAACTTCGCAGATCATGTGCAACGACTCTATTTGACCAAGTGTAACGGTTACTGTAGAGGGTAGAGATCTGTAGATGTGAACCTGATTCCTTCTTGAATGAATATATATCTTTAATTTGGTTATGTTGGTTTCTCTTTATCGAGTCTGTGGAATATGCTATCACAAACCCTTCTCGAATGATAAGATACCTTCGACCTAGCTCTATTAAGCTTGCCTTTATCGAGTCTGGGGAATATGCTACTATAATTACCCCATTCTCGATACAATTACTTGTTGTTGTGTCGAGAAAAAAAATTCTTAACCTGGAGGATGAGGTGTGGAATAGGCATGTGTCTTGTTCCAATTGTAAAATAATCATTGTACTCTTCTCGATAATAATAGTAAAATGATTTTTGATGAATCTTTATTCAAAGTTTGTTGTTGTAATTGATTGTTATCGAACATGTTTTAGAATTTTCAAATTTGAAATATGGTTACAACTGTCCTGTAAAAATAGGAGTTGATAAAAAAGGAAAAATGTGATTCATTGACTTCAAAGAATAATGGCTAAGTGTATTCCTGTGGGTGATGTATTAAGTTATAAGAAATTCGATATGCAGACTCTTTTAGTGCATTTGAGAATTCCAGTGGTAAAGATAGGGAAAATAGAGGAGGTAGAGATGTATTTGGACGGTTCAGAGCAGCAGTGTAATATATTGTTGGCTTTGAGGAGATGAAGGGTTTTAGACTTCAAGAAAAGACGTGCGAAGCGTTATATTAGGCGATTAGTCGAAGGGTCTCGAAGGGGTGTGATGAGCAGTCGTGTGGGGCCTATAAATAATGCTTCGGGTGCCAACTGTTTACATTTCATTTCTCCCAGAAATTGTGAAGGTGATTCATTGTGCTCTACTATTGTTAACCCTTCCATTATTGCTTTAGAGGAGATTACGGTGTTAATCAAGCGGGCTAAACTTGCGAAGGAGAGACTTAGAAGTTGCTCACCGTCAAGGTTAGTTTCCTGGTTGTAAGAAATATTTTGATTCAATTGTGTTTGTATGGATATATAATTTATGACAAACCCATTGTAGTTTAGGTATGTAAGAGTTAGTGTAAAGAAGTAATTTGAGTAATAATGACTATAATGTGTAGAAATTTGTAGAAATTGGTTTTCAGGGTTTTTATTTTATTTTTCTGTGATTTGGCTTATAAATGGTGATGGTTGTTGATGTTGGAGTGAGAATTGGTACTAATGGGTTGGTGTGGATGTGGGGTTTGGCATTCATTTGAAGTGTGGTGGAGAGAGATGGGACTTTTTATTACCGTAAGTATTACGGTATGGTGTTGGAAGATTTGTTTGATGTTTTGGGTGTTTGATGGAGAGAGGAGTTTGGGGAAACAACTATACTGAATTTTACGCTGTATATAGTCGGAGTTTGCGCTGGAGAAAAGCCAGAATCACAAAAGTTTGGATTTGGTGACTTTTGGCAGGAATCTGGGCACCGTATGAAGCCTTTTCAAGAATCTTCTCTCATCGTGTCAAAAAATATTCAAGAAAAATTATATAGTTTGTCGATGGAAAAATCGAAACCATATCGATGCTAGGACTTAAGTAAAATGAATGTGTGACTTGGATCGAGAAAGGATGTGATATTCTCAAAGAAATTAAAACTGGTAATAATCATCATTTTCTTTTATTCAAGAACCAGATAGTAGGTAGAATGAGTTACGGTAGAGCATTACTTGACAATTAGATTTATACTAACAGATATGAACATGAAATGTATGAGATATGGTAACTTACTAACTTAAAAAGGAATTCTATTTCATGTTTAAAGGTAAATGGCTGAACTAGTTCAAACTTCTAATTGTCCTGATATTGACGCAAAAGGAATATTTGCAAATCTAATCGATGTAGAACCAATAATAATTGACATAATTACCTGTGTACAGGATTTAGGTAGGAACTACAGAGTTGGGAAGAAAAGTGTGGAAATGGCTCAAGAGAATCGAGCTAGGTTGGAAAAAGAGGTTGTTGAAGTTTCTGATGAAAAAAGAACATAAACAGACTTAGAACATGAGCCGCAACCCAGTAATCGAGAAGAATGTGCTGGTGTGGGGTGCAGAAAGAGGAGAGGAAGAGAAAGAAATGGATTTTTTGGGGGAGTGTTATGAGGATGCCGAGGAAACAAAGGAAATTTTATCCTTTAAACAAAAGTATGGCATCCCTGAGGATATTAGGTTAGAGGAGTACCTAGGGGAAATGACTGAGCAAGAGCTCCCCTTGGAGAACATTCTGGTCCATCCTGAACAAATAAAGAAGGGGTTGAAGTTACCCCTTCGAGTTGACCAAAAAAAGTTCTTAAACTTCTATGATGTTGCTCCTGGTTAGTTCAATTCAAATGTATACGACCTTTTTAGAGTGGTAGCAGTGTTAAATGGTCTATTACAAGAGAAAGGGGAGTAGGTGATTTATGTGGATGACTTGTGTGTGCACTACACACTAAAGCAAAATCCTCAGAAAGTTGGCTACATATATTTAGCCAGGTTTCTCAAGAGGCCTTTATTCTTCGAGATGGTGTCGACTGGGGGGCAATACTTTGTCGGCTGTTTACTCTTTTCAGGGAACTATGAGTTCGACCCTAAAGATCCTAGGGAGCCTTTGAAGAGGAAGAGTATCCATCTAGGTTGGTTTGGAATATGTTTGAATTAATGTAGGAGTAATTTGTTGTTTCTAAGTATTGATATTCGATGAAGTACTAGCTTAATTTATATTGTGTTGCAGTTGCAAAAGAAGTTGATAGGAACTTGAAGGTTTCAAAGAAACTATATAACTTGATAACCAACAACTTTGGGTGTATCGACTTTCTAGTTGCAGATCAAGGGAGGTCGAAGAGTTATTTCAAGAAGTGGGATTAAAGAGCTCTCAAACTAAAGGCTCCGAAGTTCTACTGATCGACAGAAAAATGTCAGCCATAAACAAGAGGGTTGATGAGTCATGTCTTCCCCTCGACAACCCTACTCTCAGTGGTACACCACTGACTCTGCTGCGACAGAGAGAGAAGCCCTGTTGAGTAGGTCTTTCCGTGTGAAGAGAAAGAGAGCTGCCAACCCCCCTGCTGCCCCTGCATAACCATCAAAGAGGTTGGCTCGACATACGCCATTCTAGATTCTAGAGAAGGCTAGAGTAGTTGAATCGGGAACTTCCAGTTCCCCAAATTCAACTACTCTTGTGCAACAAAAAGCTGATGTTGGGAAGAAAAGTTATCCCAGTAAGCTGAAGACCAATGCTATTAGGAATCTTGGAGATTCCGAGGATGAGGACTAGTGGTCCATTGAGTCCTATGCTGCTGGGACAATTACTCTCGAAGAGGAGTTTGCTGACTGCTTAGTTGGAGCAGAGATTTTGTCGACCTTCTTCATCGAAGTTCGCAGGACAATGAATAAGGTTAGAAATTTTCATACCTTATTTTGAGTAATGAAGTTACTTCCACAATCAAGAACTCATATTATGACTATTATGCATATCAAGAAGTTGTTGGTCGATGGGAAGCCTCGTCTTCTCAGTACTGAGGCTTTGGCGAACTAACTCCTTATTTACAAAAAACATTGAGAAGGAGCTTGTAAAGGAAAAGGATGAGCTAGTTCTGTAGAAGGAAAGCCTGGAAGCGAAGCTGTAAAAGTTAAAGCTTGGAGCAATGAAGTTGAAGGAGACTGCCGTTCGTGAGGCGAAGAATGCTTGGGAGACGGAAAAGAAGAAAGCGGTTGAGAAGATAAGGGGTGACCTTACGAAGGAGAGAGAAGAGGCATTGGTGCAAAAGTTCAACTTTGAGGGCGATGTTTGGGAACAGATCTTATCTGTCCGCAGGTCGATGGAACTGAGAACGTCAAGATTCTTGCTGAAGCTAAAGTAGAAGCATATTAAATTAACATCGACTATCTCAAGCGTATGAAGGCTAATTTTTCTAGGGAGTTTGACCTGATGGAGGAGAGAATATTTTTATAAAGGCCTGGCTGTTGTAGCTGGGGTGACCCTTATTAACTTTGATGCCGAGGAGGAGGTTCTCGATGCCCAGGAAGTGGCCCCTACCATGGCCGATGGTACAAAGCAGATCGAAGGGGAGCTTCTCGATGAGCTAACTCTTGGTCTTCCGGTTAAGGTGACAACTCCAATAATCTCCCTAGAAAACTTATTGTTTCTGAGGTAGCCTGGCCTTATGTGAAGCTCGTCGTATTGGGGGGCGTATGACAGTCTGCCTGGCACCGTCTTGGGAGGGGGGCTCATTATTAAATTTGTGGGAAAGTATGTGGTGTGACTGCTGGCGCAGTGGGCAACGTGTCGAATCATACGGATGGGCCCAATAAATTTTAAATAAAACTGTCTCTTCACATGTTTAAAGAAAGACCGTCTCTTCCATTATAAGGACTGAGCTGTATGCTTAAATCTTCTCCTATGGTTTAATTTATGATTGCAAGAACTGAACGTTGGGGCATTTAGGTTGGAGCTGGAGGCATTTGAGTTGGAACTGCATTTGGGGTTTATCAGGTAAGTTTTCCAGTAAATCGGTTTATTTAACATTATATATTGTCTTGTATATTCTTTTTGAACCGCGTGAAATGCCCTAGCTAATTGGGGAATACACCGCCTACAGGTGGTAACTAGAGAGGTTGGGGTGACCGTGGCTCAGGGACGAATAGTATTATTCACCGCGGAGTCGCAACAATTTGTGGCGGACGGGCTATAGAGTCGTTTTGCTGAGCTGGTGGAGGGCAACGCCCGTTTGGAAGAAGAGTTTTGTTTATCTTCGAAGTGGTGGGTGGATACGTTGGCTCCGCCGTTGCTAGTGCTGCGACAAACGCAATATATACTAGAGTTGCGCCATCTGGGATATTCCAGATGTCAAGGCCCTCTGCCTCTCGAGGGCAAGATGGATATTATTTCTGAAGAGGAGGAGCAACTTAAGGTGGAGGATAAAGCGGCCACTGCCCAACCCCCTGCGTGAATGGTAAGGTCGTTCTATAGTGCCCGTAGTGAGGAGGGCGTGAAAGACTTTAAGCTTTTAAGACTTGCTTTGGTATATAAACTTAAGATGGTCGTTGGGCCTTTGTCTGTAAAAATATGTATTGCAAAACTGGTTATGTTTTTCTTGATATATTTATGTTTACGGATGTTTAGTATGCGCTTTATCGTATTAGCGATGACGTGGGAGTGTCCTCGTTATGAGGATCTCGTAGTAACGACGTAGTGAGAGACTAATATAGACGAAACATCATATCTGTTATTAATGCGAAATATGAGTTCCAAGAGGCAGTGGGAGGGGCCACTTGGGGAGACATGGGTGGCGTTTCATAGGAGCAGTAATTGGTAGTGTGATGCCTTAAAGAGAGGGACGGCTCTTGGGTTCCTCCAAGGCAATTAATGAGGCTTTGTATATATATGGGCTTGTGGGAGAGAGATGCCATCGCACACCAGCAAACCTGTTGGAGGGACACTTCTAGTTTAACATTGGAGCTTGGAACCGGAAGGCCAAACGTCGAGGGGAGAAAGATGCAGACGTGGTCGATGGCAAGGTTCGAGGCGCGGGTAACCACTTGGATGGAGTTTTATAGTAAGTTTTACTTTTGCGAGCGTGGGCTTGCTGGGAAACCATTAGTGTAAACTTATATCGAGCCGTCTACCCTTCCCATGCCTGAGAGGAAGATGCAAGAAAAATGATGGTTCTGGTACCTTATTTTGTGGGACCAAGTGCAGAATTGTGTAAGCTGTGAAGTTGTGTTGCGGGCGATGGCCGAGGAGGATGTTAGAGCGGCTAGTTGCGAAGGACCAGGTTACGGAATATGGGAGAGGTCGTGTTCCTGTTGTTCCTGATGTATTTTCCTCTGAATCAAGTCTTTTTATGTTGTGTTTAGTCTTGTCTACCCATTATCTTGCTAGAAAGTTGTAGGGAATTGAATTGTCTTATGTTTTGAAATTTAATCAGACGACAAGTAATATCTGTCGTGGTCGTTATGCTTATTAATTAGTAGCAACTTGCCCGACGATCTTTTTAAATATTCTTTTGTTTAGACAAGATATCATTGGCTGTTCAAACGATTAGGTCTACTTAGTGAGGCATGAAGTGTTCGTCAAAACTTTTTAAGTAGTCCTCGTTAGACTAAATCATGTTGGCCATACAGGCGACCAGGTTCGTTGAGCTAGGCGCGAAGTGGCCACTAAAACTTTTTTAGTAATCCTCGTTGGACTAAATCACGTTGGTCGTATAGGCGATCAGGTCTGCTGAGCTAGGCGCGAAGTGCATGCCAAAACTTTTTAAGTAGTCCTCGTTGGACTAAATCACTTTGGTCGTACAGGCGACCTGGTCCGTTCAGCTAGGCGCGAAGTGCCCGCCAAAACTTTTTAATAGTCCTCGTTGGACTAAATCACGTTGGTCGTACACGCTGACTAGTATATATGAAAAAAAAAATCCATTTTTCGCTTATATAATAACTTTAATATCTAGCGAGGGTGGTCCACTTAAGAGGGTTCCAATTACGTGATTTTGTGTTTACGTCAAAAAGATTTTTATATTTTGTGGGGGTCGTCTACTTCAAGGACACCTCAATTTTCATACTTCGCCAGGACGGCCTATGTCAAGGACGCATCCAGTCACGTGGTTTCATTTTTTACGTCAAAAAACGACTTTCATATTATACGAGGGTGGCCTACTTCAAGGATATCTCGACTTTGTACTTTACGAGGACGGCCTACTTCAAAGACACCTCAACTTTCATACTTTGCGAGAATGGCCTACGTCAAGGATGCCCCAAGTTATATGATTTCGTTTTTAAATCATCAAACGACTTTCATATTTTGTGAGGGTGGCCTACTTCAAGGACACCTCGAATTTCATACTTTGCGAGGACGACCTACATCAAGGATGCCCCCAGTTATGTGATTTCATTTTTACGTCAAAAAACGACTTTCATATTTTGCGAGGGCGGCCGCCTACTTCAAGGACACCTCAACTTTCATACTTTGCAAGGACGACCTACATCAAGGACTCCCCCAGTTATGTGATTTCATTTTTACGTCAAAAAATGACTTTTATATTTTGTGAGGGAATTATACTTTAAAGACACCTCGACTTTCGTACTTTGCGAGGATGACCTACATCAAGGACGCCCCCTGTTATGTGATTTCATTTTTATGTTAAAAAATGACTTTTATATTTTGCAAGAGCGTCCTACTTCAAGGACACCTCGACTTTCGTACTTTGCGAGGACGACCAACGTCAAGGACTCCCTCGGTTACGTGATTTTGTTTCAATTTTTTTTTTTTATCTTTTTGAGGACGAGTGATCATGTCACTGGGATTTACGTTGGGAATTATAGGGATAAAACTGAAAATATATTGAGCACGAGTGATCATATACATGTGAGGTATTCTTAATAAACCCATTTGCGAAGGTTCATAGCATTCCAGGGGGATTTGAGTTCCTCTTCATCGCAATTGAGTAGGTAGTATACATTACCATTGGTGACGCAGGATATGAGGTAGGGGCCTTCCCAGTTGGGCTACAATTTACCCTTATTGTGATTGTGAGCCGTAGGGAAGAATTTTTCATGACGTAGTCGCCTTCGCAGAACTGTCGAGGGATTAATCATTTGTGATAGCTTCTTTTCATTGTCTCTTGATACCAGAGTATTCGGGAAGAAGTTTCCTCTCTGGTCTCGTCAATAAAGTTGAGGTTCATGGCAAGTAATCGGTCATTGATTGTACTTTCAACAATCAGGGATCTCGTCGTATTGGCGATGACTTCAGTAGGGAGTACTACTTCGGAGCCGTAAGTAAGCATAAGCGGTGTGAAGCCCGTACTTTTCCGTGGGGTCGTTCGGTAGGACCGCATAACGTGGGGTAGCTCATCAACCCAGTGACCCTTGGTCATGTCTAGTCGTTTATTGATGCCATCGATTATAGTTTTGTAAGTGGCCTCGGCCTGCCCATTTCCTTGGGGGTATCTGGGACTCGAAGGGAGTATTTTTATGTGGTAAGGTCGTATGAAATCTGCGACTTTTCTTCCCACGAATTGTGTTCCATTGTCGGTCATCAGTACAGCGGGGATGCCGAACCCTGTGATGATGTGTTTCCATAGGAACATGATGACCTCTTCCTCCTTAATCTGAGCGAGGGGTATCGCCTCGACCCATTTAGTAAAATAGTCCGTTGCGATCAGTAGCCATTGGCATCTCCCGGTCGCCATAGGGAGAGCCCCGACGATATCAAGTCCCCATTTTGCAAACATCCAAGGGCTAGAGACTGTGTGGAGGTCGACGGCTGGTGCATGAATTATGTGCCCGTGGAATTGATATTTGTCATATTTTTGGGCATATGTTTTGAAATCTTATCGCATAGTTGGTCAGTACAATCCTTGAGTACGAGTACGGTCAGCCATGGAATGACCCGCTGTGTGGGCGCCACAGACACCATCGTGGATTTCGGCGAGGATGGTATTAATTCTCTCTCCAACGATACAAGTAAGGTATGAAGCATATAGGCTTGTACGCAAGAGTTTGCCATTAATCATCGTATATTTGCGGGCTCTGTTGTGGATGCTCTCGGCCGCTATTCGGTCATCAGGAAAGATGTGGTGTTCCCCAAGGAAGTCAAGGAGAGGTTAGCGCCAGTCGGGGGATTCGAGTAGGCCAGTCTGCATGGCTGGTATTGGGTTTAAGCTAATTCTCGATCTATCAAGGATATCAATCTGAATTACGCGGAGCTTGTCGTCGATGATTCCTGCTAGATACGCGAGGGCGTTCGAATGTCTATTCTCACCATGGTGGATATGTTCGAGGTTGACCTTGCGGAACTTTCTTAGTCACTGTTTTAGGATTTCCATGTAGCCGACCATTATGCCGTTGGCCTAGAACGTCTCGTTATGCTGGTTAACAACTAGCTGCGAGCCGGTAAAGATGGAGAGTTCTTCCATGCCCAGGGATAATGTTGTCTACTCCACATAACAATGCCTCGTATTCAGCCTCTTATTACTGAGGGGGAATTTGACCCGTATGGCTTTCTCAATTTTTTCATTGGTGGGCGTAACCAGCATTATGCTAAGACTGGAGCCACCAGCGTTGACGGACCAGTCAGTGTATAGCCGCCATCCCTTAGTATATGCGGGCACGTCTATATCGATGTGGGTGTCAAGGTCATCACCCTTGTCGTTATGCCAGTTATCATCAGTGATGGGGAGGTCTGCGAGGAGGTTGGCTACTGCCTGATCTTTGATTGCGACTCATGGTTCGTACCGGATGTCAAACTCTCATAGTGCAATTGCCCATTTTGCGATCCGGCGTGTTTTATCCTTCTTTGCAAAAATCTCTCGCAGTGGTTAGGTGGTGATGACCTTGATTTTGTGGGCCTGAAAATATGGTCGTAGTTTCTGTAAGGCAAATACCAGCTTGAGGGCCTGTTTCTCCACAGTGAAGTACCGTAGTTCTGCTCCCATGAGGGATTTACTGACGAAGTATACTGGCTTCTCGGTTCTATTTTCCGTACAAACGAGGATCGCACTAATGGATTCATCCGTATTACCATGGTACAAACCTTGTAATTCGTATTCGGTAGGGGCGCTGAGGATGGGTGGAGTGGCTAAGTAATGCAGCATGTTCTGAAAGGCTCCTTCGCTTTCATCGTTCCATTGACATTTTTTGTTCTCTAGAATGCACTTAAATAATGGGCGGCATTTGTTGGAAGCTTTATAAATAAAACGTCCAAGAGCTGTAATTTTTTTGATGAGGGCTTGTACTTGCTTTAACGTCCGTGGTGATGGCATACAGGTGAGAGCACTGATTTAATCAGGATCGGCCTTGATTCTGTATTGGCTGACGAGGTGTCCGAGGAACTTTTCTGTGGAAACACCAAAACTGCACTTCTCCGGGTTAAGACGCATCTTATAGGACCGTACCTTTGTAAAGACTGTATCGAGGTCGTTAAGGTGGTCTGCGCTCAGTCATCTCTTGACTAGCATGTCATCGATATAGACCTCAACTGTTTTGCCCAACTGTTCTTCAAATATGGTGGTTACGAGGCATTGGTAAGTAGATCCCACATTCTTCAGGCCGAAGGGCATGACTGTATGGCAGTATAGGTTCTATTCAGTGGTAGTCATACATTCTTGATCTTCCACTGCTAATGGTATTTGGTTGTATCCTAAGTAGTCGTCCATGAATGATAACCGCTCGTGGTCGGCCGTGGAATCGTCTAGCCTGGTAATGAGGGGCATAGGAAAACTATCTTTTGGGAAGTGTCGATTGAGGTTTGTAAAATCGATGCACACTCAGGTTTTCCCATTTTTCTTTGGTACTGCGACCACGTTTACTGCCCAGCGTGGGCAGTCAACGGTCGTATAAATCTTGCGTGCAACAACTTTTGGATCTCATCGTTGATAGCCCCGCGTAGACGTGGTGCTATTCGGTGTGGTTTCTGTTTGACGGGGCTGGCTTTCTCATGAACATGTAAATGATGACAGGCCAACGTGGGGTCTATGCCTGGCATTTCATCGAAGGACTAAGCGAAGATATCTTTGAACCGTCGGAGGGGTGTGATGAGGTTCGCTCGCTCGTCACCTGTCAAGAAGGAACCAATATATGTTATTCTCGTTTGGCCATCGATGTCAATCGGAACGGCTGGCTCCATGAGTGGCGGGGTCCATGATTTATTGAACGTGCTTATAATGGTATTGTTCTGATCATGCATTGTGTCCGGGAGTATTACCTTGTCCAGGTGGCGAGGAATGGGGGACGAGTCCACCGCCACGGGCTCGTACCCTGTTCGTTGCTAATCCTCTCGCTCGAGGTGTTTTCCTTTTTTCTTGGTGTTCTCTTGATTGATTAAGTTTTGTAATGAGTTGATGTACCAGACATGGGCTGCAACCTGGTAACCTTGTATCTGGTAGGAGCCAAACTTTGTTGGGAAGCTTATTACCTGGTGGTAGGAGGAAGGGATGACCTTCATGGTGTGAATCCAGTCTCGTCCTAGAATCTCATTGTAGTAAACTGTGGGGCAGCTAATGACGATAAAAGTTATAGGTACCACGACTGGGCCTGCCTGTACTTGAGTGACGAGCTCTCCCATGGCTCGTTCAATGGACCCGTTAAATCTAAAAATCTCTATTTTGGAGGGTGCAAGGAAATCCTACATATTCATGTTGCGAAGGGCATCATAGAAAAGGATGTTAGCGCCACTGCCATAATCGACCAACATTCTCTTAACGAGGATGCCGCCTATTACGATCCAAATAATGAGGGCATCGTCATGAGAATGAGAAACTGTGCCGAGGTCGTGATTGGTGAAGTAGATGGCTTATTCTGAAGGAGGACGAGTGGTTGCTTTAATGTCGTGTGCCATTCGCTGGTTCTCGGTGAGGCGATAACATTGCCTCGTTGAATTGGAGACGGAATACCGCCACAGGGCTTGGTTAAGGTTCCCCAATATCATCTCACACACTGCTAGATGTTCTGGTGCCCGTATGTTTATTGCGGGTTGGTCCAGGGTGGGGCTAGGCGTTCTTTCAGCGGGTGGGATTGGCCTTTTGAGGTTACGTGTATAACAGCCAAGGAAGAACCAAGTCTCAGTCATATTAATGAGGTCGTAACATTCCTCGGTTGTATGGTCATGTATCTCGTGATGCGTACAGTATGGGCGGCCAGGTCGGTCAAGGTTGTTGTGAGGTTTTCTGTACTCGGGTGAGGTCGCTGGGAGGATAACGTTCCCATCGGGTGGTTCTTTGACGTCCATCCCTGGGTGTTTCTGTTTTATCTCGTGGGTCGCGATCTGTACGTCGCTTGTTCCTGCTATCGTTGGGATCTTCTTGGTAGTCTCGCAAATGTTTGGGTGCCTTTGTATGTAGTACCGGCGTAGGTGTGGATGTGGTGATCAAGAGGGCGGCAGTTTGTGAGGCAGTGGCACGGTTGTCCGCTTCCACGTTTTGATTTTTGCGGTCCTTCTCATACAGGTGCTCGTATGTTTTGAGCCATTTTCTATGCAGGGCCTCGCGCAACTTAGAACTGGGGAGACAGGCTCCCATGAAGGCGTGGCATGCTATCGGCGCATCGAATCATTCTATAAGGGTGAGCTTGCTTTTGAACCATGATAGGAAAGAGTCGGTGGTTTTACCAATCTGTTGTTTCAGTGAGAACATTTCTGCTAGTTGTTTCTTTGACTGTTGGTTGTGGAGGTACTTCTCGATGAGTGCCAGTGAGAGGTGTTCAAACGTTGATATAGAATTGCGCTTGAGATTCTAAAACCAGATGAGGGCCCTGTCAGATAGGGTCGAGGGGAATAGGCGACATATGCGTTCATCTGTTTGATGTTGTAGGTCGATACTGTATTGAAATTTGGATAGATGCTGTCCAGGATCCTGGCAGCCGGTGAAGGCCTATATTTTTGGCCGAGAATAACTTTGGCCTGATACGTAGCTCCGTTTGGCTGCAGTGAAAGGTGTATTGTGGAACCGGCAGAGCGTCTCCGTAGTTAGCCGCCTAGTTGGATCCGTTCCTTGCATTGCCCGAATAAGTGCCTCCACAGACGCTACTGTAAGCGGTTGCTGGTCATGGGTTCTCATGACCCATCTGCGGATGACCTCACTCCATGTTGAGGGCTCGTCAAAATGGCTATCGTAGTTTTGGGTATAGGTCAGTCCCGACGAGGGAATACCTGGGTATCGGTCGTAAAATTTCTCATTGTACACATGGTTCTAGTCGTACTGGGAGTGATAGTCATGGCCGTGGGGGTAGGAGGGGTCATCGGGACTATAAGGGGGATGTCATGGTGAATGTTTTGCCTGGTCGTCGCCATAACGGGAACAATAATCCATAACGGGAGTTGGTACTCGGTGGTCGTGGAGATATGGAGCATATCGATCGGGAGGATGCAGGTCATTATGGCTGAGCTGGTAAGTCGGTCGATGCTGCGGTAGACCCGTGCCATGGTGAATCGTGGGTTGCGGAGGCAAAGCTGGTCTCCGAGGTAGCACGTGGGGTTCGTGCGGGGTTGACTCGCTTATTGACGCGGAGACCATCGGCCCGTCTTGCGGCGGATGAGTATTAGAGACGAGGGTGTTGCATAGAGTATCGTTGGCAAGTTGGAGCTATCGTATTTGGTCGTGTTTTGTGGACATCTGCTCCTGCTGTTGTGCCAACGCTGCTCTCATCTCAGTCATGGCTTGTTCTTGGGACTGATTGCGGGTGGAAACCACCATCATTGCTCAGAAGGGGCTTTGGTGGGGAACGCAGACGGCACCAATTGCAGTCTCTTTGTTTTGCTAGAAGACAACAATAGTCGTTCAATGGATTGGGCTTGATACTATGCCGGAGGAGGGCACCGCTCAGCTCTCTCCGGGATCCTCTTTGTCTCTCTAGTTGCGTCTGAGACCGTTAAAAAAGAGTAAAATGCTTGAAGAAGAAGAAGAAGATCCTTTTTGGTTTATCCCTTCCCCACTATTTATAGGGAGGGTTTGACCTATGAGCATTTGTGCTCACGTGCCCTGGGAAATTCCTAGGCTATCCCTTCAGGGTCGTGGGATTGGGTGCTTGTTGTTAGCATTCTCTAGTCTCTGGCATTTGCTCGTTGTTTGGAGATATTTGTAGAGTAGCTTCGTTGGAGTCTCCGTGCACCGAGTGTTGGATGACTGACGAGCCTCGCTAGTTGACCTATCGCTTCATTGAAAAAGCTAGCTCGTTAGACGACCTGTCACTTCGTTACTTGCGGGAGAGTGCTCCTGCAGTAGTAATGAAGTCAAAATAGGAGGTTTCTGTATTAGGAGACCTGTTTATCAAAGATAAAATATTGAGGTTTGACATACAGATGTGCAAGTGTTGTCAGAAGAAAGAAACATAGAGCAAAAGATTTATTGATGGTAAAGAGAGCTTTTTATTTTGATGAAAAACGAAATAGATTACAACTTTTATCTATAGAACTTTTTCAGATGGGCTATATTCCATAGGAATTCGAGTTGTAGTTCATTTTTGGTAATTAACATGTATGTCCCGCTATCGGTCTTATCCCTGATAATGTAAGGACCTTACTAATTTTCTTATAACTTGCCCAAATTTTGTAGTCGAGTGTTGTCCTGACTGCGTCGAAGTACAAGATCGCCTATGTCGAATGTGTGCTTTCTCACCTTCTTGCTGTATGCCATTTTGAGAGTATTATGGTATCACCCCAAGTTTCGAATGGCCTGATCACGACTTTCTTCAATCCAATTGAGATTATAGTGAAATCCAAGTTTATTATCTTCATCGGTGAGGTGCCTTCTAGCGGTGGGTAGATCGAGGTCGGAAGGAATAACAGATTTTGTGCCAAAAGCCATCATAAATTGTGTGCAACCTGTGGAAGTTTGAGGTGTAGTTCTATATGCTTATAAAATACTAAGTAGTTCTTCGACCCATCTGCCCTTCTTATCATCGAGACGCTTGCGCAAGCCGAACTTGATGCTTTTATTAATAGCTTTAGCTTGACCATTTCCTTGAGGATAATAGGGTGTCAAAGCAGGGGCTACCCTATCATTTTAGAGTAGGGGGGTTGTAGTAAAGAAAATGTTTTGGGTTATACTGGGGGTTCAGGGGAAGAGCCCCCAAAATTTATTTATTTTGGGTGTTCAAGGTTATCTAGTAAAGCCAGAGAGAAAGAGATTGCAATTGCAACCATGATTCTATAATTTGCAAGAGAGAGAGAGAGAGAAAGGTAACTCATATATGGAGAAAGAGCGAGAGTTTTAAATTTTCTTTACTTCTGTGTTTTGTTAGAGAGAAAGAAAGGGCACGAGGCAGGAGGGATAGGGAGGGCTGGGTCAGGCTGTGGGCTAGACTTTAGGTTGTTACGTATAGTGTTTTTTTTTAATTGCTATATATAAGCTCTTTTTTGGCAAAAATCAAGGGGGGCAGTAGCCCCCCCTTCTAAGCCTATAAATTCACCCCTGTGTCGAAGTGGATAACTAGATTTTGTACTTGTAAAGGAATTTGAGGATTTTACTATTGATGAATTGTTTGCCATTATTCGATCTTATCATTTATAGACAACCAAATCTAGTGATGATGCATTCCTAAAGGAATTTAATCACTTTATTTTTATGAGTGTAGCAAAGTGGCACAGCTTCAACCAATTTTATAAAATAGTCTGTTGCTACAAGGACAAATTTTATGTTTCCCGATACAGGATGGAATGGATCAATAATGTCGATAACCCATCATTTAAATGGCCAAAGGACATTGCTGACATGGATGTTGAGAGCTGGACTTTTGATGTCGTGTGCGCGGATTTGGCACTTATAACACTTACGAATAAAGTCTTTGTAGTCTTGTCATATTTTTGGCCAGTATAAACTTTGTGTGAATACTCTTTGTGCTAGTGATCGTCTTGAGATATGTGTAGTACATATTCCTTCATGGAGTTCCTTGACCTTGATTTGGGCTTGTTTTTGATAGATGCACTCGATTAGTGGTCCTCCTCTTGTAATTTGGTATAGTACTCCTCCTTAAACTTTGAATCTTTGACACTTAGCTAATAATGATCGAGCTTCTTTCTTATTCTCTTCCTCCTTATTCTCGGGGAGAATATTAGAATTGAAGTACGTGAGGAATGGTTTTCTCCAATCTTCGGGATAATCAGCATCAACAACTTGAATTTATATGGTATAACTTGCTTCGAGGCTGGAATGTTCGATAACTTCAATATCTAGTGTCATTTTCTCACTGTCTTCGAGCATAACATCAATATATTCTAGGGCATTAACATGTCAGTTTTCTGTGCGTGGCAAATATGAAATTATGGCGTATTGGAATTTCTTCATTTTTTCTTCGACCAGTGCCGCGTAGTCAACCATTTTGCCTGATATTTTGAAGGTTTTATTGTAATGGCTGGCTACGAGCAAGGAGTCCATATAGATAGCAAGTTCTTCTACTCCCAGTGTCAGTGCGAGGTCGAGGCAATGTAAGATAGCCTCATACTCGGTTTCATTGTTTGTTGCATAGAATTTGATTTTGATTGTCCTTTCAATTCAGTGATTAGATGATGTAACAAGAACTATGTCAATCCTTGATCCTCTTGGTCCAGCAGATCTATCTGTAAGAAGTTTCCATCTTGTACTTTTCGACCATGCGTTTAGCTCTGCAATTGAGTCATCGGCTAACACTTCTTCGAGTTCCTCCCATTATGTGTCTTTGACGGGAAAATCTCCCATGAAGTCTACTACTGCTTGTCTTTTGACTGATATTTGTGGTTAAAAGGAAATGTCATATTCTCCTAGGAAAATAGACCATTGTTGGACTCTTCTGGACTTATCTTTTTTTGAAAGTACTAGTTTGAGGGGGAATTTGGTGATGATTTTTATGGGGTGTGCTTGTAAATAAGGTTGATGTTTTTTAGAACTATACAACTAGAATCTATTTTTTAGTGGTGGTGTATCTTTTTTCTACAGGCATGACAATTTTGTTGATGAAGTAAATTGGTTTTTTCCACTCATTTGCCTTCTCAAATAAGAACAGAACTGATTGAGTCATCTGTTGTTGATAAATACATTTTTAGTGCTTTACCTTCAATAGGAGTACTTGTAGTAGCCTCCTTGCAGCCTTCTACCCTAGTCACATACTCGAAGGCTACTTCAAGGCCAACTCGAATGTATCGAAGCCTACTCGCAGCCTTCTACCCCAGTCAGACACTCGAAGGCTACTTCGAAGCCTACTCGAATGTCTCAAAGCCTACTCGAATGTCTCGAAGCCTACTCGCAACCTTCTACCCCAGAATGTAGTAGCCTACTCGAATGTATCGAGGCCTATCCAATCCTATAACAAGTCTCCCAAATATTATCCGAAGATGAAGCCTCGACTCTGAAAAAGCTTCGAGGATGAACTTCACATCACAGCAGAAACACTTCGACCATATCTGCACATGGCCAAAGTATGCTGGGACAGATAGCCAGCTCACTTGACAAGATAGTGCAGTTGTTAGCTTGTGCAGCTACAGTGATAGGCCCAACCACTGCTACAGTATCAAAGTACAGAGATAGGCCCAAAACTATTACAGTGACAGTTTCGACATTTCCGGCGCCCATACCCATACTGGGATATCTGGATCGTACCCTTGTAATGTGACCTAACCTTGGTGGCTCAGCCCTTCCTATGATTCTATAAATTGGAGGGATGGAGAACCAATTAGGGTTTACAAAATATTCCATCTGAGCCCTTACAGCTTACCTTCGATCACTTTGTAAAACCCAGTACTCAAACCTTCGATTACTCATCAGTAATAAAAACTCTCTTTAAAATCCTCATCAGAGGTCGTAGGGCATCATATTCGGACCTCTACGCAAGTATATTTTTGGTAGATTACATATACTATAGATTTTATGATTGAATCCTCTGATTAAGGATAAACCCCGTGGTGTAAGAACCGACTTCCCCTTTGCCTGAAGTTAGGCTCTTACAGTACTCATTATTGGAGGACGCCCCAAGTTTCTTTTGAGATCTTGAAAAGCCAATTCACATTCTAGAGTCTAGATGATTTCCTGGGGTTGTTTCCTCATCATAGATGAGGGGTTTCCCCGAAGAAGGCTGTAAAGAAGTTTGCATCGATCAGATAACTTTAAGATGAACATGTGTAGAGCGACAACCTTCCCGGTAAGTTTTTAAACATCTTTTTTGGTTTTTGGTAATGGCATGGCCATAAGTACTTAGATTTTTTCTGGATCAATTTCTATACCTCTTTTTCTGGATTAATTTCTACTTAGGAGACCACGCCTTGCTCTTATGTGAGCCCCTTACAATCATATGAACCATTTGCTCTCATATAAACCCTTCGCTCATATATAAGCCCTTCACTCTCATATAAGCCCCTTACTCTTATCTAAGCCCTTAGTTATATAAGCACCTTGCTTTCATATGAGCCCCTCACTCTTATATGAGCACCTTTACTATCATATAAGCCCCTTGCTTATGAGCCTCTTACTTTTATATGAGCCTCTTACACTCATATAAGCCATTTGCTCTTTAATGAGCCTAACGCTCTTATACGAGCCACTAGTCACTTTTTATTTGTCTACGTGGAAGGATATGGTAAGAACCTTACAATGGCAATTTTGTTATATCCTAGGTCACGTCAGACTAACTCTAGTATTTTAGCCTGTATCCTATAAATATGAGCTGAAGGTCACCCTAGAGGGGATCCTTTTTCCAGAACCTCCACCACCATCTACTAAACCCTATCAGTTCTAGAAGAAGAGGGAAAAGAGTCTCAAAGAGAGTTGAGTGGTGCCCTCCTCAAGTGAGACGTGTCAAGCCCCAAACGATGTTTCATGCACGTATTATCAGCCCCTTGAGAAATCTAGGAGACTACACTGCTTCAGTACTTGGATTATGTAAGTACTTGGCGGATGATCAGGATGGGCGAGTTGCATTCAAAGTTCATTGGCATGTCATGCTGGTATCTGAATGTGGATAATATGCTACTAAGAAAAATTTGGACTTACATGCCTGCATAACGAGTCCTTCAAGAAAAACTTGGAAATTTTTCTAAATTAAATGGACTAATGTTTTAGTTTGCAGATATATTTCATCATTTTACAATACCAAACACCAGTAATAATGGTACTAGTGAGCTCATAATCAGAGTACGACCGGGTATACATGGTGAGGTTAACATAAATATTTTTAAATTGACATATTCCACTCTCATCTACAACCGAACTAGAGTCTTTCTCTATCATGAACTCCATAAGAGATTTTTTGAATCTTAGTCATATAAATTGTTAATTTTTCAGATATCAAGATATTTGGATTGTGGTCACCTTGATTTCTCAAGGGGATGATAATACGCAAAACATCATTTCGGCCTTAACATGTCTCATAAGAGGAGGACACCAGACAATTTTCTTTGGGTCTCTTCTCTCTCTTCCTCTAAAGCTGTTAAGGTTTAGTAGATGCTAAAGGTGGTGGAGGACGTTCTAAAAAAAGATCCCCTCTAAGGTGGCCTTCAGTTCTTTTTTTCCTTTTTTTTCAAGGCAAGTTGTTTTTATATAGGTATCCGTAACCATGAGTTTCCAGCCCCATGAGGTTTTAAACTCGCGACCTCTCTCTAGTTGAAGAGGTACAGCAACCACTGGGCCAAAAGCCCAATGGTCGTGACCTTCAACTCTTATATATAGGGTGTGGGCTAAAACCCTAGAGTTAGTCTCACATGACCTAGGATATGACCAAATTTCCCTTGTAGTTTTTCTGCCAATATCCCTCCACGTGGACAAACAAATTTTGACTAGTAGCTCGTATAGAGCACGGGAGACTCATTAAAGAGCAAATGGCTCATATGAGTGCAATGGGCTCATATGAGAGTAGGAGATCATATGAGAGAAAATATGAGTAAAGGGCTCGGATAAGAGCAAGGAGCTCGTTATAAGATCAAGGGGCTTGTCATATAAGGGCAAGGGGTTCATATGAGAGTAGGGGTTCATATAAGAGTAGGGGCTCATATGGGATTAAGGGCTCATATGAGAATAGGGGCTCATACGAGAGTAGAAGCTTATATTTGAATAAGGGCTTATATGAGAGCAAATATGATAGTAAGGGGCTCACATAAGATCAAGGTGCTCATTATAAGAGTAAGGGGCTCATCGTATAGGAGCAAGGGGCTCATATGAGAGTATGGAGCTGGAATAAGAGCATGGGGTGACCTCATAGGTAGCGGGAACGTGCTTTTACAATCTTCCCCTCAGTTCTTTCTCAGAATATGGATGAACTGAGTCACTCTAAAAGTCATGTCGTAAAAAAAATGGGCATTGTAATGGCCTAATTCCGTAAGCTTGAAGTAGCCTAGAATTAGCTCTTACACCAATGCACCTGTGATAAAATCTAATGGAAAATAAGAAATGACATAGATGTTTAGCGTAGAAAACCTATGAATATGTTAAAAGCCACGACCTCAGGTTGAGGATTTTTGTAATAGTAATGTTTATTTCTTGAGGCTGATATCTTATTACAAGTGATCTCTAGACTTATAAATGCTTGATCTTGTGAATAGGAAGTTTGAAGTTTTGAGAATCTAGAAAATATAGTTTTCTTGGTGATTTCTCATGTAATTTTCTGGTCCTTGTCTCTTCTGAAACTTTTTCTTTATATAGGCCTCTTCCGCAGTTCCTCATCGTGTTGAAGCACGTTCTCCGAATAATGTGGTTAGT
Organism: Kingdonia uniflora; assembly: GCA_014058105.1. Lineage (NCBI taxonomy): Eukaryota > Viridiplantae > Streptophyta > Magnoliopsida > Ranunculales > Circaeasteraceae > Kingdonia > Kingdonia uniflora. The sequence goes on along the minus strand of JACGCM010002643.1, from coordinate 202,495 downwards.
GGCGGTTGACTGAGTAACTGCTAAGTTCGTGAGAGAGGTTTTTTGACTTGTTCAAGTTTTTCTGCTTGAGCTCAACCCACATTTTTCATCAGTTCGTGGAGTAAGTGACAATGTTGAGTGAAGAAGCCATGTGGAGGATGAGTGGATTTGATATGGGGGTAGTTCGTACTGGAGATAACTCAATTTAGGTAAGATCGAGGGGTAGGCCCCAATAATCGCCCCCTCATAACCGAAGTCACGAGTGGCTTGGGTTGAGAAATAATTTTTGGGTATATCGGTTGGAAATTTTAATAAAGAAGGAAGTAATGATGGTGTTTGACTGCATAAAAAATGCATGTGTCAAGGGAGAATGTACGTGTATTGAATGTTGATAGAAATATTAATGTATGTGACGGTTAGGGTTTGAAGAGTTTCGTCTGCATTGAATAATGACGCTTGGGGAAATGTTCCTGCACAATAAATGTAGGGTTATATAAATAGTACCGATACCGAGGTTGGTGACCAAGTACATTTGTTTTGTTGCATTATTCTCTGAAATTGTTGAAGACGGTGAAGACCCTTAGAATGGCTCTTGAAGAGAGAATTGCTTTTGAAATATAGAGGTTGAAGTTGAAGTATTTTGGAGATCAATCCTTGGAGAATCCTACCCTTGTTCCTTTTCCTCAGACGTATCAAGGAATGTCGGTAAATGAAGTGACTGTAGCTGAGGAGGAGTTTTGCTGCAGTTGGAGGTTTCACCACATTGTCTTAACTGGCGAGCAACATTTGGTTTGTCTCTGCATTCTTGTTGAAGATAAGGTTAGGGAGGTATATGCAAGGATAAACGTGATTGCTGGGCAGTTACGCTAAAGTCTTGCGCTCGAATAAATTCTAAGGTCGGACTTTCTTCATCTCTGCCAACTCTGAGGGGGTGGTGGTTATAGAAGAGGCCATGGTAGTTGTGGAGGAGGATGACGAAGAATGGAAGTCTGCTTCTGCATTTTTATCGTCACTTGGCACTGAGAAGACCTTCAGTTTGAAGAGTTAGTTCAAGTATTAAGTCTTCTGCTTTCATAGTTTCTATTTGAAGTTCATCTAGACTTCGACCAAACTCATGAGAGGGAGGATATTCATTATTTCCAATATCTACTTTGCATCAGGGTGAAAAATCACTAAAGTATAACGAACTGAAGGATTTGACGCTTCAGAGTGCCTGAAAGACTTGTTAGCTGTAAAAGTACTTAAAAAACATGTAACTGTAAAGTACCTGATGTTAAGCACTTAAAAAACCTGTTATCTGCAAGGTATCTAATGTTGAATACTTGAAAGACTTGTTATCTATAAATTAAAGCACTTATAATTTGTTTCGAGATGAATACAATTTGTTATCCAAACTCTGTGCTAATATATAATAAAATAACTCCTGAAATCGAGCGGTATGATCCAAAGATTTTTGAATATTATATGAAATAAAATATATGAGGGCAGGAAGTAGAAATATTTGTAGTAATCGAGCTGTTTAAAATTTATCTGTGAAAATATGTGTTAAGTGGCATATATTATTCAATCTGCGTGCTGGAAATGTGGCGGTTAAAAAAAAAGGTTTAGAATAAAGAATCGATCTTGCAGAAGTTGTTCTAGAATATTAGACTTGGAAAGAATAAGCTCGATCTATAATATTATGAAATAACTGAGTTTGATAGGATGAGATATGTTCAAATAATTTTTCTCAAGATATTGGGGTTTCTGTTACGAGATAATAGAATAATATCACGACTTATGGGGATTTTCTAGCAAAAATGTATAAATAAGGGGGAAAGGAATTCAAAGTTTGGGAAAGGAAATAAGAATGGTATGGACTCGATCTGAGAGAATCTGGTATGCCACTAAAGGGCGGTTGTCGATAAAGATCACTGAAGTACAAGAATAAATTTTTGGATTGTTGGATTATGATGCCTAACTGCCAGTGAGGAAGGTTCAACTGGAAGGTTTAGATGGGATTGGGAGGGAACGTGAGTATGAACATCATTTTTATGAAGAGATGTTTCATGAGATTGTTGTGGATCCTGTAGCTCAAAAACATTTTGTGAGATTGCTTGCTATAGAGGAGATCGAATTGGAAGATGTAAGGATTGCTGGTGGATATCTAATTGAATGTGGTTGTCCGGGACATCAAGGCTGCTTTAAATGCAATTATATGCGAGGTGATGAAGCGAATGTAAATAGGGGTGACATAATGTATATAACTGTATGAGTTTGAATAATTTGAAAGAAATTGTTGTTGAATTGATCCTCTATTTTTATGAATGCTATTTGTGACTATTATGGATAACGAATTTAAAAATATTTGAAATTTTGTTATGAGAGCTTCGGAAATGACGTCATTGTTGCTATAAGTAGAAGAAGCAAGTATAGAAAAAGTAGAGAGCTTTGGATTTTGTCCCTTGTGTAAAAGCTATGAAAACCTGATTACGCGTAAGCATGAGTCATCATGAGTATAGTGAGGTTAGAGGGAGATTTAGAAATGAGAGATAAAAATAGATTAACATTTAAGGCACAGGGCAATGATGGGAAAATATTTTTATTGAAAAGGTGCAAGACGTCTGACATGGATATTGGAGGGGATGCCTCTGTTCCAAAACTGAGGACAGCTCGTGCGAGGCTCAATAGCTGCTAGCAGTTAGAGAGAGGAAATATAAATACTGCTTCATCTTCATCAATCAAACGTTTCTCAACTTCTGAAAACTTGGAGAGCAGTGAGAGAAGAAGGAAGAAGAAAAACAAAAATAGCACAGAAACTCGTGGAGAATTAATTGATAGTCAGCATCAGTCAAAGCATGAGAGAGTTGCTGAAACTGAGTCACAAAGGTGGTTGTACAACAGCGTGGTGAGGGAAGGATTTGGCGCTGCTTCGGATTCGCATTCGCATTCTGACATTGAAGGTTAGTAGAAGATTTATGATGCATATATGTATGTTTGAAGATCATGGTTTGTTTCTAGGCAAAGTAACAAATTACTATTTATAGTAATCTATGAAAACCTGCATGATATATGATAAATGAAAGATTTTGTATATATGATTGACGTATATGTACAAGATAATAATGGATACTTGGGCCTATGTGTAGGTTAATCGTGAGGAGTGTTTGTGTATGAAAAAATCCTTTTATGCAGCTGATATGGTAAGTTCCCCTGTAAGTGAGGCATCGACCTCTGGTCGATCGGCTGAGTCTGAGATTAAAATGTCTGAAAAAGAGGAAAAAGTAGGTCTTGATCAGTTTCCAGATTTCCCTTGAAGATTGGCATCCTATCCTCCTTGCTCGGATGTATTCAAAGAGTTTTATAAAACAAAGGCTTATGTAGGAGGTAGATGGGGTAACTGTATAGAACACGCTGGTAGGCAATTTAGGGGTTGCACTGTAGCGACGAAGGATGAACATTTTTATTTGTTAGCCAATTTGGCAAGGGAAAAAAGTTATAGGGGCATAGACGAATTGATCTCTCTTGAGTATTTTGATGGGAATGTTCAGAGTAAACTTTCAAAGGGTTTCTTATGTTACTTGTCTCAGTTGGAGTATGGGTTGAGTCTTGCCCTTAGCAATATGGCGAAAGGGATTATGAAGCTCATCGGGGCATGTCCTGTTTAAATGAACGGGAACATGTGGGAGGCGATAAGTGTATGTGAATCTTTGAATACGCGGTAGGAAGGAGATGAGAGAAGGAGGAGGATATCCTCTGAGGATGTGTTGTAGTTTTATGAGGCAAACAACTTTTTTTGCAAGTAGAGGGGAATATTTTTTTGCGTGCTCGACTCAGGCTCGCTTCTTCGATCTGAACTTAGTAGGTCGACCATGGAATGATAATGTGATATGGGTGATGGGTGATTGCCTTCAATGAGATGATGATGAACCCATGGAACTTTTGTTTAGAACTGTAAAACAAAGTTAGTATAACAATGTATAATGTATGAGATTGACAGTTGAAATTGTATGATGCTCTGCTGATGATAATGTTTTGTGCATGATAGCTCCTAAATCTCAGGTAGTGGGGAAATAGTCATTGTTGGAAATAGTTGCTCAGGAAGAGACAGAGCTCGAGGCTGTATTAGAAGAACTTGGAATTAACAGGATGAAGCGTGTCAATAACAGAGTTGAAAAAGTTCAAAAATTTCAGTCGACAAGGCTAATGATGAGCATTGATGGCAGTAAGAAGAAGGGAACTGATGGGGAAAGGCAAGTTAACTTATCCATGCCCCTTGGAGTAGACTGCACAGGGTTACCTGAGTCCACTGCATCAAGCAAATTTGCTCGAACGTTTCCCAAGAAGAAAATGCTGAAGCGTCGTTCGACCTCTGGAACCGCGGGAAGTAGTGAGGCCATGAAAAGGGAAGGGTTGAACCTTCCGAGATATCAGGGCTGAAGGTCGCAGAGGATCGACCTATTTTAGAGGACAATTTGAAAGGGGTAGAGGAAAAAGCCTGGTTGGCTGCTCTCCACGGGGAGAAGGAGATGAGCAAAATGGTAGGTTCATATGCTCGAATGGATATTGTGATGAATTTTGTATTATGATTCGAGCTAATCAATAAGATTAGTTTTGTTTGCCTTTTTATAAGCTGCTCGTCAGATAATGGGAATATGCCTCAGGGTCGAGGAAGAGAGAGCTGACCTGAAGAGGAAGAAGGTCGAGCTCGAAAGGAACATAGCTCGATTGAAAACTGATCTACTCAAGGAGGGTAAACGGATGGAGGCTCTGAAGGCTTTGTTAGTGGTGGAGATCAACAATCTACATGCAGAAGTAAGAGTGAATTTGGAGGAGGTGGTAGCTGAGCGTGACAGACTCGGGCGCCACCTTGTGTCAAAAGGATATTCCGAAGATGTGGTGAATGCCATTAGGATAGACACCTATGTGGAGGAGGAGGAAGATGAAGAGATTGAAGATGTTATTTCTAGCGTTGTTGACGGGTTGGATGGTGTGTCTCCTCAGACGGTGAGAGATAACCAAGGTGATGACAATGATCGTCCAGAAGGGGAAGATGAGAAGGTAGAGTAGTGTGATTGTATGAATATTTGGGAATGTTTGTAAACTGATTGGATACATTTTTTCTGTTGGATAGAATTTTGTAGGCAAAGTTTGTTTTGTAAACCTTGCTATAGAAACTTAAAGATATACGCCTCAGAATAAAAGATTTTGAGGTAGAGCTTGCTAAGGAGAAAGATGCCTCAGCGTCCCTATTATCTTTGCAAGCGGAGCTGCAGGTTAAAACTGAGCAAGAAATATTTGATTTGTATCCTTCATTAGTATAGAGCTACGAAGTAATAAATCGAGTATAGAGATAGACCAAAAACCTGTTATCGGCTTTGTGGAAATTTTATTGAAATGGCACATAGGATATACCAAAGTATTAATAACTTTTTTTGTAAAAAAGAGTAAAGAATGTGTACCTTAGACTTTGGAGTATATGTTATGGAGCATCCATCTGTGATTGTACGTCAACCTTAAGTTTTAGAAGTAGTCTTATACGGTAGATATTAAAAATAGATACCTTGTTAGAAATGAGTCATATGTGGTGACTGAGTGTTCTGAATTGAAATTGATATAATATAGTTGTAATGTGTAGATCAAATTGCAGTCAGCTCGCTTGCGCGAAGATGATGCTCGCCAATGTAACCAAGAATTAGCAGAGGAGTTTGATAGGATGTGGGAAGAGAATGAAGATAGAGAAGATCAACATGTAAAGGTGCACATCAAATTTTTTGAGGCAACACAGACTGCTGTCGGCCTAACTCGAAAGATTGAGGAGAAGGATGCCAAAATTGAGAAAGGGCAAAAAGTGATCGCTGAGTTAAAAGAACATGTGGCGAAGTTCAAAAGGAAAAATGTCGTGTTGATGGTAAAGAGTAGGGAGGCCGACATGGATCGTTACCATATACAGACACTAGAAAGATCGGAAGAAGGCTTAAATTGGTCGGTGGTCAGTTTGAAAAATGATTTGATCAAGATAAATAACAATCAGGAGCAAACTCGAGCTGATCTAGCGAATAACAGAAGTGAGCTGAGGCGATTGAAGAAGAAATTGGTCGATAAAGATGAAGGGGCCTAACTTCACAAGGAGGGGAAGTTGGCTCTTACACCATGAGATTTATCTTCTATCAAAGGGTTCAAGCATAAAATCAATAACACGAATAATCTACTGACAATATACTTGAGTGGAGGCCTAGAATGGGACACTCCACGACCTCTGATGAGTATTTTTAAGAGAATTGATATAACTGTCAAGTAGTCAAAGTTTTGAGTACTGGGTAATTTAGAGAGTGATCGAAGGTAAGCAACAAGGGTTCTGGGGAGAGATTTTGTAACCTCTCCTAGGTTCCCCCTCTCTCCTATTTATAGAACATAGGAAGGGCTGAGTCACCAAGGAAAGTCAAATTACAGGTGTATCCTCTGGTTATCGGGTGGGTATCCCGGAGTTGGTGTTGATGCCGTAGATCTCGAGTCTAGCACTGTGCTTTAACACTGCTGCCGCTGTTGGTTCTGTCACTGTAGTTGACAGGACCAACAATGGCGCCGTTCTTGTCTGGTGAGCTGGCTTATCTGACATGTCTACGTTTGACCAAGTACGACTATGGTCAAAGTATTTCTGATGCTGATGTGGGGTTCCTGTACTGACGGATCTGCCTTCGTCTTCGAGGCTTTTTAATAGTTGAAGTTTGTGTAGTCACGAAAGGCTTGTTTACGAATTGATTGGGCTTTGAGGAATTCATGTAGGCTTTGATGTAGCCTTCGAGTGTTCGACTGGATCAAGGAGGCTGCAAGTAGGCTACTACATTCTCCCCCTTTTAGCAAGGGGCTCGGAAAAAGGTATAGAGGCGTTTTCTGAGAAAAATTGCTGGTTGTTAGAAGTTAAGCGGTTGACTGATATATATTGAGTTTTCGAGGAAGGTAATAAAGGAGGGTAATTATGAAGTTATGGTGATTACGGAGTAATAAATAATATTAATGAGGATATAAATATGGCTTATGAGGGGTAACAATGTATACTCTTCGTCTTCACTCTCTTCTTCTGCATTTTGTGGGAACAATCATGGATACTACTCCTAACACGCGTTATCAAAGAAGGATGGGATTTGCCAGAGACCGTCGAATAGGGCGGAAAATGGCTGAACTGAAGCTGAAGTTCTTTGGTGACAAGGAGCTTGACTAGAACATGCCAGACCTGGTAAAGGTGGAACCTGGGGAACCAATCAACGGCCACTCCTATGCATACTTATGGGGGATGATGCAGTAGAGGTTTACAACTGCCAAAGAACGTTACCTCTTTCTGTCAGGTTTGGCGGAGCGTATTGTACAGGAAGAGGATCAGTTATTGGAGGATGACCAAGGCTTGGCAGGAAGAGCTGGTCCGTTTGAAAATAGGGCGAGTTCTTCGTAAGGTGGTGATGGGTTTTGTTTTGTATGAGGGTGTTCAAAGTTTTTCTGTTTTGCTTTTGTTGAAGTCTGTGTATTTTTCTCTTCTGCCCTTCTCGCTTCTTTTGAATGAATGAAGTAATGAAATGAAAAGGTAATTTAATGGAATAATATGTTTTGCATCTGATAAGTATAGTAGGCAAATAGACTGTTAGGCTTTCGAATGAAGGGTAAATGGTAGAAACAGTACTCTGCTAGGGGAAAAATATTTCGAATTGTCATAGTTATCGAAGGCATTGGTTAATAGTCGACCTGGAATGAATTATTGACTCAGAATTCTCGAAACTCAATGTATATAATGACAGGGCTGTGGGAAAACACATATATAGGAGTGAGGGTTCGAGACTGGGGATGTATCGATTGTAAAGCTTCAGAAATAGGTGTTGAGTGCGCATGCTGATAAAACGGTTGAGTCTGGGAAGTTGAAAAGGTTTGGCTATTAAAATTTCGAGGGAAACTTTTAAGACTGTGATAAATGCAGGTTCTGATTAAGGAGGGTTTAAATGCATCTGCCTTCAGACTTAAGTAGGGTATTTTGAGAGAATTTCATACGTCTGCACTCTCTCTGAGTAAACATGTCTTCATCCCTCCCCAAAGTAGTGGAGATACTCCTAACACCAGGTACCAGAAACAAGTGGCGGAAAGAGACCTTCGTATACGGGAGAAGACGCTCGGGCTGAAGTAGAGGCTTTTTTGTGATCGAGGCCTGGATTGGGTTATGCCGGATTTGTTTGAACTGGAGCCAGGGGAACCCATTAGTGGGATGCCCTATGCATATTGGTGGAGGCTGATACAAATGATGAGCCCGCTCCCCAGCGACCGGTTTGCTTTCCTAGAGTCTTTAGCTGAGAAGGTGGTGGACAAGGAAGATCCTGAGGTTGGGTTCTCGAAGAAGTGTCTCGTCTGTGAATAAGGGTTTCTGTAATATGGTAAAAATACTGGTGTGGGATGGTAGGTAGAAATGTTTGAAGTTTTTTTTTTCTGCTGATGTTGATTATTTTCTTCTGTGTTTCGGTGTAAGGGCGTCGGCCCAAATGAAATTGAAAATCTATAAGATAGCTATCAAAGTTAGATACTGAATTGTCTGTGTGTAAGTAAGACCATCATAATAATCGAAGGTAATTTAGGCGCGAAAACAACTTATCGAATGTCGAATATGAAAGAGATCGAATGGCTAACACATTTTGAAATCGAATATTGGGTTATATGTGGACGAATGTTCGAGACATTATGTAGACGATTATTCACAGACGGGAAGAAGGGTTTTCGAGGGTAGGTGGGCTTTGACTATCAGAACTGAGAATCTAAACAGCTGGCATGTCAGAAACTATACGGAGCCAAGGGCTGAGTACCCCGCAGGTATTATGATATTTCCTTGGATTACAGAAAAGGTTGATTTGATGTAAGGATTTGATTTGACAGCTTCGGTTGGGGATCAAAAGGTTCGACTTGGTTTATATATTAAATTATGTAAATATGAGCGTGAGACGCGCACGTGGGGATAATGGAGGGTAAAGTTGACAAAACACATCCTAGCCGAAAAGTAGGGGTAGTGGGGTAGTGGTAATGATAGCGGTTTTGGAAATCGAGGCGGTTTTTTGCTATTTCGAGGAGGTTTATAATGTTATAAGTGTAGCATGCTTGTAGAATTATCGAACCTTGAAGAACTTCGAGATGGTTCTCCGAGTGTCAGTCGAGGGGTGGACGTGACACTTGGGTGGGACCAAGAAATTTACTGGGCTTCAAAGGCCTGAGCCTGATCGAAGTAGAATGTGGTCGCCCCCAATGTATTATTGAGGGTCTGTTCTCTCGACTATTCATGCCCCTCGAGTTTGCTCGAATTTTGGTGACTTGAAAAATTTCAAGGTCGCCCCTAAGTATCAGTCGGGTTGAAGGGTTGACATGATACTTATATAAGTTAAACCAAGAAATTCACTGGAGAACAGGAGATGAAGTTCAGTGGAAAACGATGGTCATTGATTATAATGTATTTACATCAGTGGAATAAGGTGAAGGCCATGACCTATTGTATGATACTAACTGCATTGTATTCCATGGATTTGGTAGATGTTCTTCGTCTTCTGTCATCAGGTAATATGAAATCTTGTCAGTTTTATCATTAACGACAAAAGGTCCTTCCCAGGATTTGGCTAGCTTATCGACATTTTGAGGCTTCAAAGACTATGTAACACATTGAAGTACAAGATCTCCAATGATGAAACTTCGTGGTCGAACTCGCTTATTATATGAATTATGGAAGGATAGATGGTAACGGTCGAGGTTGGCGATAGCTCGGTCTCTGGTTTGGTCGATCCATAACATATTGTACCCGAGTTCAAACTCATTATCTTCATCTAGGAGGTTGGGATCTCGTGTGGGTACTTTCAATTGAGTAGGGAGCACTACTTTAGTACCATAGGCTAGGAGAAAAGAGGTGTAGCCGGTCGTTTTTCTTGGTGTTGTTCGGTAAGCCCAGAGGACATGCTGTAATACCTGAACCCATCGTCCTTTCTTTGCATCGACACGCTTCTTAAGACTGTCGACAATTGTTTTATTGATTGCTTCGACCTGGCCATTCTCTTAGGGGTAGTAAGGTATTGAGGAGGAGAGGATGATGCTGTACTTCTTGAGAAAACTTTTGACTTTATTCTCGACGAATTATGGACCATTGTCACATCGAATCATATAAGGGCAGCCAAAACATGTAATAATGTTCTCCCATTGAAATTTGATGACTTCTTCTTCTCTGGTTCGACATAAAGGTACGGCTTTGACCCATTTGGTAAAATAATCTATTGTAACAAGGATGTTTTCTCTGCTACCCGAAGCTTTGGGAAAATGACCTACAAGATCGATGGCCCATCATTTGAATGGCCAAGAGACTTGGCTAAACTGGAGGTCTTGCGAGGGGCTATGGATGTCTTAGGCATGACGCTGGCATTTGTCACAGTGTTTGGCATACTCTTCGGCTTGCTTATTCATATTGGGCCAGAACAAACCTTGGGAGACAGCTCAAAGGGCCATAGATTGACCAGTAGTATGAGCACCGCAGGTACCTTTATGGATTTTGGCAATAATTAAGAGGCTCCATTTTGAGAAATACATCAAAGGAGGTCACAATTTGGGGATTTGCGATGTAATTCACGTTTGAGGATGGTGTATCTGGGGCAGTTTTCTATTAATGATTGTTTAGCTTTGGGATCGTCTAAAAGGATAACATTGTTGAAGTAATCAAGGAATGGTGTTTGCCAGTCGTCTGGATCGAGACACTCTCTCCCAATATTGATGGCATTGACTTTTATCTGGTTGATACTTGGGCGTTCGAGTACTTTGATATGAAGAGTTCGGGATTCGGACTGGCCTAACATAGCTGCTATATTGGCAAGGGCATCTGTGTGTATATTTTCGCCTCTGGGATAGTGAGTAATAGAAGATTTTTTAGGGAAACGGTCCATGCGCTGGTGGAGGAGAGCAGCATATTCGGCCATGTGACCGCTGGCTTGATTTTTACAGGTGTATTATCTTTGGATGAGTTGGGAATCTGTGAAAACTACGAGTTTAGGGACGTCGAGGTCGAGTACGAGGTCGAGGTCATGGATTAAGGCTTCATACTCAGTCTCGTTGTTGGAGCATTCGAAGTTTAATTTGACTGCCTTTTTCAATTCGATCATTGGTGGGTATGACCAGGATGATACAGATCCCCAAACTGTTAAGTCCTGCGGATCCGTATGTGAAGAAACGCCAGCTTGTGTTAGGGTTCCATGGGTCTGTGGGTTCGGGCTGGTCTTCTAGTAGTTTCTCTTCGTGTTCCTCCCAGTAGACATCTTCGACTGGGAAGTCAACAAGGAAATCGACGACTGCATAACCTTTTTGGGATACTTGCATCTCAAATGTAATATCGCATTCCCCCCAGATAAGCGGACCACTGTTGTACTCGTCTGAGTTTTTCTTTCTTGCTAAGAATTTCTTGAAGGGGATAACTTGTTATAACACGGATAGAGTGAGCTTAAAAATATGGTTTGAGTTTTCGGGGAGTTTAGACGAGGGTGAGGAGCAAACGCTCATGTATCATGTATCGAGTCTCTGCAGGTGTCACAGTATTGTTGATGAAATATACAGGTTTCTCGATTTTGATTCGAGTCGAATGAGGACTGAGTTGATAGAAGTGTCAATGACAGCGAGGCATAAAGAAAGCGTTTCACTTTCGACAGGGGTGCTGATGATGGGTGGTTAATCAAGGTATGTTTTAAGTTCGAGGAAGGCATGTTCACAGTCGGGTGTCCAATTGATTTCGGGGTTGTTTTTTGTTTTATCCTTGTGGACGCTTTGGTCGCGTAAGAGAGAGAAGAGACAAGCACAGCGGTATGAGGATTTGGAAATAAAACTGCTAAGGGCCACTATTTTACCAGCCACTTTTTGGACATCTTTTTTGGTCCGGGGCGAAGGCATGTCAATGAGGGCTCGGATATGGGTAGGGTCGACCTCGATACCTCGTTTGCTAATAATGTGGTCTTGAAATTTACCAGAAAAAACACCAAACTGGCATTTTTCTTGGTTAAGTTTCATGTTGCATGTTTGAAGTATTGAAAAGACTTCTGTTAGGTCCTGGATGTGGGTCTATATTTGGAGGCTCTTGCATAACATGTCATCGATATAAACTTCGACCGACTTGCCAAGCAAGGGTTTGAACATGGTTGTATCCAGGCGTTGTTAGGTGGCACCCGCATTTTTGAGGACGAAGGGGATGACGTTAAAATGGTAAAGGCCTTGCTCAGTGATAAAGAAGTATTAAGTTGATCCTCGGGGAGGAAGGGTACCTGATTGTAACTCGAAGCCGCGTCCATCATTGATAGGCGCTCATGTCCAGCAGTGGCATCAAGGAGTACTAAAATGATCGGGTGGGGGAAGCTGTTCTTCAGTGTGTGTTTGTTGAGGTCTGTGAAGTTGACGCAAATTCAGATCTTCCCATTCTTTTTAGGAACTGCAACGATGTTGGATATCCAGTCAGCATACTTGACTTCTCTGATGATGCCCACGGCTATAAGTTTGTCGGCCTCGAGGTTTACAGCCTCTCGAAGTCATGGTGCCAAGGTATGCTTCTTCTATTTTACTACTGTAGAGTGATGGATGAGGTCGAGGTAATGATATGCTAAATTGGGTTCGACACCGGGCATCTCCTGAAACGTCCATGCGAAGACGTCTTTGTTTGTACGAAGGAAGTCTGTGAGTTCGATGCGCTTGGCCTTATCTAGAAAGGTTTCAATGAATGTACCTCGACCAGGACAGTCGAGTTCAATATATACAGTGGGTTCGATGGGTGAGAAAGCAGGTATCGAAGGTACAGGGATAGAGGGAGACAGGGGGTATTTTATTCATGGCTTGGACAATAGTAATAGGAAGGCTGATTTGACCAATGACAACTTCGGTAGCCCCATTAAAACCTTTCAGTTTGACATTAACGGCAGTGATGAGGTCTATTTTATTCATGGCTTGGACGGTTTGAAGGAAAAGTACATCGGCTGCACTTCCTGTATAGATAACCATGGTGTGGAGGACGAGGTGTTCGACTTTAATCATTATGCCTAAAGGGTCGGAATTGGGAAAACAAACGTGTGATGTGTCGCAGTAAATAAATAAGATACCCTCGGGTCGAGGACCTTAGCTTGACTCTGGCAAGAGGGTGGGTAACTTCTCCTGGTAAGTGAGTTTGTAGCATTCTTCGACACGCCTGTGCTTTCTCTTGGAACGGCCGCTGTTGATATTATTTACCTTAATGAAATGAACTTGGTAGATGTGTACTTCTGCTGGGTCGGCAGTGGGGGTGGGTTGAGGTTTGAGGTATGACCATCGAGGTAGCTAGGGAGGTCGACAACGTACTGATGTTGACGACCCGCCTTGAGAATTATCTCGAGAGAACGCTTAAGGCGAAGCATTTGTTGGTGTGGTAACAGTTATACTTTTAGTTGGCACAATAAGGTTTTCCTAGTTTGGCCTCAATGGAGAAAGGGATACGCTATATAGGGTCTGCCTTGATATGTGGTAGACGGGTGCTGATAGAGGCTGTAAGTTTGGGGAGGATCGACTTCAGTCATTTTTTTTCTAGCTATGGCAGTATTGTCAGTATGGCTACGTTTGTGGCTCTCAGTCTCCTGTGTGACATGAGTGAACAGGGGTGTAGGAGTAGACGGTTGGCATTGTCGAGTTTATTTGGATTGGTGGTCGAAGGCTGCCCCGGTTTATTTAATTTACGGAGACGCTCAAGGTCGATATACCCATTGGCTTTTGAGCATCTCCTCGAGGGTTCGTGGCTTGTGGATGACTAGGTACTCTTTGACACGGTTGTTATTCGGCAAAACGTTCGAATACGTGAGTACGACATTTGCGCAGTCGAGGTTTTCGACTTTGCACGACTCGCCGAGGAACCTTTTGGTAAAGGCCTCAAGGGTTTTACTGGGGGATTTTATAAAATTGAAGAGGGTATCGACTCGGACTTTACGGTCCTTGTTGATGGAAAATTGGGCGATGAAGAGGCTAAATAATTGTTTAAAGCTTCGAATCGAGCCATTGGGATGGTTATGATACCAACGAAGAGGGCTATCTGTGAGGCTGATGGGAAAAAGTCGACACATAAGGTGGTCAGCAGTGGAGTAGAGGTTTAGAGCATTTTGGAATTCGAGAATGTGGGATTGAGGATCGGTGTTGTGATATTTACTAATTTTGGGGGCTCGGAAATTTGGAGGCACCTCGATAGCGAAAAGTTTGGGGCAGAGGGGATGCTTTAACCGACTCCAGGAGTTTGGTGTTGGGCTCGCACTGTTGTGGATGGTAGGAAGGATTTTGTAGTCGAGGTCCTGCTGTACACGATAGGTAGGATGAGGGGGGGATCGATGGGTTCGAGGGTGATAAGGCTGAGTGTTCGGCGTGTACTCAGTGCTTTACTCCCCAATGCGTTCTCGAGCAGGGCGAATTTGTGGGTGTCTGTTAGAGTGAAGGGTGGAATCAGAGGAGTTCTCTATGGAATGGATGCCAAGATGGATAGAGCCAGTTGGGGGGATAGTATGGGGAGTATCATCGGCACCAAGCTAGACCGGGGGTACTTCCAGATGTGGTATGGGCCTCAGTCGAGCGCGGACAGACACGCGCAATGGGGCGGGTGCTCGAGATGGCAGAGGGGCGTCTTGGGACTGTAGTCGTTGCAACTGCTAAACTGTGTTGTGCAAATCATCAATGGCGTGGTATTATCTGTCGACATCATCCAAATGGCATTGCCATTTGGCTTTAAACTCTTGTCGGTGTTCTTCGCGCTCCTCACGCAATTGTGCTCGGTGTCACTCGTCAGCCTGAGTGAATTACTGAGTAAGAAGGGCTAACTAGACAGCGACTTCATCGGTGGAGTTGCCGACATGGGTGGAAGTGGAGTGCAGGATTGGGGCCATTAGAATTGGCTTGTAGGAATTGGAAAAGAAAAGTACAATACCGGGGGAGACTGATAGGGTGGGAAAGTACGGACGACGCCAAATGAAGAGGCCTAACTTCGCAAGGAGGGGAAGTTGGCTCTTATACCACGAGATTTATCTTCTATCAAAGGGTTCAAGCATATAATCAATAACACGAATAATCTACTGACAATATACTTGCATAGAGGCCTAGAATGGGATACTCTATGCCCTCTGATGAGGATTTTTAAGCGAATTGATATAACTGTCGAGTAGTCAAAGTTTTGAGTACTGGGTAATTTTTAGAGTGGTTGAAGGTAAACAGCAAGGGTTCCTCCGGGTATCAGGCGGGCATCCCGGCGTTTGTATTGATATCGTAAATGCCAGGTCTGGTACTGTACTCTGACACTGTAGCTGTTATTGGTTTTGTCACTGTAGTTGTCAGGACCAACAATGACGTCGTTCTTGTCTGGTGAACTGGCTTATCTAACATGTCTGCCTTCGACCATGTACGACTTTGGCTAAAGTATTTCTAATGCTGATGTGGGGTTCGTGTACTGACGGATCTGCCTTCGTCTTTGAGGCTTGTTCATAGTCGAAGTTCGTGTAGTCACGAAATGCTTATTTACGGATTTATTGGGCTTCGAGGTATTCATGTAAGCTTCAATGTAGCCTTTGACTGTTGACTAGAGCTAGGAGGCTGTAAGTAGGCTAATACAAAAGATAATGAGCTGAAGAGAGCTCGAGATGATCTATCTGCGTCAGAAGTTGAAGTTGATCAACTGACTACAACTTTACCTGCCAAAGATTGTGAATTTCGGACGGTGCAGCGTAAGTGTGATGAGTTGAACGAAAGAGTGGAGGAATTGAAGACCGAATTTGCACAAGCCAATTCACGTGCTAGACACGTTGAGGCTAGAGAGCGCTCGAGGAAGAATAGAATTAATGCCAAGGTCACCCTTGTGTAAAGAGATGTTGTCAGCCTATCAGGTCGAATAAGAAAGCTAGAGGGAGATTTGACTCGAATTCAAGGTTATGTTCATAAAGGAAATGATAAGTTAAGGGAGTGCCAACGGAAGCTGAATGCTACTCTTTCCAGGGAACAAGGGTTAGAGCGGACTATTAGAGGTAAGGATATTTTGATATAGCAGAAAGATGAAATGTTGCAGAATATTATGGATTTAGAAAAATTGAACAGGGAGATTACAGTACTACGTGCTCAAGTGGTAGATTTGGAAGCAATTAATCGAGCTGAATCAGAAAAACCCGACAAAAAATCAGAAGAAAACATTGCTTTCACAGATTGGAAAGATAGAGAAATAATATGGCTAAAAGAATAATATATGAGGTCGAAAAAATGCATTCAGAAGGCTAGAGAAAATTTTTCTAGGTCAGTTGTAACCGAGGCATCGCACTTAGAATTGTTGAGGTAGCTATTGCCTATTTTGTAGGGGAGGTGAAAAGGATTGAGTCAGAAAGAGATACTTTGTTTAATAGTTTTTCAAATAGGGGATATATTTGTAGAGCTGATGTAGATCGAAGAAATTGAATATAGTCCATGGAAGCAGATCTAGGCCCTCGACCTGCTGAATTGATAGAGCATGACAGGATTATTGTGACTGCTCAAGCTCAAGAATTTATTCTTGATCGACCTTCTGTTACAGGGGGAACGTAGCTGATATCCCAAAAATAAAAAAGGATCCATTGTAGAGGTTGTATATGTGACCTGAAATAAAAGTAGTTATTGTAGACAAGTTGAGAGATAAAAGCTAGTATTATCTTTGCTTTATCTTATGTCGGCTAAAGTCTTTGATGTAAAACAAGTGTTATCTTACTTTTAATCGCAAAGATTTAGTTGAGTCAGCCAAACCAAGTGTTATCCTTGATTTAACAAGTAGTGATGGACTTAACGATAGTACCATTTCAGTTGCCTAGTATTCCAAGGACTTGAAATGTGGATTCCCTCTTCTGTCATGAGGTTATATGATCCTAGGCCTAAGAGACCTGTGATAAGGAATTGACCCTCCCAATTGTCTACTAGTTTTTTAGCATGAGGCTCTTTGCAGTGTTGGGGTATTTCTTTGAGGATGAGATCATCGATTTGGAATGTACGACTTCTAACTCTTTTTTTATACGAACTGGCCAGCATGTGGTGATATCGACCTAGGTTAGCGATGACGCATTCCCTGGTCTCATCGATCCAATTGAGATTTCAAGCCAATTCAAACTCATTTTCTTTGTCAGTGAGCTTGCGATCTTTGATTGGATGATGGTATTTAGTGAGAATGATAGCCTCGGTGTTGTAGGCAAGGAGAAATAGAGTACAGCCTGTCGACTATCTTGGAGTGGTATGATATGCCTATAAGACATGAGGAAGTTTCCAAACCCAATTCCTTTTTTTCTGAAAATGAAGCCCTTTCTTGAGTCCATCGACGATGGTTTTTTGGTGATTTTAGCTTGGCCATTGCCTTGAGGATAGTAGAGATTGGATGGTGAGTGGATTATGTTGTGTTGATTATAGAAAGCTGCGACTTTTTCTCCAACAAATTAGGACCCATTATCGATACGAATGAGGTGGGGGCACCCAAACTGAGTGATGATATTTTCCTAGATAAAAGAAATGACCTCTTCTTCTCTAGTTCGATAAAGTGGAACTGCTTCTACCCATTTTGCAAAATAATCGGTAGGTACGAGTAGGTGGCGGAAGTTACCTGAAGAATTAGGGAATTTGCCGACAAGATCGAGTGCCCATCGTTTGAATGGCCAAAACACCTTCCTTGCATGGAGTTCAAGTGCAGGGACGGGGATAATCCATCCATGTCGTTGACATGCATCATATTTGTGTGAGTACTCTTTCGTTTACTTGCGCATGCCAGGCCAGAATACTCCTTATATAATGGCTCTGTTTGCCAGTGATCGACCTGCGGTATGGGAGCCACAAGTCTCTTCATGAGATCACGAAGCATCTTGTTTTCTTTATGTTTGGAGAGGCCTTTGAGGTAAGGCCCCGTGACTAAACAGCGGTATAAAGTACCATTTTAATTAGTATAGCGCTTTGAGTTGTCTATCAACTGTCGGTATTCTTTCGGATTTGTTAGAAGGGGACCTTCGTATTTGCTGTCGATACCAAGATCAACTAAGAAAGGCTTTAGCCAATTGTGGTCTCCCCCTTTATCGCCCCCAGTGTTTATCGTGCATACAAAAATGTAATCAATGCTAGGGGTTGAAATTACTTTGATCTAGAGATATCGGAAGACCCCGGCTAGATACGCCAAGGAATCGGCATATCTGTTTTCACCTCGAGGAAGATAATTGAAAGTATCTCGCGCGAACTTGCTCATCCTATCTGTAACGAGGGTTACGAATTCGATCATCTTGCCATTCTTCTTGTATTTCTTAGAGTAATGGTGGACAATGAGTAACAAATTTGTGTAAACCGAGAGTTCTGGGATGCCGAGCTCAAGAGTGAGATCGAGTCTATGAATGAGAGCTTTGTACTTGGTGATATTATTTGAGGCCTCAAAATCCAAGCGGATTTATTTTTCAATTCTGTCGTTGGAAGGGGTAATCAATTCGTTTCCAATTTCTGACCCTGCTGGTCCAGCTGATCCATCTGTAAAAAGTCTCCACCCTTTCCTTGTAATCCATTCAGCTCGATCGTCAAATTCTTTGGGGCGTGGATCTTCTGTAACTTCCTCTGCAAGGTCATGATTGTACTCCTCTCACTCGGGATCCTCTACTGGAAAATTTGTGAGAAAATCGGCAACGGCCTGACCCTTTTTGGAATAACATTGTTCAAACTTGATATCATGTTCTCCCAAACTGACAGACCACTACTGCGCTCTCCTTGATTTTTCTTTCTTGGAAAAAACCTCCCAAAGTAGGTTGTTCATCATGACTTTGATTGAATGAGTTTGGAAGTAGTGCTTGAGTTTCAGTGAAGTATAAACAAGAGTGAGAAGAAGTTTTCTCAATTTTAGAGTACCTCGTTTCCGCTGGAGTGAGGATTTTGCTGATGAATTATACTAGTTTCTCGATTTTCCCTTCAAGTTGAATGAGAATGGAGCTGAGTAAAATATATGTAACTACTAGATAGATAATCAGTTCCTTATTATATATTGGGGTGTTCATGATGGGAGACTTACCCAAATAGGTTTTGAGATCCTAAAAAGAAACTTTGCATTCTGATATCCATTGAACCTCTACAATTGGTGAACTTTTCCTCATTTAGTAAAACCGCAGAGTAATAGGAATAGCCAACGACAGTGGTCTGAAGATTTCGAAACAAAGCGGTTGATAGCGGAAAATTTTACAGACAAGTTTTTGAACTTCTTTCATCATTTTTGGAGATGGCATGTTGAGGAGAGCCCAAACCTGATCTGTATTGGCCTCAATCCCCTTCTTGCTAATGAGGTGGCTTAAAAATTGACCTGAATATACTCCGAATTGACATTTATCAGGATTAAGACGCATCCTGTAAGATTGATGAATATTGAATATTGTGTTGAGATCTGAGATATGGTTGATGGTCTGTATGCTTTTGTATAAAAGATCGTCAATGTAGACTTCCACGACTTTCCCAAGATGTGCTTTGAACATAGTAGTCATCAACCATTGATAAGTTCCACCTGCGTTCTTGAGTTCAAAGGGCATAACTTTGTAGCAGTAAAGTCCACTTTCAGTGATAAAAGTAGTCTTTTCCTGATCTTCGTCCAAGAGTGGAATCTGATTGTATCCAGAAGCGAGGTCCATCATAGATTGGAGTTCATGATCTGCTGCAGAATCAGGGATATAATGAATGTCGGGAAGAGAAAAACTGCCCTTTGAGGTATGTTCATTTAGATCGATGAAATCTATACAAACTCAAACTTTTATATTCTTCTTTGGGACAACGACGATGTTAGATATCCAATCTGGATATTTGGCTTCTTGAATGAATCCCACTTTGATCAATTTTTTGATTTCTATGTTAACATCATCTCAAAGTTATGGTGCTAGGCGTCACTATTTCTATTTGACCACGGTGGCATTGATGTTGATGGCCAATTTGTAGCATTCCTTGGCGAGATTAACCCCAGGCATTTCTTTGATTGACTAGCCCTGATCGCAGAGATAGTATTTTTGCAAGCTCAAGAAAGCTTTTGACTAGCCCTAATCTAATAGATAGCATTGTTGTGTTTGAAGCAGAGTGCTTGATGATAGGTGGAAGCGATTGCTTCTATGTTATGAATCCAGCAAGGGCCCATAATATTGAGATAACGAGATTTAGCGTTTATCACGTTGAATATGACATCGATTGTGGTTGGTCTTGCGGTAATAAGTAAGATGATCTTCCCTACTCGCTCTTCTTTAGAACCATTGAATCCACTGATATTGGTGTTTCCTTGAATGACTTGATCGGCCAAACCTAATTGGTCGATAGTGCTCTGAAAGAGAATCTCAATACGCTGCCTGTATCGATCATCATTGTGTGTATAACAAACTTCGTCATCTTGAGCATTATGACTAATGCATCATGATATGGAAACTTGACATGGCTAGTATCGCAATCTTCAAATGATATCTCTAGCCGGTAATTACTCAACTCAGGTAGAAGTTTGGATTCTTTGTCTTGAGGTGTGAGATAGCAGTATTCGGACAGTCTCCTGCATTTGATTCTGCTGGAGTTGGTGATCTGATTGATCTTGATCATGTTGCTGTAGCGTATATGGTAGAGATGCTTCTCCTCAGCTTGATCTTCGACCGGGATAACTTTAGCTACTTCTTATAGCTGCCATCCTTGTATGATTCCAGGTTGGCAATATATTCGAACTTCTATCCCTCCTTGAAAATGTATTCGCAACCTCTGTAAAGCATACCAATTGTCAGTAGAATGATGGTTTACCTTAGGATGCATGCAGTACGGCCGGTTCTCAATTGGTTCCAATGGTTGGGAGAGACGGTAGAGTTTATCCTTTGAGATGATTAGAAAAATTGTGGAGATTCGAACATTTATCTTTGGGAGGACTGGTTTGGCTTGTGACCCGCTCTTCCGAGGGTTGCCGGTGTTACCCTTAGCGCACTTTTGGTCATCTTAATCCTCTTTCGGTTCAGTGTTTTGATCTGTAGGTGGACCTTTCGTGGTAAAGGCGGATTTAGTAGATTTATGCCTTTCGGACATCATACCTTCCAGGTCGACGTAACTATTGACCTTGGTGATCATATCCTTCAAGGATACAGGTTTATTGAGGGAGAAGTGTTCTTTGGCTTTGCAGTTAAACTAGAGTGGAGTGCATTGGTAAAAACAGTAACAACTATTTTCTGATCGAGATTGTCTACTTTACGTGCGAGTTCTAAAAATTTCTTCACAAAAGCCTCTAGCTTTTCTCCGTGTGGCTATTTGAGACTGATAATAGAATATAAATTTTCGTTTTTATCTCTATTGTGAGCATGTCTTGATGACCTTTTTCTGTAATTGGTCGAATGTGTATATGGAGTCTTCAGGTAGAGAGTAGAACCATCGGAGTGGTTCCTCCTATAATCTTGTGGCGAATAGACAACCGAGAATGTGGTTGAGATGGGGGTTCAGCCCCAATGAATCACAGTATTGTTGAATGTGCTCATTTAGATCGGTACTCTTGTACATGTAAATTTTTGGAGTATGGAAACCTTTCGGTATCTCCATATATCAAATAGTTCTTTGGTAATTGGACTTCCTTGTAACTTGGTAAGGTCGTCGGTAGTACCCAGAACTTGCATTTCGATCAACTCCTTAATACTCAGGTCCATATGTTCTTGTATGACATAATGACGTGTCGGTTAAGTGACTTAATGTGGAGGTTGCGGATTGTGAGTATCAGTACCTTCACTCAAACCATCTCATGCTAAAACTCGAGGTTGAGGTCGTTGTTCCTCATCCTGATGCATAGAACATTGGTGACCTTGGCTGACCTCAGACTAAACTTTACCACCCAAATAAATAGAAGGTTGAGGTTCATTCCAAATATTTTTGGAAATGGCTTTGATTGTGGCACCTTGAGGTCCCAATCTTTCCCGCACCGAAACCTGGATGACTTTTGGCACCTGATTGCGATCTCGTGTTGGAAGAGGATAAATGTTTTGTAGAGCTTGCAAGGCAGTCTACATTATTGTCATTTGATCTTCATGCTGCTTGAGCATTGTCAAAAGAGCTTGCCGTCTGGCATCGAGCTCCTTCTCACGGAGCTCCCGGTCGAGAGTTAATTGTCGTTCGAGTTTGTTGCGTTTCTCCTTCTCTGTGTTGAGATTTTCCCATAGCTCTGTTAGTTGTTCCGGCTCAACTGAAAGATTGAGCTGAACTTTGGTTACTGGTCGCCTGGATGTGACCATGATTAGAATTTGTAGTAAATTGAATGAATGCCTTAGGATATCGTAGAAATGATTTCTTTCCCAAAGACGGCGCCAAATGTAATGGCCTAATTCTGTAAGCTCGAAGTAGCCTGGAATCAGCTTTTACATCAATGTACCTATGACAAAATCTAATGGAAAAGCAAGAAATGACACAGGTATTTAGCGTAGAAAACCTATGAATAGGTAAAAAACCATAACCTCGGGTTGAGGATTTTTTTAATAGTGACGTTTATTGCTTAAGGCTGATATCTTATTACAAGTGATCTCTAGACTTAGAACTTCTTGATCTTGTAAATAAGAAGTTTGAAGTTTGTAGAATCTAGAAAATATGGTTTCCTTGGTGATTTCTCGTGTAATTTTTTGGTCCTTGTCTCTTGTGGATCTTTTTCTTTATATAGGCCTCTTCCGCAGTTCTTCATCATGCTGAAGCCCATTCTCTGAAAAATGTGGTTTGTGGCGGTTGACTGAGTAACTACTATATTCATGAGAGACAAGTGCTTTGACTTGTTCAGGTTTTTTTGCATGAGCTCGAACCACATTTTTCATCAGTTCGTGGAGTAAGTAGCAATGTTGACTGGAGAAGCCATATAGAGGATATGTGAATCTGACATGGGGCTAGTTCAAGCTGGAGATAGCTCAGTTTAGGTAAGATCGAGGGGTAGGCCCCTACAGGCGTGACTTAGTTATGTCAATATATCGGCCAGAGAACATGGGCCTCTTTGTGACCAGGCTCTTTGAGAACATATGAACATGAGTCTCATTGAGCAGTTAGTTAACGAGCATATTTTGCTTGTAATATTTGATGACCATAATCCTTATTGTTATGTTTGGGGCATGAAACGTCTCACTAGAGTGGGCATCACTATTTCTGAGTCTCTCCTAACATTAGCTTTTCGTGCATGAGTACTTGCTCTTCTAGCTAGGCAGTTAGCTGTTGTGCTATTTGAGAATGAGCATAATATGTATTGTTTACATTAAGTACATGGTATCTGGACTTGAAGGCACTTGTCCCTCGACCTATTCCAAACTCAAACTACCTCAATGCCAGACTCACGCATTATACACGTGACATATACAATCAGCAATGACACCTGGATCACGAACTGATAAAGAACGTGGATCGAGCACTACAAAAAATATAAACAAGTTAAAGACACATTTCTCCCACGAACTAGTAGTTACAGATTCAACTACCACATGCCCTAATTTTAGGAGAATGTGCCTCTACATGATATCAAACTGAGAGTGAGGTCTATAAAAAGGATGAGTTCCAGTGGAGAAAGACAAAGAATTATTTACATTATAAGATCAAGTATTTCTGACTTAAGAGATCAGAACTTGTAATCAAATATTAGCATCAAGCAATAAAGTTACAGTTACTAAATCCTTAAATAGAGGTCTTGGTTTTCACCTATTCAAAGGTTTCCACACTAATTACCTGTGCCAATTTTATTGGGTTTTTCTAATTCATGTTACAGGTACATTTGGTGTAAGAGCTAATTTCGAGCTATTTTAAGCTGCTGTAAAATTAGGCCATTACATTTGGCATCGTCTATGGGAAAGAAGACATTTCCATGATAACCTAAGGTATACAATTACTTAACTATCCATTTCCAATCATGGTCACTTCCAAGCGTCCTGTGATAGGAGTCCAACTCGATGTTTCAATCAAACCAGATCAACTTACAAAACTCTGGGTGAGGCTCTATGCCAAAATAGAGAAATGTAATGAGCTCGAGCGTCAGTTAGTCCTTGACCTCGAACTCTGTGAACAGGAACTCGAGGGCGAGTGTCAAGCTTGTCAGACAGAATACAAGCGATATGAGGAATAAATGGCAATAATCCAGACCGCTTTACAAGTTTTGCAAGATGATCAACAAGCTCCCTTTACCAGAGATCTTGATCAGATCCCAGTGAACTCCCGAGTTTCTGAACGGGAAAGGCTAGAACCTTGAGAAGCATCTAACAAAGTCATTTCCAAAGGTCTTCATAACGATCTATAAGTTTCAATTCATTTGGGATGAGGAGATCAGTCCCATATCAGTAGAGGTTACTAGCTTTCCATGAGTCAAGAAGAGAATCAACGACCTCAACTCAGAATACCAGCCCGTGAACGCTTGAGCAAGGGCACCAGTACTCATAATCCCTGACCAGCACACCAAGTCACTCAGGCACTTCGTCAATACGTCACACAAGAACACATGGATCAATGTATCAAGGAGTTGATTTAAGCTCAAGCTCTAGGCAATAAGGATGATTTAACAAAGTTACAAGGTAGTCTGATTGCCAAAGAGTTATTTGATTTGGAAGAACCAACAGGGTTCCATACTCCCAAGATATATAAATATAAAGGTACTGATCCGAATGAGCATATTCAACAATTTCATGATTTACTAGGATTATATTCAAATCTAAACCATATTCTATGTCGTCTGTTCGCTACAAGTCTACAGGGAGAACCGCTCTGGTGGTTTCATTTTCTACCTGAAGATTTTATTCTCATATTCAACCAACTACTGAAGATCTTGGTTAAAACATATGCTCACAATAAAGACAATGAAGGGAATTTATACACTCTTATTAGTCTTAAACATTCTCGAGGAAAGAAGCTCGAGGTATTTACCAAGAAGTTTTTGGAGCTCGCACGGAAAATTGACAATCTCGATCATAAAATAACTATTTCTCGGTTTACAAATGCACTACAGATCAATTGCAAAGCGAATGAACATCTCTTTATGAACAAACTCTCAACCTTGGAAGACATGATTAGCAAGGTCAATGGGTATGCCAAACTGGAAAGGATGATGACCGAAAGGCATAAATCTACTAAATCCATCCTGTAATGGCCAAATTCCGTAGCTCAATATGATTAGGAATTAGCTATCACACAAATGAACTTGCAACAATACTCTAGTATAAAGCAAGAATTAGAGACAGGTATTTTTAGCGTGGAAAACTTCTGAATAGGTAAAAAGCCATGGCCTCGTATGGAGGATTTTTATAAAAGTATATTTATTGCTTGGAGTGGATATTTTTATTACAAGTAATTTTTAGAATATAAAAATACTTTTGATTTCGTAAATAAGAAGTATGAGTAATTTTTCTGGTCTCTGTCTCTTTTGGAACTTTTTCTATTTATAGGCTTCTCCACATCTCTTCATCGTGCTAGAATACATTTTATGAATAATGTGGCTTGTGGCAGTTGATTGAATTACTGACGAGTTCCTGAGAGACAGGTGTCTTTGACTGAATAATGTTTTCCAGATTTAGCTCGACCCATGTTCTTGGGTAGTTCGTGGGGCTGGTTGGAATATTTGACTGGAGTGTTAAGTGTTAAAATTACGTGAGCCTAAGATGGAGGTAAATTGAACTGCGTGAGCTCGATTATGAGTGAGGTCGAGGGATAAGTCCCTACAATCGCCACCTCGCAACCAAAGTCACGAGTGGCTTTGGTTGAGAAAAAATATGTGAAGAGTTTAAAATTCAAAACGAAGTAATGAAGGCATTTGACTGGGTGGAAGTTACATGATATTGGGAAGTGATGGGTATTAAATGATGATACAAATATATGTAACGATTGCGTTTGAATAGTCATGTTCGTAATGAATGATGACGCTTGGTAAAATGTACCTGCACAATAAAGTTAGGGTTATATAAAGAGTACCTTTATCAACTCTTTGGAACAATTCTTGCATGCGTAAATTTCTCTAAGATGGTGAAAAATTGGAGTATGGCTCTTGAAGAGAGGATTACGTCTGAAGCACAGAGGTTGAAGTTGAAGTACTTTGGTGATCGTTCCTTGGAAATGGCTATCCCAGCCCCTGTTCCTCCGACGTACCAAAGCTTGTCAGGAGAGGAAGCGGTTGAAGCTGAGGAAGATTTCTACTATAAGTGGATATTTCATGCCTTCGTCTTGACATGCAAGGAATGTTGGGCCTATCTCCGTATCCTTGCAGAAGACAGGGTTAGGGCTTCATATGCAGGGAAAGTGTATCTGCGGGGCAGATATGCTAATTTTCCGTGTCGCCATGAATTATAAGGGTGGGCCTTCTTCATCTCTACCAACTCTTCAGTGGTGGTGGTTATAAAAGAAGGCAGTGATGGCAGTAAAGGGGGATAACGAGAAGGGGGTGTCTGTTGACGTATTTCCATCATGATTTGGCGCTCAGAAGACCTTCATCTTGTTTTGTGGGTACCAACACTGAGTCCACTGCTTGCATAGTCCTCGTTTGGAGTTCGATTGGGCTTCAACCGAGCCATATGAGGGAAGATCTTTGTTGGTTCTAATGTCTTCTTTGCATCAGGGTGAACAATCACTGAAGTAAGAAGAACTGGAAAACATGATACCTCGTCATGCCTAAATGACCTGTAGCTTTTAACAAACAGGGAAAACTTGTTATTTGTAAAGTACTTGGAGTTTGGTGCTGGACGGATAATATTTTGTTGTATTCCTGTGTAAAAACTTGTTATCTATAAATCGTATCTAATATCTTGGATATGAATAAAAGTTAATTTTTATGAAACTATGTATAAAAAACTTCTTGAATCGACCTGAATTGTGTTGGGTGTTAGTTGAATAACTGTTGATAAGTGATGAAACAATGTTACAATACTGTTCGAACTGAGATTAATATGTGCCGTCAATGTCGTACTGATATGAATAATTTATGCTTAACAGGTGAGGGATAAAATTGTAGGAAATATGTAAACTCGAGCTATTATAGGTCGAAAGGGGGAATACCCATGGTAGCGTAAGGTCAAATATAGTGGCTATTTTCTATATTGGTGAGGGTATATGTTCGAATAATTGATCTTAAGATTTGGGGTTTTTGTTATGTGATAAAAGATAAAAATCATGTATTCTGAGTGGAAAGTTAGTGAAAAATGTATAAATATGGGTAGGATGAAAGAATATGGAGGAGAGATTTAAAATGGTACAGCTCAATCTTAGAGGATTCATGCAATGTGGAAGGACGATTGTCTATAAAGATTGCCAAAGTTCGTGAGAGGATCTTTGGCTTGTCTAGTTACGATGCTGAACTATGGGGAGGGAATGCAAGCTCGAGGGTTCAGATGAAAGGGGCAAGGAGTATGCTTGTTAATTTATGAGGTGTGTTTGTGAGAGAATAGGTAGATCGAGAGATGTTGGCTAGTTTGATTGCTAAAGTTTAGATTGAATTCGACGATCTGAGGACCGACGAATAATTTGATTGGATGATGTTTGTTTAGGCTACCAAGGTTGTGATGGATGTTATATCACGTGTATCTTATGAATAATATAAATGTTGTGAATATAAAAGAAATAATATAAGTCAATCGGATCCTCTATAGGGGTGAATCTGTTTGAGACTGTTCAAACAAACATTTTGATTAAATTTGAACATTTGTACAATTTAGAAAATGACGTTAATCACTATAAGTATGATAAACAAGGACTGAGAAAAAAAATATGAAAATGCAGAAGCTTATAGTTTTGTTTTGTATGCAAAAGGAAATAGAGTTTTGACATCGTACAGTATGAGTCCTTATGAGTGCGGGAAGGTCAGGAAAACATATGGAAATAGGGAGAAAAAAGATGTCAAAAAATGAGGGAAGTTGTAAAGATGGAAATGTAGTTTTATCTAAAAGTTACATGGCGTCTGGCATGGAAAAGACGCCTCGGTTCTGGAATCAAGGACGGCTCGTGCGAGGAGCAATAAATGCCAGCCGCATGAGAGAGAAAAGATAAATAGTTCATCTTCATCTCCAAACAAACGTTTTATCATAAAATTTTTGGAGAGTACTCAGAGAGAAAGACAAAATATCAGGGGATTCGATAAAGAGTTATCCGAAGGTGATAAACGGTTGAAGAGGGAAAAAACCTATGGATCTCGTAGGTAGCAATATAGCAGCGTTGTGAGGGAAAAACTTGACTCTACTGCCGATTCTCATTTGGAAACTGAAGGTTAGTAGAGATATATGCGATATATGTTGACGTATATCTTTATGTTAAAGATATATGTTATACGTGAATGATTGATCAGAGATAAATGTTGAATATATATATATGCATACATAGATGGAAGAATGATAAATACCTTAACCTGTATGTAGGTCAAGCATGAAAGGCATCTGTGTATGTCAAAAACGTGCCTGTATAATCTATTTTTAAGATGGGTAGTTTGTCTATTAATGAGGTTTCGACCTCTGGTCGGACGAATGAGTCTGATAACGAAGGGGAAGGAGGATTGGAGCAATTCCCAGGTTTCCCTGGTCAGTTGGTATCTTATCCTCCAGGTTCTGATGTCTTTAGAGAGTTTTGTAAAGCCAAGGCAGCTGTAGGAGGGAAGTGGGGTAAATATGTAGAGTTTGCCGGTAGGTAGTCTAGGGGCTGTACGGTAGCGGAGGGGGAAGAGTATTTTTATTTGTTGGTAGATTTGGAATTAGAAAAATGGGATAGGGGTATAGATGAATCGATCTCATTAGATTATTTCGATGGGGATGTCCGGAGTGACCTCTCAGATGGTTTTTTGTGTTACATATCTCAATTAGAGTATGGCTTGAGTCTTCCCCTCACCAATTTGGCAAAGGTGATTATGAATGCAATTGGGGCATGTCCTGTTCAAATGAACGGGAACATGTGAGAGGTAATAACTATGTGTGACCATCTGAATGAAAGGTGGGAAAGGGAGGAAAAAGTGAGGAGGATAATCCCTAAGGACGTTCTGAAGTTTTACGGAGTAAAATTTTTTAAGGCCAGTGGGGGGTCATATTTTTGTGTGAGCGTAACTCGGTGTCGTTTTTTCAATCTGAATTCAGTAGGTCGAACCTGGAATGACAACATCATATGGGTGAAGGGTAATTGCCTTCAAGAGATGATGAAGAACATTTGGACCGTCGATTTAGATCTGTAAAGCAAAGTAAGTATAGACATGCATAAATAAAATTATTATTATGTTTTGCTGGCAATTGTAGTTGATAGTAAACTGTTGTTATTGCAGGTGTGAAATTTACAGTGGAAAGGAAAGAATCCCTTTTAGACGAAGTTGCGGAGGAGGAGACAGAACTCGAACTCGTTTTGGAGGGACTCCGCCTGAGTTGAAAAAAGAGGGTTAATAGTAAGTCAGACAAGGTTTGGAAAGCTCAGTCAACTAGGTTGATGGCGGGGGTCGAGGAAGGAAAAAGGCAAGTCAACGGTGAGGAGGGTCGAACTAAGACTCTTGGGTCGGACAGTTCGGCTTAACCGAATCTTACGACGAGCAAGATAGCTCAAAAATTTCTGAAGAGACATATGTTAAAGGATCTGCCGGCATCTGGTACCACTGGAAGTGGCGAGGTCGCGAAAGGGAAGAGGAAGAGGGTCGAACCTTCGAAGGACTTAGGAGAGAAGGTCGCCGAGGGGCGATCTACTTTGGTGGACGACCTCAAAGAGGTCGAGAAAGGGCCAGGTTGGCGGTTCTCCAAGGAGAGGATGACACGAGCAAGATGGTAAGCTTTATTGATTAGGAAAGAGTTGCTTTATGTGTTTCGAGCTAATCACTAAGATTTATTCGTGAAGGGGATTTGGCTCGATATTGAAGAAGAAAAATCCGAGTTGAAGTAGGTGAAGAGCGAGCTGGAGAAAGACCTAGCTCGAGCTCAGATAAATCCATGAAGGAAGTCATGCAGCTGAAGGCCACTCACGTCGTGGCGATCAGCCAGCTACAGGTTGAGGCAAAGGCCAATTTAGATGAAATGGTTAAGGAGCGTGACAGACTAGGTTATCACTTCATGCTGAAGGGCTATTCTCAGGAGGAGGTGGATGCCATTAAGGCTGACACCTATGTTGAGGAAGGAGAGGATGAGGAAGCGGAAGTGGTGGGATTCGTGGATGGTCAGGATGGTGTCTCCCGCTAGACAGTGCTTGATAACCAAGGGGATGATATCGAGCTTCCCGAAGGTGGAAGTGAGAAGGTAGAGTAGACACGTACTTTTGTATAAGTATTTGTAAGTTGTTTGAATTGTGTGTGAGGACGAAACTTCTGTAGATTGACTTTTTTTATAAACGTCTTGTTGGTAGTTAGAGAAATGGGTCTCAGGATAAATGACCTAGAGTCTGGACTTGCAAGTGAAAGAGAGACCTCTAAAGCCTTGCTATCTACGCAAACGGAGCTGCAATTTAGATCAGAATAGGTTTTTCGACTTGCATGTTACACCAATGTTAAGATATTCAGTCAACAGGATAAAATGCATGGAGAAAATCTAACGTTATTAATACGGAATAATATATCGAAAGTATGTACTTGTACGCCGAAAGAAGGTTCATGAAGGGTTCATCTGAGAATGGAGTCCAAACTTTTAGTCTAAAAGTACTTGGAAGCAGATGTTTAGAAACCACATAGTCTCTTAGAAATATAGTATGCATATATTAGGAATTAGATTTCCTGAATCGAACTGTACTAAAACTTGTCATATTTCCCAGGTCGAATTGGATTCATCTCGCGCACGTGAGGACAACGTACTCATGTGTACTCGGAAATTTGTGGAGCAGTTCGATAGGATGAATAGGTTAACGAGAATAGAGAGGTTCAATACGTAAAAGCGCATTTTAGACTTAAGAAGTTGAATCAGGCCGTTTCCGACCTGACTCTTCAGGTCGAAGAGAAAAATTCTGAGATTAAGAAGGGATTAGAAGAGCTATCCGAGGCAACATAACGTGCCGAGAAACTTCAACGTCAGGTCGATACATTGGCTGCGAAAGGTAAGCAGGCTGACATGACTCAATACCGTATTAAGGCGCTGGAACAAACAGAGGAACAATTTTGATCTGATCTTCAGAACTGTTGGAACGAGCTGGAGCGAATGAGACAGAAATTCATCAAAAAAGACGACGAGCTGAGGCTAGCTAAAGAAAATCTATCGGCTTTAGAGGCTGCAGCTGAACATTTGCAAATAGCCCTTCCTGCCAAGGATATGGAATTCTGGGTAATGTAACGCAGGTGCGACGACTTAAACGAGAGAGTTGCTCTGCTTAAAGCCGAAAAGGACCAAGTCGTTGCTTGTACCAAAAAAGCTGAGGCTAAAGAGCGTTCTGGGGGAAGTAGAACTGAGGTTAAGGCTCCTTTAGTTTGAGGTGATGTAGTTAGTCTCTCAGGTCAAATTAGAGAGTTAAAAAGTGACGTATCTAGAATTCAGGGGAATGTCCAGAAGGGAAACGCGAATTTGAGGGAATGTCAAGATAAATTGGATGCAGCGCTTATCAAGGAGAAATTTATGAAAGGGGAAATTAAAGCAAATGACTTGCTGGCGAATATGAAGGAAAAAATATTGAAAGATCTGCCGGCTTGGGAAGAGTTGAACGTAGAAATTAAGAAACTTCGTGCTTAGGTAGCAGACTTTGAAGCCCTGAACCTAGCTGAGTCAGTGAAGTATATTGCCAAGTTGAAAGAAGATGTAATCTATCATAATAAGGTTGATACGGAAATACTTGAATGGAAGAATGAATACGCTAGGTTAAAATCACGCCTTGAGAGGTTGAAGGCATGATTTGCAACAATGGTAGTACCTGATGCGTCTCGATCTGACCTGTTAAGGGTGATTGTTGCATAGTTTTTAGAGGAAGTAAAAAAACTTGAGTTAGAACGAGATACCTTGTTGTTTAAAACTCTGCCGGATAAGAGATGTATCTGTGGAGCTAAGATAGATCGAGGGAACTGCCTAGGCGCCATGGAGACCCAACTGGCCCTCGAACTGTTGAATCAATAGAACAAGGTAGAGCTATTGTGGCTCGTGAACTGAAAGAGAGACCTCTTGATGTGTAGGGAATAGCTACTAACCCTCTATCAATAGAAAAAAATCCTCTGTAATATGAATTTGACCTAAAAATAAATAGTATCTGCTGCAGACACATTGCAATAGATGAAAGTTAGTATGACCATGCCTTATCTTGTGTCTGGTGAGGTCTTTGATATAAAAAAAAAATTACATTCGTTTTAATCGTAGAAATGGGTTGAGTTAAACCAAGTTAAAACTTGATTTGAACTATTAAAATGTTATAGGCATATTGAAAGAGATGAAAGCTAGTATGACCTTTGCCTTATCTTATGTCTGGCTAAGTCTTTGATGTGAACGAAGTTTTTACACTTGCCACAATCGCAGAGATAAAGATTTAGCTGAACCAAGTATTATCCTTGATCCAGCCTACTGAAATGATCCAAACAAGTTATAAAAGATGAAGACTAGTATTACCTTTGCCTTATTTCTTGTTTGGCCGAGTCTTTGATGTGAACCAAGTTTTTACACTTGCCAGAATTGCAGAGATAGAAAGATTCAGCTGAACCAAGTATTATTCTTGATCCAGCCTAGTGAAATGATCCAAACAAGTTGTAAAAGATGAAGACTAGTATTACCTTTGCCTTATCTCTTGTTTGGCTGAGTCTTTGATGTGAACCAAGTTTTTACACTTGCCACAATCGCAGAGATAGAAAGATTCAGCTGAACCAAGTATTATCCTTGATCCAACCTACTGAAATGATCCAAACAAGTTGTATAAGATGAAGACTAGTATTACCTTTGCCTTATCTCTTGTTTGACTGAGTCTTTGATGTGAACCAAGTTCTTACACTTTTCACAATCGCAGAGATAGAAAGATTCAGCTAAACTAAGTGTTATCCTTGATCCAGCCTACTGAAATGATCCAAACAAGTTATAAAA
The DNA here is from genome assembly GCA_014058105.1 of Kingdonia uniflora. NCBI lineage: Eukaryota > Viridiplantae > Streptophyta > Magnoliopsida > Ranunculales > Circaeasteraceae > Kingdonia > Kingdonia uniflora. The sequence continues at coordinate 169,577 of JACGCM010002643.1, read as the reverse complement.
GATGAAGACTAGTATTACCTTTGCCTTATCTCTTGTTTGGCTGAGTCTTTGATGTGACCCAAGTTTTTACACTTGCCACAATTGCAGAGATGTAGTAACAGAAGTCAATCAAGTGATATCCTTAATTAAACTTGGAAAAGATTGATTGTAAGCTAGTATTATCTATGCTTGAATCTGTGAAATGCGGATGAATATTTGTGAAGAGAATGATATTGTTCAAAAACAAATTTCATTGATAAGTTCTGAATTTACATTGGATGGAGATAAGAATCTCACTTTTGGAATTGCAAAATAAACAGCGAATAGTAGAAATGGAGTAGTAAGACGCCTAACGATAGTACTATTTCAGTCATCTAGTGTTCCAAGGATTTGAAATGGAGATTCCCTCATCAGTCATGAGATAGTATGATCCCAGGCCAGAGAGACCTGCGATAATGAATGAACCCTCCCAATTATCAGCTAATTTTCCAGCGTGAGGCTCTTTGCGATGTTGAGATATTTCTCTGAGGACGAGATCTCTAATTTGGAAAGTACGGCTCCTGACTTAGTTATTGTACAACCTGGCAAGCTGATGATGATATTGACCTAGGCTAGCGATAGCGCGTTCCCTGGTCTCATCTATCATATTAAGGCTGCAAGCCAATTCGAACTCATTTTCCTCATCAGTTAGCTCGTGATCACAAACTGGATGATGATATATAGAAGGAATGACTACCTCAGTACCATAAGCAAGGAGGAATGGGGTACACCCAGTAGATTATCGGGGAGTGGTTTGATACGCCCACAGGATGTGAGGTAGTTCGCGAGCCCAATTTCCTTTTATCTGTGAGTGAAGCATTTTTTTGAGTCCATCCAAGATAGTTTTATTGGTAATTTTGGCTTGGCCTTTTCCTTGAGGGTAGTATGGATTTGATGGTGAATGGACGATATTATGCTGATTTAGGAAGGTTACCACATTATTTCCCACAAATTGGGGTCCGTTATCGATACAAATTAGGTAAGGGCACCCGAATCAAGTGATTATGTGGTTCTAGATGATAGAGATGAGATCTTCTTCTCTGGTCCGACATAGTAGAATTATTTATACTTATTTTGTAAAGTAATCGGTGGCTACAAGTAGATGATGGCGATTACCTGGAGAGTTAGGGAATTCACCGACGAGGTCTAGTGCCCATCTTTTGAATGGCCAGAAAACCTTGCTCGCATGGAGTTTGAGCGTAGGGGCGCGTATCATATGTCCATGTCTCTGGCAAGTGTCGCACATGCGGGAATACTCTTCTGCTTGCTCGTGCATGCCAGGCCAGAATACTCCTTGAGTTATTGCTCGGTTCGCCAATGATCTACCTGTAGTGTAGTTGCCACAAGTTCCTTCGTGTAATTTGTGGAGTAGCTCATCTGCTTTTTACTTTGAGAGGCACTTGATATAAGTCCCTGTTACAAAAAGGCGGTAAAGCATACCGTTTTGAGTGATGTAACGCTTTGAGTTGTTGATCAGCTGTCGGCATTATTTTGGATCGGCTGGGAGTGATCCTTTGCACTTGCTATCGATACTGAGTTTGGCTAAGAAAGGCTTTCGCCAATCGTCGTCTCCCCCTTTATCACCCCCAGTGTTGATCGTGCATACAGATATGCGATCAATGTTGAGGATTGAAATGATTTCGATCTGAAGATAACGAGCTTCGATACCCAAGACCCCGGCTAGATATGCCAAGGAATCATCGTGTCTGTTTTCACCTCGAGGAAAATATTCGAGAGTTACTTTTGCAAACTTACTCATGCTATCTGCAACGAGGGCTGCGTATTCGATCATCTTCCCGTTCTTCTTGTATTGCTCGGAATAATAATGAACGATGAGTAATGAATCGGTGAAAATTGAGAGTTTGGGGACACCGAACTCAAGTGTACGGTCAAGTCTGTGGATGAGAGCTTCATACTCGGTGACATTATTTGAGGCCTCAAAATCCAAGCGGTTGATTTTCCAATTTTGTCATTTGAAGGGGTAATCAAAACGATCCCGATTCCTGACCCTATGGGTCCAGCTGGTCCATCTGTGAAAAGCCTCCACCCTGACGTAGTGTCAACTCGTTCATTGAATGGCTTAGGAGTTGTATTCTTTGGCGTACTTTAGATAAGGTCCGGGTCGTGCTCCTCCCACTCGGGATCCTCCACTGGAAAATTCTTGAGAAAATCGGCAATGGCCTGACCTTTTTTAGAATGACGATGATCGAACTTGATATCATGGTCACCCAAACTGACTGACCATTGTTACATTCTTCGTAACTTCTCTTTTTTGGACAAAACTTCCCGAAGTGGGTAGTTTGTCATAACTTTGACGGAATGTGCTTGGAAATAGTTCTTGAGTTTATGTGAAGTGTAATCAAGGGTGAGAAAAAGTTTCTCAATTTTAGAGTATCTTATTTCTATTGGTGTAAGTGTTTTACTGATAAAGAAGACTAGTTTCTCTATTTTCCCTTCCAGGCAAATGAGAACTGAGCTGAGAGAAGTACCTGTGACTGCTAGGTAGATTGTCAGTTCCTCATTACCTACTGGGGTGCTCATTATGGGAGACCTCCCAATATAGATTTTGAGATCTTAAAAAGCTGCTTCACATTCTGGTGTCCATGTGACTTCTGTAGTTGGCTGAACCTTTCCTCATTTGGTACATTTGTAGAGTAATATGAATAACCAACGGCAGCGGTCTGAAGATTTAAAGACAAAATGGTTGATCGTGGCAATCTTGTCAGTGAGTTTTTGAACGTCTTTTGATGTCTTTGGAGAAGGCATGTCGAAGAGAGCCCGAATTTGATCTGGATCGGCCTCAATCCCTTTCTTGCTAATGAGGTGGCCAAGGAAGTGGCCAAAATCTACCCCGAATTGATATTTATCAGGGTTGAGACGCATTTTATAAGATCAAAGGATGTTTAATATTGTGTTGAGATCTGAGATATGATTATCTGACTGTATGCTTTTGCACAAGAGATCGTCGATGTAGACTTCAATGATTTTTCCTCGGTGTGCTTTGAACATAGCAGTCATCAATCGTTGATATGTGGCCCCTGCATTCTTGAGCCCGAAGGGCATGACTTTGTAACAGTAAAGGCCACTTTCAGTAATAAATATTGTTTTCTCTTGATCTTCTTCTAGAAGTAAAATTTGACTATATCCTGAAGCAGCATCCATCATAGATAGGAGATCATGGCCTGCAGTAGAATCGAGGATCTGATGAATGTTGGGAAGAGGGAAACTATCCTTTGGAGTATGTTTGTTCAGATCTGTGAAATCTACGCAAACGCGAACTTTTCCGTTCTTCTTTGGGACAACGACAATACTGGATATCCAGTCCGAATAGTTGGCTTCTCGAATAAATCTCACTTTGATCAATTTCTTGTTTTTGGTGTTAACTTCATCTCGAAGACGAGGTAAAAGTCGTCGTTATTTCTTTTTGACCACTGGGGCGTTGACGTTGATGGCTAACTTGTGGCAAGCCATAACTGGATCGACTTTAGATATTTCTTCGAAAGACCATGCAAAAATGTCTCGATTGAGTTGCAGGAACTGGATGAGAGCGTCTTTCTCGTGCTAAACCAGCTTGGCTCTGATGAACATGCATCTGCTAGGTCCATCAATGTTGACATATTCCGTAGGCTTCTCCGTAGGTGATTGGTCGTCGAGGTGGTCAATTTTTTGTAATTGCTATGCAGCCAATCTGTCTGAAGTATCTAGGATGGCAGAGACATTATTTTCCCAAACTCGAGAAAGTTTTTGACTATCTATGATCTCGTAAATACCGTTATCGTGCTTGAACCGGAGTGCTTGATGATAGGTGGAAGCGATTGCTTCTATATTGTGTATCCAGTAGCGGCCCATGATCCCAAGATAGCGAGACTTGGCATTGATGATGTAGAAAATGACATCGATAGTGGCTGGTCCTATGGTAATAGATAAGATAATTTTGCCTACTCCTTCCTCCCTGGAGCCATTGAACCCATTGATGTATGTATCGCTCTGAATAACTTGGACGGCCAAACCCATCTGGTCGATTGTGCTCTAAAAAAGAATTTTAATACCGCTTCCAATATCGATCATCATTGTGTGCATGACAAACTGTTTCATCTTGTGCATTATGACCAACGCATCATGATGTGGAAATTTGAGATGGCTAGTATTGCAATCCTCGAAAGAGATTCCGAGTCGGCGATTGCTCGACTCGGGAAGAAGTTTGGCTTCTTCGTCTGGAGGTATAAGATCACAGCATTCCGAGAGCCTCTAGTGCTTTGATTAGTTAGAATTGTTGATCTGGTTGATTTCGATCATGTTGTTGAGGTGCATGTAGTTGATATGCTTCACCTCAGCTCTATCGTTGACCTGAACAACTTTGAGTTATTTCTTATTATTGCCATCTTGGTATGACTTCAGGTCAATAATGTATTCAAGCATCCATCCTTCCTTGAAAATGAGCTCGAGCATCCGCTGTAGAGCATAACAATTGTCAGTAGAATGATGATTTACCTTATGGTATAGGCAAAATTGTCGATTCTTGATGGGCTCCAGCAGTTGAAAGACATGGTAGAGCATGTCTTTCAACAGCAGTGGAAAAATTATAGAAATTTGGACGTTCAGCTTTAAGAGGACGGGTTTATTTTGTGGACCGCTTCTCCGAGGGTATCTAGTATTTCCCTTAGTACGTTTCTGATCTCCCTGTTCTTCATTAGGGTCGCTAGTTCGCTCTGCAGGTAAAGATTTAGTGGAGAGGATAGCCTTATTAGACTTTTGTCACTCATACATTATCCTCTCCAAGTCAACGTAACCGTTGACTTTGGTGATCATCTCCTCAAACGTCGCAGGATTGTTAAGGAAGAGGTATTCTTTGGCCTTGCAATCGAGCCGAAGAGCATTGGTGAAAGCGATCACAGCTATTTTTTGGTCGAGGTTATCCACCTTTCTCGCAAGCTCTAGGAATTTCTTTAAAAAATCCTCAAGCTTTTCTCTATGTGACTGCTTAAGACCGATAAGAGAATACAAGTTCTCCTCTTTGTCTCTGTTGTAAGCATATGTTTTGATAAACTGCTTCTGCAGCTGATCAAATGTATAAATAGATTCCTCAGGAAGAGAGTGGAACCATCAGTGTAGCTCCTCCTGTAAACTTGTGGCGAACAATCGGCAAAGAATGTGGCTGAGATTGGAGTACAACCCCATTGAATCGTAGTATTGCTGAATATGCTCCTTTGGGTCAGTACCTTTGTACTTATGAATTTGGGGAGTATGGAAACCTTTCAGTATTTCCATATCGAATAGTTCTTTGGCAATTAGACTTCCTTGTAACATCTTGGTATCGTCGGTAGTACCTAGAACTTGTGCCTCGATCAGCTCCTTGATTCGTTGATCCATATGTTCTTTTATGACGTAATGACATGTTGGTTGAATCGCTGGACGCGCTGGCAGGGGATGATGAGTTCCCGTACCTTCACTCAAGCAATCTCGTACTGGAACTTGGTGTCGAGGTTGCTGGTCTTCCTCCTGACAGACGGAAATCTGATGACCTCGACTGACTTCGGATTGAACTCCCCCCCCCCCCAAATGGATGGAGGGCTACAGTTCGTGTGGTAGATTTATGGAAATGGCCTTACTAGTTGCTTCCCGAGGTCCCAATCATTCCCTTGCCAAAATACGGGAGGTCTCTAGAAGTTGATTGTGACCCCTGGCTGGAGGAGCCTGCAGAGTATTTTACAGATCCTCTAGTTCGGTCTACATCGTCGTCGTTTGATCTTCATGTTGTTTGAGCACTGTCAAACGAGCTTGTCGCTCTGCATTGATCCCTTTCTCTCTGAGCTCACGATCCTTTGTCAATTGAAGTTGGGGTTCGGCGCATTTTACTGCCTCTGCGTGGAGATTCGCTCGTAACTCGGTTAGTTTGCCCCGGATCTACAGAAATTTCGAGTTGAGTTCCTACGGCCTGTCGTCAGGAAGAAAACATAATTGATAATTGTAGTGAAAGACTGCCTTAAGGTATCGTAAAAATGCAATCTTTCCCACAGACGGCGCCAAATGTAATGGCCAAATCCCGTAACTCGATATGATTAGAAATTAGCTATCACACCAATAAACCTGCAACAATACTCTAGTATAAAGCAAGAATTAGATACAGGTATTTTAAGCGTAGAAAACCTCTGAATAGGTAAAAAACCACGACCTCGTATGGAGACTTTTTGTAAAAGTAGTTTTATTGCATAGAGTAGATATCTTTATTAAAAGTGATCTCTAGAATATAGAAATGGTTTTGATCTCGTAAATAAGAAGTTTGAGTAATTTTTCTGGTACCTGTCTCTTATGAAAATTTTCCTTTTTATAGGCTTCTCCACAGCTCTTCATCGTGCTAGAACACGTTTTCCGAATAATGTGGATAGTGGCAGTTGACTGAATAATTGACGAGTTCGTGGGAGATTGGTGTCTTTAACTGAATAACGTTTTCCGGGTTTAGCTCGACCCACGTTCTTGAGTAGTTCGTCGGGCTAGTTGGAATGTTTGACAAGAGTGTTAAGTGCTAAAATTACGTGAGCCTGAGATAGAGGTAAATCGAACTACGTGAGCTCGATTATGAGTGAGGTTGAGGGATAAGTCCCTACACATCCTAACCACAAAAGGTTAAAGCACAGAGTAGAACAGTGAATCGAAAGAGAACCAGGGTGATCAAAAGCGTGATAAAGTAAACATCGGCAAATACCATAAAGGCTATTTATTACCCAAGTCGGTCCTCCTCAAGATGAATGTTCGGATCTCATTAATTTTTCCAATGCTAGCAAAAGGCAAGTTCTATCGCAAATCTTAACCACTGGAATCAATTGAAGGCAAACCAAACTGCATGCACCATAAGGTAAATCATCATGAAACTGACAACTGTTATGCTTTAGAGAGGTTGCAAGAATATACTTTCAAAGAAGGGAGAAAGCACGAGTACATAGTCGACCTAGAAGGATACAAAAATGGAAGCTATAAGGCGCAGGTCAAAGTAGTTCAAGTCAAAGATCAGTCTGAGGAAAAATACTTATACCATATGTACTACAGCAACATGATCGAGATCCATCAAATCAACAACTCTACCAAATTCAAGCGGAGGAGATTAACGGAATGTTGCAACCTTACCATTAAGGATAAATAAGCTGAAATTCTTCCTGAATCAAGCACTCGACGACTTGGGATTATTTTTGAGGATTACGATATCAGTCACATCAAGTTTCCTCATCATGATGCTCTGGTTGAGCACGAAAAGAAGGCCCTCGTTTACTTTTTATGAATGGACCAAGACGCCTTTACTTGGACTTTTGAAGAAAAGTCAGGAGTCAACCTAGCCAAGGCATATCACAAATTGAGCATCAACAATAATGCCACGACAGTCAAATAGAAACAACGAAGACTACCACCTCATCTTCAGGATGAAGTCAACAATGAAATCGATAAATTGATCACAGTCAGATTCATTTGAGAAGCTAAGTATCCAGATTGGATCTCTAACATTATCGTAGTTCCAAAGAAGAATGGGAAGGTCCGAGTTTGGATGGATTTTACTGATCTAAACAAATACACTCCAAAGGATAGTTTTCTTCTTCCAATCATTCATCAAATTGTTGATTCAACGGTAGGACACGAGCTCGTATCTATGATGGATACTACTTTTGAATACAATCAAATCCCCCTTCTAGATGACGATCAGGAAAATGCCACTTTTATCACTGAAAGAGGGCTTTAGTGTTATAGAGTCATACCTTTCAGACTAAAGAACGCCGGAGCAACGTATCAATGTTTAATGACAATAATGTTCAAAGCACACTTGGGAAAGATTGTTAAAGTATATATCGATGACCTACTCTACAAAAGCTTGCAAAAGAAGGATCATTTCACAGATCTTGAGACAATCTTCTATATTTTATGCTCATATAATATGAGGCTCAACCCTGATAAATGTCAATCCGGAATATACTCAGGCAAATTCCTGGGACATCTTATCAGCAATAAAGAGATTGAGGTCAATCTGGATAAAATTTGTGCTCTACTTATCATGCCATCTCTAACAACAAAGAAAGATGTTCAGAAGCTCGCTGGCAAGATCGCTGCTCTCAATCGGTTTGTCTCTAAGTCTTTTGATCGATGCCGATGGCTGTTCATGTTACTTCGAGGATGCACTACTCGAAGAAAGATTTGACCTAATGAAGAGATCGATTGGACAGAAGAATATGAGGCAACATTTCAAGAGATCAAAACCTATTTGGGGAAGTCTCCCATAATGAGCACCCCAATAGATAATAAGGAATTGATCATTTACCTCGCAGTTACAGAAAACTCTCTTAGCTCGGTTCTCATTCGACTTGAAGGAAAGGTTGAAAAGTCAGTGTATTTCATCAGCAAGACCCGCACTCCAACAGAATAAGATACTTCAAGATCAAGAGACTTCTTTTAGCTCTCGTTTACACTTCACAGAAGCTTAAGCACTACTTTCAAGCTTATTTTGTCAAAGTTATAATGAACTACCCACTCTGGGAAATTCTATCTAAAAAAGAGAAATCAAGAAGAGTGCAACAATGGTCTATAAGTTTAGGAGAACATGATATCAAATTCAAGCAGTACCATTCCGAAAAAGGTCAAGCAATTACTAATTTTCTAAGATATTTTCCTGTAGAAGATCCTGATTGGGAAAAACACAACCCTGATCTTACAGACGAAATAGCAGAAGATCCACCTACTAAACCCTTTGATGAAAGAGCTGAATGGGTTACAAGAAAATAATGGAAACTTCTTATAGATGGCTCAACATGACCCGTAGGGTCAGGTACTGGTATCGTACTGATTACCCCATCAAACGACAAAATTGAGAAATCAATTCACTTGGATTTTGAAGCCTCAAATAATGTTACAAAATATAAAGCTTTAATTCATAGGCACGATTTAGCGCTATCTAGAACTCGACATTCATGAGCTATCAGTCTATACAAATTTATTGCTAATCATCCACCTTTACTCCGAACAGTACAAGAAGAATGGTAAAATGGTTGACTATGCTACCCACGATGCTGATAAAATAAGCAGATTCATAAAAGCTACTCCTGACTATTTACCACAAGGAGAGAACAAACAGGTTGATTCCTTGACTTACTTAGCAGGGATCTTGGGTACATAAATATGATACCTCCAAATTAAAGTGATATCAACCCCCAGCATTGATCTCCACTCTGTATGCACGATCAACACTAGGGGTGATAAAGAGGAAGACGACGATTGAAGGAAACCTTTTATCGCCTACCTCGGCCCAAAAAGTGAATGTGATGGACCCCTTCCAAAAGATACAAAAGAACGCTGACAGCTAATCAAAAATTTGAAATGTTATACTATTTAGAAAGGTTTTTTATATTGTAGTTTAGTTACAGGGCCTTATCTCAAATGCCTCTCCGGGAAGCAAGCCGTTGGAATGCTCAAAGACTTACACGAAGGAATTTGTGGTTCCTACATTGCAGGCCGTTCACATACAAATAGAGCAATTAAACAATAAGTATTTTGGCCAAGAATGCGCAAGCAAGCGGAAGAGTATGACGATATGGCACATGTTAATGATATGGATACATGATATGAGACCTGTACTCGAGCTCCATGCGAGCAAGGTATTCTGGCCTTTTAAGAGGTAGGCGCTCTATCTAGTGGGTGAATTTCGGATAATCAAAGGTTCTTACTCGTAGTAACAGATTACTTTACAAAATGGGTAAAAGCATTTCCCCTTTCAAGAAGTCATCTATTTTATTTGGGAACATATTATTACATGGTTTGGATACCCTCGCCTGATTCAGATCGATAATGGGCCAGAGTTCGTTGAAGAAAAGGTTATGGCTTTTCTCAACAAACAAACCATAAATCATTCCCCATAAAATCCATACTACCCCCAAGGCAATGGATAAGCCGAGATTACCAACAAGACGATCGTGGATGGCATCAAGAAGAGACTTTAATCGCAAAAGAAAGGTAATTGGATACGGGAACTGCCTCATGTCTTATGGGCATACTATAGTACACTGCGATAATCAACTGGATGTTGTCCTTTCCTCCTGGCTTGCGGAACTAAAGCCATCATTCCAACCGCATGCCACCATCCTATCAAAGAACACGAGCTAACAGACGAAAAAATGAGTTCGAGCTCGCCTGCAATATGAACTGGATCGATGAGACCCAAGCTCGAGCTATTTGCTAACCTGGGTTGATATCATCATATCCTAGCCAGCTTGTACAATAGAAGAGTCTGAATACATGAGTTCTAAATCGACGATCTCATCCTGATCATTAGCCGCACTGGCCTTGGATTATACTAACTCATTACAGAGAAAGGCGTTTACATCCCAAACCCCTGGAACACTAGGAGATTAAAATAATATTATCGTTAAATACCCAGTTCTCAATTATAGAATACCTCTAGTCTCATTATTGACATTCCACAAGTGAGATTCCAATCTCCAGCAACTTGTATATTCTTTTCTACTCAATAAAAACTATTTTTCCCACATTACTCTCTGTAGACATACATGTAGACTCTACTAAATCACAAAGATTAAAACAAAGGTAATACTAGTGATCCAGGATGATCTAGTGTTTTCTAAGTTTTGACAAAAGTCATTCGAACGACATTGAGAGTCGTTCGAACAAGTTGACATGTTTCCTAGAATTTTGACCCAGAGCCATATTTCGTTTGAACGACTTTTATTTTCGCTCGAACGAGCTGTCATGTCCTCTGAAATTTTTCCCAGAGCCATATTTTCATACGAACGAGTTGGGTTTCATTGGTACGACCAGGAAACTTTTCTAAGGTTTTAAACCAATTAGTCGTAAAGTCGTTCGAAAGACTTCCTAGATCATTCGAACGACTCTGGCGGTGTTTTGCTTCTCAAGCGCTGATTTGCCTCGAGATGCATTTTATTTTGTAATTTTGAGTTCCCTAGTATATAAAGGGAACTAGGGTTATTTTCTAAGGAGGTTCGATCTGAAAGAGTTCTGAGAGAGACTTAGGGTTTGAGAGTTTTTCTTCTTGTAATTACTTCGTTTTGAGTAATAGAATTATCTATTTTTCAAAAACGATTGGTGTTCTTCGTATTTCTCTACTAACACAAGCTTATTAATCGTATTGTGGATTAGGTGGTATCAGTTTTCCATTTTTCGATTCTCGGGGGGTTAATTGTGGTTTATGGTCTCTACACGTGACCGTCTCTAGCAAACGAAGGAGTTCGAAGAAGAAGGACAATTTAGAGATGGACGATCTCAACGAGAGACTCACGGATTTGGAAACGACAGTTTCCACCCTAACTTCAACTGTATGGGAGTTAGTCGAACAATTGTGTCTCACAAACCTCGCATTGGGTTCTATTTCGGCGAATCGACAAAGTCGTTCAAAAAAGAAAGGGGTTATGGAGGTGGATGGTGACGAGGACGCTCCAGTATTTGATGATTCTAGTGATACCGATTCTATTAAGGAGCGCCCAGGTTCTAGTAAGTCAACGAATCCTATGCGTAATCTTCGTATTGGCTTTAAGATTGAGATTCCGGATTTGATGGCTCTGTCGATGCCAAGAAATTAGATAATTGGTTAGATAGGTTGGAGACCTATTTTTCCATTGATGAATATTCCAACTTTCAGAAGATTTGTTTATCTTCTTTGAAATTTACAAGTCACTCACTAACGTGGTAGAAATCCTATCGAAAATGATATGATGTCGGAAGTCTGAGTTGGAAAGAATACAAGGTTTTGGTGAGGAAGCAATTCTATCCGATTGGGTATGAACAAGAGTATTGGTATAAATGGCACAATTTGCGCCCAATTTTGGGCAATCCGTATAGCAATTCACTACGGAATTTCATAACCAAGCGTTAGTTTTGGATGTTGACGTGGATGAGTATGACGTGTTCATGAAGTATACGGGGGGTTTATCAGAGTCCATTAGAAGAGAATTAAAGCTCTTCAAGGTGGAAAATATCGAGGATGCTACCGTTAAAGCAATTTCTATTGAAGGCAAGTACTTGAAGAGCGACATGAATAAGGAGGGGTACAAGGCTAATTAGAAGTTTGATCAGAAAGGGGGGTCCAAAGGAGAAGGATTTTCATTCAAAGGGACTATATGTAGTTATTGCAAGACTACTGGTCACAATTCAGATATATGTTGGAAACTTCACCCGGAGCTTCGGCCGAAGGAGGAGAAGAGCAAGAAAGAGAAACGTGCATTAGCCGCAGCGATCGTAGATCTTCCAAATTTAAATAAGCCAAATCCTAAGCTTACTCTAATGTTCAAGCAACCTCTAGTTATCAATGAGGCAAGCTAGAAATGGAGATGTGGGAACGCGGCGATAACCAATTCCCTGCTGTACCACTTCAACTTTCTCGGTAGCTGACCCTTCTTCCCAACGCGGAATGAAACAATAACACCCCGTCTTGTAGTATGAACCTTCCACTCTAGAATACCATCCTCCAGCAACGGATCTTCTCTTTCTATCCATAAGTTATCAACTGACAGTAGGTGAGTAATGATTGCTAAGTCTTCATCCAACAGAGATGGCTCAAACAACGTCAAATGTTCGGCAATAATCACTGAATTTATCTTCATGAAAGGTGGCAAATCTAACTGGAATGCATTATTACCAATCTTCTTGAGTATCAAAAATGGACCATAGCGGATAGGTTTGAGCTTTCTTACATTCCCCCTTAAGCCGTTCCTTACCCAAATGTAGCCAAACGAGGTCGCTCACAAGAAAAGTAGACTCAACACTATGCTTATCGTGGCGAGCCTTATACTTTGCTTGAGTCTTCTTCAAATGAGCTTCAACCACCTCATGAACCTTGTTGATCTTCTCAATGAACCGCTGAGCTTTAACCTGCTCTTCTTTCACCTTCCCTGACACCGTCTTGTCGGCAAGACTAAACGCCAAATCCAAAGGGCTTTGCGGCAAGTACCCCAAACAAACTTCAAAAGGAGACTTCAACGTGGAACCATGAATCACCCGGTTGAACGCATACTGAAGATATGGTTAACTCTCATCCCAAGTCTTAGAATGCTTAGAATAAAATACCTGTAATAAATGTACCAAAGTGCGATTGACGACTTCTGTTAGCCCGTCTGTCTGCGGATGAAAAGTGGTACTTCTCATCAACTTAGTGTCCATCATCCCCCACAATGATCACCAGAAATGCCCCAAAAAGTGGCTATCCCTACCAGGAATAATAGAAGAAAGGAGCCCAAAATACCTCTAAACGCCTCTAAAAAACAATCGCGCTGCTCCTTCCCCTGTGACCATCTTCTGGCATAGAATAAGAACAATCATCTTGCTGAATCGATCCACCACCACAAAGAAATAGTCATTCTTACACGTGGTCATAGGAAAACCACCCATAAAATCCATTGAAATACTCTCCCAAGGTCGACTAGGAACTGGCAATGGTAAGTACAGTCTTATCTTCCTATTGGAAGGCTTCGATGTATCTCATAGCACGCAACCACGAACCACACGAGCAACATCCACCTGCATCTTCAGCTAATAGACATAACGCCATAAATTCAAAAGAGTCTTCCCAACCCCGAAATGACCTGCCACCCAGGAATAATGAATCCACTGCAAAACAGTCTCCACCCTCAGGAATACATAGAAGACAGCCCTTGTAAATCAAACCATCCTTCATTACATACTTGCAAGTCTTACCCTGCAGTAACTTCTCATGAATCACACTAAGCTCCTTGCCATCATCATACCCTGAAACATACTCAGAAGGAACAATCGGCTGGATCTGTATAGCTACAAACAAAGAAAAATAGTTGGTAATGGGGGTCGAGATAACATATCAGCCATCTTGTTGTCCACTCCTTTCTTATACTTGATCAATAAGGTAAACTACTGAAGGTATGACATCCATTTCATATGACGAGCTTGCTGAAGCTTGGACTGCGTAGATAAGAACTGTAACTGTTTGTGATTGGAATGTACCACAACCTCCTTTCCCAATAAGTAACTCAGCCAATGCTTAACTGATTGATATAGTGCGTAAAACCCTTTATCGTAGGTTGGATAGCTACGTACTGCCCCTGTAAACATCTCAAAATGGTGAGCAACTAGCTTCCCATCCTGTAAAAGGATTGCCCCTAATGCATAGTCGGACACATCTGTCTCGACCTCAAAAAGGCACTGTAAATTAGGCAATGCTAACACTGGTGCATTCATAATCTTCCACTTTAGTAACATAGAGGTCTTCTCATGGTGTTCTTCCCACACAATTTGTACCCCGGTCTTCATCAAAGAATGTAACGGTGTGGCTATTTGTGAAAAATGCCGAATAAATTTCCGCAAGTACTGACAAGAACCCATAAAACTCCTCACTTCCGTCACTGAGCGGGGTTTAGGATAATAAGTAATGACCGAGACCTTTTCTAGATCGACCTTAAGCTCGCCGCCACCAACAATAAAACCCAAATAGACTAGCTCTCATTTCCCAAACTCGCACTTCTTCCCATTCAGAAAAAGCTATTGTGATCGCAACATGTCCAACACTTGGCGTAAATGCCCAAGATGCTCCTCCCATGTACGAACTATATATCAAGATATCATCCAAATATACAATCACAAAATCATAAGTAAATGCACGAAGTACCTCATTCATTAGCCGCATAAAAGTCCTCGGAGCATTGCATAACCCAAAAGGCATCACTAGCCACTCAAATAAGCCCTATTTGGTTTTGAACGCTGTCTTCCAAGTATCCTCCTCCCGGATTCTAACTTGATGGTAGCCCGACTTAAAATCCAACATGGTGAAAAACTGAGCCGTCTGCAATACATCTAAAAGCTCGTCAATCCATAGAAGCGGATAACAATTATTCGCTGTGATCTTATTCAACGCCCGATAATCCACACACATCTTCCAAGACCCATCCTTCTTCGAAACCAGTAACACCGGCAAACCACAAGGTGAGCAACTTGGATTAATAACTCCTTGCTCCAGGAGTTCATATACCTATTTCTTAATCTCATCAGACTCTGTAATAGAAGTCCGATATAACCCAATATTGGGTAGTAGCTCACCATTCACCAAGGTGATATCATGCTCCACATCCCTCTTGCGCGGTATCCCTTCTATGCCCAAAAACAAGTCTTCATACTCCTCTTGCAACTCCCCCATATTGGTTTGTTTCTTAGGAGATATTGCCAAAGTAGATAATATTATAGCCGACGGACCCTCTTTAACCGGTCGCACCAACAACAAAACAAATTTGCCGCTCGCATTAACCAACCTCTTCGCCTGAGTCGCCGTTACCAAATTACTGGTAATAATATGTTCCTTGCACGCATTAATATGAAACTCAATCCCATCCTTCACCAAACTATACTTACGAGAACGTCGGTAAAGGATTGTATCTCGGTCCCAAAGATAAGGGATAACCAAGATGAATTGACACACATCCAACGGAACCACCTCACATGTCACTTCATCAACAAACCTCTCAGTAATCGCAAACTTGAACGTACACTGCTTAGTGATCTTCAACTTCGCGTCTTTCTAAATCTAACCCAAACCATACGGCTTAGGATGAGCCACAGTAGCCAAACCCATCTTCTTCATCACCATCTCAAAAATTAAATTCTTCTGACTACCTGGATCAATGATGGCCTAGACTAAGCTCTGCTTCACTTGAATGCTGACAAAGAAAAGTTCTTCCCGACACGCCTCGTCGATAAATAGAGGTTGCTTGAATATTATAGTAAGCTTAGGATTTGGCTTATCTAAATCTGGAAGATCTACAATCGCTACGGCTAGTGCACGTTTCTCTTTCTTGCCCTGCCCCTCCTTCGGCCGAAGCTCCGGGTGAAGTCTCCAACATCTATCTGAATTGTGCCCATGACTACAGATAGTCACTTTAAATGAAAATCCTTTTCCATTGGACTCCCCTTTTTGATTAAACTTCCAATTAGCCTTGTACTCCGACTTGTTCTTGTCGTCTTTCTTGTCGCTCTTCAAGTACTTGCCTTCAATGGCAATTTCTTTAACGGTAGCATCCTCGATATTTTCCACCTTGAAGAGCTTTAATTCTCTTCTAATGGACCCTAATAAACCCCCTGTATACTTCATGAACACGTCGTACTCATCCACATCAACATCCAAAACTAACGCTTGGCTAAAATTCTGTAGTGAATTGTTGTACGGATTGCCCAAAATTTGGGCGCAAATTGTGCCATTTATACCACCGCTCCTGTTCATACCCAATCGGATTGAATATCTTCCACACCAAAACCTTAAATTCCTTCCAACTCAGACTTTCGACATCATGTCATTTCCGATAGGATTTCCACCACGTTAGTGAGTGACTTGTGAATTTCAAAGAAGAAAAGCAAATCATCTGAGCGTTGGAATATTCATCAATGGAAAAATAGGTCTCCAACCTATCTAACCAATTGTCTAATTTCTCGGCATCGACGGAACCATCAAAATCCGGAATCCCAATCTTAAAGCCAATACAAAGATTACGCATAGGATTCGTTAACTAACTAGAACCTGGGCGCTCCTTAACGGAATCGGCATCACTAGAATCATCGAATACCGGAGCGTCCTCATCACCATCCACCTTCATAACCCCTTTCTTTTTTGGACAGCTTAGCCGTTTCGCCAAAACGGAACCCAATGCGAGGTTTATGAGAAACAATTGTTCGACTAACTCCCCTGCAGTAGAAGTTAGGGTGGAAACTGTCATTTCCAAAACCGTGAGTCACTCATTGAGATCGTCCATCTCCAAATCGTCCTTCTTCTTCGAATTAGGCTTACGATGGATCTTCAATGGACTCACTAGCTTCTCCTTCGTTTGCTAGAGACGGTCACGTGTAGAGACCATAAACCACAATCAACCCTCCGAGAATCAAAAAATGGAAAACTGATACCACTTAATCCACAATACGATTGAGAGGCTTGTGTTAGTAGAGAAATACGAAGAACACCAATCGGTTTTGAAAAATAGAGAATTCGATTACTCAAAACGAAGTAATTACAAGAAGAAAAACTCTCAAACCCTAGGTCTTTCTCATAACTCTTTCATATCTAACCTCCCTAGAAAATAACCCTAGTTCCCTTTATATACTAGGGAACTCGAAAGTACAAAATAGAACGCATCTCAAGGCAAAACCCTAAAAAAGTTGTCTGGTCGTTCGAACGAAACCTAACTTGTTCGAACTAAAATATGACTCTAGGCCAAATTCCAGAGGACATGGCAACTCGTTCGAGCGAAAATATAAGTCGTTCGAATGAAATATGGCTCTGGGCTAAAATGGCAGGGAACATGTCAACTCGTTCGAACGACTTTTGACAAAACTTAAAAAGCACTAGATCCTCCTAAGGTACATTTCATTGAGAAGATCAGCAAGGTTCATGATGTGGTTGAAGCTCAGTTGAAGAAGACTCAAGAAAAGTATAAGGCTCACCACGACAAGCATAGAGTTTAGTGTACTTTTCTTGTGGGCGACCTCGTTTAGCTACATTTGGGTAAGGAACGGCTTAAGGGGGATGGTAAGAAGCTCAAACCAATCCGTTATGGTCCATTTTGATACTCAAGAAGATTGGTGACAATGCATTCCAGTTGGATTTTCCACCTTTCATGAAGATGTATTCGGTGATTATTGCCAAACATTTGAAGTTGTTTGAGCCATCTCTGTTGGATGAAGACTATGCAATCGTTACTCACCTACCATCAGTTGATAACTTATGGGTGGAAAAAGAAGATCTGTTGCCGGAGGATGGTATTCTAGGGCGTAAGGTTCATACTACAAGACGGGGTGTTATTGATTCATTCTACGTTGGGAAGAAGGGTAAGCCACCGAGTAAGTCGAAGTGGAACAGCAGGGAATTGGGCATCACCGTATTCCCACATCTCCAGTTCTAGCTTGAGTAAGAGCTCAAGGCTCCTAAAGGGAGGAGCCATGATCTAGGAGGATCTAGTGTTTTTTAAGTTTTGTCAAAAGTCGTTCGAACGATATTGAGAGTCGTTCGAATGAGTTGACATGTTCCCTGGAATTTCGACCCAGAGCCATATTTCGTCCAAACGAATTGTCACGTCCTCTGGAATTTGGCCCAGATTCATATTTTCGTTCGAACGAGTTGGGTTTCATTTGAACGACCAGGCAACTCTTCTAGGGTTTCAAACCAATTAGTCGTAAAGTCATTTGAGCGACTTCCTAGTTCGTTCGAACGACTTTGGTGGTGTTTTGCTTCTCAAGCGTTGATTTACCTCGAGATGTGTTCTATTTTGTAATTTTGAGTTCCCTAGTATATAAAGGGAACTAGGGTTATTTTCTAGGGAGGTTAGATCTGAAAGAGGTATAAGAGGGACCTAGGGTTTGAGAGTTTTTCTTCTTGTAATTACTTCGTTTTGAGTAATCGAATTCTCTATTTTTCCAAGCCGATTGATGTTCTTCGTATTTCTCTATTAACACAAGCTTCTCAATCGTATTGTGGATTAACTAACTTTCAATCGATACATCTATATAAATAATAACGATTAAAACAAAGATAATATTAGTTTTCAATTAATGATCTCTACTATATCTAAGACACAAGATAAAGCATTGGTAAAACTGGCTTTCATCTATCTAAATATCTACCATGCAGAAACAACAGGTTACTTATATAGGTTTTTCTTACGAAAGGTCAACTGTGCTTTCCCCTACCAAGGGAGGTTGCGAAGCTATAAAATCTGACACTTGAGCAACTACAATATCTCTGCCTTGCTCCACTCGTTCTGTTATAATGGGGCTCTCCAAAGAGTTCAGGCAATTTCCCCAATCTACTTTAGCATTATAGGTACATCCTTTCAATGCCAAATAGTCATACAAGGTATCCCTTTTGAACTCCAGCCTCTTTACTTCTCCTACAAAATAGGCGATTACTACCATTATCTCCCACGAGTGCCAACTCAGTAAAATTCACCTTTAATTTTTTATGAAGGTTATCCAGATGTGCATAGTGAACATTGGCTCGCTTTAAGCATCGCTCTAAGTCCAATATAACCCCTATCAATTCCGATATCAATCCTATCGACTTCTCTTGCTCAACTCAATTTTTCTTTTCTAACTCCTCTAATTTACCACGTAGTACCCCCAGCTCTGCCTTATTTATATCACGTTCCCTGACACTAGCTTTCTTCAACATCTCATCCTTCCTCTTAATAACTTCATTTAACACTTTCTCTTTAAGGAGAGCACCCTCTAACATATCACCACTATCTCTGGCTCGTTCATTAGCTTTCCTTACGACAGCTCGAACGAAGATAAAATATGCCTCCAACTCTTTAATTCGAGCTTGGGCATTAACCACATCACCCTTGCTAGTTGCAACCTCGGCGTAATTATGTTTCTTCTTCGGCCTCTCACCAACCTCGACCTTCTTGCCATGCAAACTAGCCAAGTCTGCCTTCAACTTCTTAACTCTCTCATTCAGTTTGTTACATTGATTTTGGGCAACACAAAGATTAATATCTTTTCATTGCACGACCTCACTCGGCTTTTCCATTTAACGTATGGCACTCGCTAAATCAGCTCACACCTTCATAAGTTTGCTTTCCTTCTTATCCACTTAACCCTCCAAATAGGCCACATAGTCTCACAACTCTTTAACTTCCACCTCAAACATATCTGATGCGATATTGCACGACATTCCGCATCTTTACTTTTCACCCCCAACAATTCTACCAGACTATTCAACTTTGCCACTTCATTCTACACACTAACGACCTCCCCCTGCAGTTTTTCCTTTTTATCATCTTTACTCTCAATTTGTTGGGTCGGGTCATTCACAGTCTTCTCCGCCTTAGCAAGTTTGACCTCCACTTTGACATAATAATTTGCGCTATCGTTACTTTCCTCTCTCATCCTTTTAAAATCAAGCTTCCACTCATAATTGCATTTTGTAGCATTTCTTCACTGGCTCGAATAGTTTCTAACTCGGTCTGCACATATAGTTCAATTAAACGGTACTCCACAGATACGGCCAATAAACTATAGTTCTCTATACACATATCTAATAAAGTTTTTTCTATCATGAACCATCAAAACGAGATGCTACTTAGCCCTCAACCTACACAGTTTCTCAACCTGATGGCCATACAATCTACCTCTCAGAATCAGATGACACCGTTGATTTTTTAAATATTTTAAGGTACACATTTTCTAGGTTCTCATTATCTAACATTACAAAAAAGGTTTGATTATACTTCTTGGATTACTTTCGTTAACGTGATTTTTTATCTGCCCTCTTACATTACTTTTCCCTATCCCCTAATACCAACTCTAGAGTTACACATGAGCAAGTCAAACTTTTTAAGCTATTGTCTAACTTGAAGCTCCGGGTGTGCAGTCAACAGAGTTACAAAAGAGTTTTTCTCCTTAGCGAGCTCTTTCTCTAAATCCTCAATTCTTAGGCGCAAACCTTTAAGTTCCAACAAATCAATATTTATAACATCTCTTAGACTACTCCAAAATTATCCTTAACATATATTCCATGGAATAACAGTTTTCTACTCATAAAAACTAACTTCAAATTTTAACTCTACCATCTCCTCATCTCCTTCACAGTTCTCTAAATCAGTTCATACAGATATCGCATCCAACCCTTTCACAATCTCCTGAGGAGAGTCACCTTCACCATCAGGCTCCTTTTCAACATCAACCTCCTCAACTTTGACAAAATGCCCCTCTATAATAACCTTAATATCGGACATGGAGTATCCAACTTCAAGGAGCTTCTGACTGAGTTTGTCGCAAACAACTAAAACTTCCTCTATATTCTTCTTCAACTCTTCTACGAGTTCGAGCATCGTGACCCAGAATGAATCCTTCAAGCCAGATGTAGCAAAGCTCAAATGATCCTTCTCTTGTGCTAAATTGGCCTCGAGTTGAGCAACCATCTTCTTGAGCTTAACAACTTTCTTCTTGAGCTCAGTCCTCCCATCCTCGAACCCGAGAAAGATTCCTTTTAACACACGAGAAACCTATGACAAAAAGGAAACATTTTGGTTCAAAAATAGTACAAAAATAAAATAAAATGAAGTATTTCACTTACCCTATAAAGCTCCAACTTAACAGATACGTCCAGATCCTCAGGACCTTCTCGAGCTGCTACCCTCAGTCTCTTCTCCAGAGCCAAGTACTCATCCTCTAAAATAAGACTACTCCCAGCCTCCTTCACCTCGCTCACTGCAACAGGAGCGTCCACCTTCCTCTATTTTGAACTCATTCTGACCTTTCTACTCTCTATGGTCGTTGAGTTTGAACTGTCACCTATCATATTCCTCCTTTTTGGGTGCCTTTGTATTGATTTACTCTATATGGTCCCTAAAGGCTTTGACTTCAAAGAAAATGGTGCAGCCTTTACTAGTGTTGGGCGTCCTTCAATGTTAGATACTACTTTTCCTCCATTTTGTATATCAAACTTAGTCTATCATACCAAAGATAATTAGAGCGCTATCAAGTAATTGCTAACATGAGATTTAGTGTAGAAAACCATTGAATAGGTTAAAATCCATGACCTCTCTTAAGGATTTTAGAAAGAGATATTATTGTGATGGCTAGCTATTATAAAGAGTATTCTGGATAGTTCTGTATAGAGTTTCTGGATAGAATCCTATGTCCTTCATCTAAAGTTATTTGGTCTTATTTATAGGTCTTATAATATGACTATTTGACAACCATTATTACTTTTAATGATGAATTTTACAATATGATTTTGATGAGTCTTTGAGCTGATTGCGTAATGGTCTGATTCTTCTATTTTGTAACGGCCTCTTTAATGACTTTAAGTGTTCGTTGATTCAAGCTGTTGGTGTGGAGATCGATATCTTTGTAGCTACTCCATAGTGCACCATAAATATGCCATGTAATTGTATGTTGACGAGTCCGAGTAAATGTATGATGGTCAAAGCTGATACTTGAGGTCAAGATTTGGAATAGGCTATTACAGCCACCCCATCTCAGCCAAGAGTACGATAAGCATCACAAGCCAGTGGTGTTGGTTAAGAAGCATCATTAATGTTGTATTCAATATCTAGGGATCATTTCCAATGTTCCTTCATGAATATTCGTTGTGGCTGTGGGGTTCCCTAGAACCAATGGGTTTGGTCAAGATTGTTGTATTAAAATTTATTTTGACATTGGGAATTTGGAATGCGGTATTGAATGGAGTTGCAGTATAAATACTACTGTGATTTGCAGTGACAGTTATTATTCGTCAAGCACTTCCTTTCTTCCATATCTTCTACAAGTATTGTCTCTGTAACTATTTTGTTTAAGAAGATGGTGACCACCAGACGTCAATTTCACGAGGCTAAGGTTCTTGCCAAAGTACAAGAGTTGCGGTTTTGATACTTTGGGACCCAGTCCCTTGACCTTCTTACGCCCATTCCTGTATATCCTACTTACCAAGGTATGACGTATAAAGCGGTAGAGGAGGCATATGGTGATTACAATTAAATGGTACACTTTCACTATATGGTAACATCAGGGTAGGAGCACCGGAACGGTCTGCATCTTCTGGCAGAAAAGGCAGTTATAGAGGCAAACGAGGCAACTGGTATTCATCTAAAGAAGTATCGCTGTTACCTTGCTAGTGAGTGGATTCTATAATAGTATAAACATTTTGCTTTCTCTACCACCCGAAGGTGGTGAAGGTAACAGAGGACGAGACGGTGGTGGTGGAGACGAAGATTAGAAATTTACGTCCAGTCTTTGGATTCAGACTCTATTACAACCGTTTTCTTGACTATTCTTATAGAAGTGTTTTAGTGTTTAAACTGATGTAATGTAACTTGTAGATCGATCAGTAGGAAAGTTGTGAAAATTATTTTGTAAGAAATATTCGAGCTAATGAGAATTTCTTTTTTGTGCCAAATGAGTTTTGTAACTCGAACTAAAAAATATATGTTTAGCATACTGATGTGATTCCTTGGTTAATAATGCAAACTAATAAATGAGAATGGTAATTCAAGCTCTTGATGGATCAAATTGTGTGTGATAGAAAGTGGAAATAACATAAAAGAATTATGTACATCAAAAATACGTTGAAAAATGTAATTCCTTATAATGCATGAATTGACCTATTAGAGATGTTTAAGTGTGATAGGTATTGAACGAAGGCAATTAAAGTGAGTTACAAGACATCAATCTATTGTAGAAGTAATATGCTAAAACAAAAAATTGAGATGCAAAGAAATTTGGATGTATATAAAGCAGTCGAGATATTGTGGAGGTGAGTTCGAAAAAGAGATGGTCAAAATGCAATGAGGCTGCTTTGGAAAGATAAACCTAATAAGCTTTCAAGCCTGAGATTAGGGTTTCAGTCATGGATGATGGTAATGGATACGTATTAATACATATGCAAAATGAGTGGAAGCTAAAGTTATCATAATCTATAGGTATAAATAATGCCTGAGATGTGATTGGTATGTGGATGGGTTATTGAACTGTACTATGCAAGTATGAGAATGCTTTCGTCGAACTGTATTCTATGATCTATTTGTAAAGAAATTGATCTGTCGCCTTAGAATTATGTAATGGTATTCAACATAGTTTTCATTCCCAATATTCTTACTTTCGTTGACCAGGTCGTTAGAGTTCCAATGAACGGCACCCTTTTGACTTTGTTGGAGTCAAAGCATGTTATTGGCATGCTATAAGTATCCTTTATTGGCAAGAGGATGTTTTCTCCGTACTTTAATATTCTGTAATTTGACGGTGTCCTTTGGAGAAGTTTGTCGAACTGTTTTTGAAAATGCCTTGATGTAGTTGGATAAAGGAGATTTGTGTCCTGTAGTATCTTGGTTGGAGCTGCTTCTGGATAGACTTGAACTATTTTACTCTATGCGAGCTCTATCTTTTCGGATTCATCATTTGTGTGAAGCACGTGAGGAATAATATCCATGCAGAATATACTTCTTATGATGGCAAGCATGAGTTGTCCAAAAGTATACCAAAAAATCTGTTGATATCCTTGTTGCTAAAAAGTAGTTTCCATAGAATATAACGTCCCTTAAAAACTGGCTGGTAGGCGATATTGGTGGTGTACAAAAAAAATCTACATGTTGGCTATATAAGATCATGATCCTTGGGTGCTATTCATCATATTCTTCTACAGGAAAAATATATTTTTGATTGATTGGAAGTTATCATGGTGAGAACACGTTCTCATCGTGTTCGACATGCAGCGGAAGATTGGCTAAGCATCAAGGTAGCCAAACTTTGTGAATGGTATTTTCGCTTGTTACCTTATAATGTTGTGCTACCAAAGTGGTCAGTACAGTTCGACGGTTAAGATGACGAAAGTAAGCACGTGGAGTTTGATTGTTATTTTTGGTGTGATGTGTTCCGTGCTTTGCTTTGGGATGCAACTCTGCGAGAAGATGTCGTTCGAGAGATCGCACTGGATAAACTGGCTAAAGAAGATAAGAGGACCGCATGAAGGGAGGAGATAATTCCATGTGGTGAATTGAATTACCCAGGCTATTTTAAATATAACTATATTTGAATATAAACTTGAACTTTTATAGCTCGAAATGAATAAGTAATCTATTTGCAGTGTTCTGGATTTGTTATCTATTGAATTAAGGATAAAGTTTAGATTGAATTTGTAACCTGAAAAATAGGACTAATGTGTTCGTTAAGCCGCTTATGGGGCAATTATGATGGATGACAATTGTCTGGTTTCAACAGCTATGTAGATAATTTTAAATTTTGAATATTTATTATTTATAGGAATGACGTACGGTATGGTATGAACTTGATTGAGTGTAAGCAAGGTAAATGACCATGTACATTTTCTTGGGAAGGAGGAGCTGAATTGTTTAATGGCTGAAGTGAGAGATAGATGTGATAATAGAACACGCTATCCCATAAGTAATGATGATGTATTGAGGTAAAATGACGTTCATATAAAGGCAGTATGGGTGAACGACACGTATCTGAAAGAGCTATCATTTTTAAAACCAAGGGAGAGTATAAAAACTTATCTCTCTCTCCTTCATAAATTATCTACAGTTATAGAGAAAAAAAAGTGCTTTAACTAGTGTTTATAGAGAGAGAAAATGTTTAAGTTCTGAGCGCAATCCCATAGTAACAAAAACTTTGTCTGATAAAAGGAATTTGTTGGAAAAGCAGTGTAATCATTCAAGCTCTGTAAAAGTTATGGGTAGAATAGAAGATTGTAGATCTTCCAGTACAGGTAAGTAAATTTTTGTTTCTTTGTTACGTTTGAAGTGAATGGTATTCTGTGTATTTTTTATTTTGTTAATCGCCTTTGTATGCTACTGATTGGATATGGGAAATATTAGAATGTAGGGGACTAAAAAAGATTGTTTGCCGGTCTATGTGAATATTGCAGAAGCTTTGTGTATTGTAACTATTTTTGAAGAAGAAGGGGGGAAGGGGGGGGGGGGGGAATTGATTTTGAGTTTCTATTTTTGGGGGAAGTTTTCAAAAAAAATGTTTATTGGGTAAGGAGAAAGTAATTATGGGTAGGGCTTTTATTTGCTGTATGTGTGGAATATCATGTGACCATAGAGATAGAGTAAATAATAATAATTTGTTTATACATGTAGATCATGTATGCGTTCTAAAAATATAAGACCTAGTTGCAAATTTGTAGTTTTGTCTAGTTCAGAGGAAACATCTTCGTCGGGTAGAGGGGACGATTATGGAGGCATGGAAGAGACCGTAGATGATAGGGAAGTAGCTGAGGTACCTATGGAAATCAGTGATATAGGCAGACAAAATATTGAAATAGGGGCGGAGGAAGCGACATTTTACATATATTTAGAAGGAGTAGATATAGGGAAATAATTTGTGAAATTTAAAAAAAAGTTAATAGGGAAGTGGGGGGATCATGTAATGGAGCAAGGCCTGTGATTAAGACCTCTATACCATAAAAAGGTGAAAGGTTACATTATCAAGTGCCCAATCTAGAATTGTGGAAGGTGGATAAAGGAATTGGGGAAGATATAGAGATTGCGTATTATAATGGGTTTGGTATTGTAGACCCAAATGATGGGATTCTGTGTTATCTGAACCAAGTAGTATATGGTCTTAGAATTCCCTTGACTCATTTTCAAAAAGGGGCTATGAATGCATTGCAGTGCTACCCCGCATAGTTAAATGGGAATGCTTATGAGATGATGAGGATGTGTGAGGTTTTGAATAAAAGGTAGAGAGAGAACGGGACTGCTAAGAAGTTTGTTACAGCTGATGTACTGAAAGATTACGAAATGAAGTATGTACAAGCTCGTAGGAGTAGTTACCTGTTTAGTGGAACGACCATATTGTATGGGTAAGGGGTAATTGTATGCAGGTTCCAAATGAACCAGCGCTCGAACTGGAATTTAAATATTTTAATCTGATGAAGTAACTTCTACTAACTTGACCAAATATCTATTTATCTGCGAGCATCGAATCATTTCTTTGATTTTGTCTCTGATCCTGATCCCAAAGTCATTCCTGATAAAATGAGCTTATTTGACTGCGTAGCCTGTGAACAGGTCGAGTTAAGGTAAGTATTTGAGGAGTTGAATATCCGTAGGGATAAAAGAGTAGACTCTAAAGTTCCAAAGGTTTAACGAGCTTGTAAAAAATGAGTTATGGCTGGTCAAGAGGGTCCTGAGAAGGCCGTAAACATGAACCTTCATCCTTTAAGAGATTTTACTGGTATCTCCCCGCCTCTGCTAGAGAATTCAAGCGATCCACGGAAGTTCTGTAGGGCAAAAAAAAAATACTGCAAGAATCTTCCCATTCTGCTATTGAGGTTGCCCAAGGGAAAAAGGGTGACAAGTTGGTCGTCTCGGATACTGAGGAGTAGTATATAGTGAGTGAGGTCATACCATAAGAGATAGAAAAGACTACCTCTCAAAAATGGAAACAACATGAGCTCGAAGGTAGTGACCAAACTCAGGAAAAAGCTATAGTCAAGCTAATGGTAGTACAACAAAGTTGTTTTACTATGGCAGGGACTAATCCGAGGAACCTCAAAGTTGTGTTTCAAGAGCAGACAGCGCAGGTACGTATTAATATGTTTTATTTTGTTGCAGTGTTGTCGATATATCCATCATGACTTTGTTTATTGTATTGGCAGCTTTTTATGCTAGTGAAAGTTACTACAGAGTTTATTGAGAAGAGAAACTAGGAGTATAAAAAACTTTCATAGAAGTTCGATGCTGAAACAACACCCGATTGAAGGAGGTAGGTGAGGAGATCGAGAGGGAGAAAGAAAGCAAAGCGGAAGTGGTGAAGGGTGTTGAGGAACTGCGTGCGTAAATATCTGAGCATGAAAAGACCCTGGAAAAAGCTTTGGCGATGGTGAGGGTTAGTAGAAACAATCTAATCCAATCCTATTATAGCTCTGGGCTAACTGAGGTTGATATCACTCTTGGCCTAGAGGGTAAGTACCATGAGATAGTTTTCTCTTCGGATGCAGAAGATGAACCAGTTGAAGATATTGTTGCTCCAATAAATGTACCCCCTTCTCAAGTTGAGCAAGTTCAAGCTGCTAGAGTGGAGCCACCGTCGGAGGTAGAGATTGGCAAGAATAATTAATATTGTTCTGTAGTACCCTGTTCAAACTATTGTATTATGTTTTGACTTTGATGAGACTGCGTTCTGTGTGTTTTGCAACTGTAAAGTTTGATAGACATAAGTTTATTGTACCTTGTTTGAATGATTGTTTGATAATAGAAAATTTGTAATATGTGTAGGAGATAGAGAAGTTGAGAAAAACTATGACCATAATGGAGAGATCGTTGAGAATAACGAAGGACTTCATGTCTCGTATTCATCAGGTATTAAATAAAACTTAATATGAGAGAAGGCAGTTTAAATTGAATTCGGATAAAAAAATTAACACTATATGACCTACAGTGTAGATATGCAAAAATTAAAATAAAAAGGGATGAGGATTTTTGAAAATATGAGGATAGATTTATGTTTTTCCAAAAGTCTAATGACTCGGTGTATTTTACTGATATAAGTGACAAAGGCAAGTATCGGGAGATTTTGCTAATTCTGACAATGTATTTTGAGGCCGAAGTAGATAGTGAGCGGGGTTTAAAACAGGCATATGTAGAGCTCTTAAAAGAAAGGGAGTAGTACCAGATCCAGCTCGAGTTAGGGTTTTAGCTTAAGAAGCACGTAATCGTCATAGCTTAGAGGCAAAAAAATATTTGGCTCGAGCTGATGTGTCTATTATATGGGGTGACGTAGGTCCCTTACCTGATGCTTTTGGCTTTGTGCAAGATCAAAGATTAATGAGGATTTTTTTTTCAAAATAAATAAAGAGCAGAGAGTAGTACAAGCCAAGTTAGAAGGTGAGTTATACGAGTTGCAAAACACGGTAAAGCGATGTACGGAATAAAATACATCTCTGGCAAATCAACTGATAGAAGAAATAACTGTCAGAAAGAAAATAGAAGTGGAGTTGAAAGCTCTGGGTGTATTGCATAAAGGTACACATAGGCATCTGGATAGATCGCATATGTAGTTGAAGGAGCATTTGTATCCGTCACGTGTAAAGGTCGCATCCCTAAAGGACCATGAACTTCATACAGAGAATATGATTGAGTTTTAAGGTAGATAGTTGGCAAGGGTGGAAAATGAATTTAGGAAGTAAGTTATGGATTGTGGGAAAGATATTGATGTAGAGAATAAAAAGGCAGAAAATATGTGGTTTCCGAAAGACAGGGAGGAAAAAGGTGCCGAAAGACCAGCTCCTAGACCTACATACAATTTATCAGATGAGGACGAGGAGAAGGTCCAGGGTCTTATACCTTAGTCACAGTAAAGACAGTACCAGCAGGAGGTGGTGACCATCATTACACCTATAGACGTGCAGGTAGAAAAGCCAGGATGAGCGAGGAATAGAGGGTAGTCTTCTCGTAGTTCGAGGGAACGAAAGAAAATTAACTATGTTCTTCAAACCTTGTGTATACATTAGATATCTATGCATTATTTTAATAATAAATTGATGTGTTTTGGTTGTGATGGCAGAATAGTTCTGAATAGAAATGTAGATCGATCGAACAAAAGTACTTTATTGTCATAAGATCGATCGTACACAATATTTGTAAGTGAAATTGTGAACTGTGATTTAGAAGTGTGATGATATGTAAACTGGCTTGATGTACGAACTCTTTTGTATGCGGATTTAAGCTATTAACATGGGTTGAACTGGAAGAGGTTCAAAGTCAGTATGAGACACTGCCCGTTTTGAACGAAAAATTGAACGCTGATTTGAACTGGCATCATAAAGCATTAAAAATGCTATGGATTTAAATGTAAAAATATAGTTGAGGATGATTGAGGGGTAACGTACGGTGGGTCGCTTGACCGAACAAATGGTAAGAAAGGAATCTGAACTAGCAAGTATACAAGAGAAAATGGAGGAGTTAAATGGGGTTGTGAAGAAAAAGAAGTTGGACATTGTGAAAGCTCATTGTCACATAAGTAATGTCTCAGAACAAGTAACAAGAGGCATAATTAATACTTATACGAACTAAACTGACATAGTTGTTGGCGATGTTGAAGAAAAAAAAGGAAGGTGTTAAGTGCTCTTAGGTTCGGATCAACACATTAGAGGCGGAATTAGTTAGTTTACAAGCTTCTGTTAAGAAGACAAATGAGAGAGCTAGAGAGTTTAAAGGAATGTGGAATGTTGCTAAAAATAAAGAAAAGGATTTGGAGGAAGTTAACAGGAAACATAATGAATTGGTGAAAATTTATTGGGCTAGGATAGGGAACTTAGAGAACATAGTTCCAGTGATAGAATTAGACTTTATGGGGTTTCGAACAGTAGTGGAGGAGCTGACTAGTTCGAATGAAAAATTGGGGGAGGACCTTGTGATAACCTAACAGAATCTTAACATAGAGGCTGATCAGAGGTGTCATGGCCAGTTTGTCATGGAGGAATCATTGGCGATGTGGGAACAAATGGATAAGTTTATGACAGTGATAGAAACACATAATAAAATTTGTATTGAGGAGAATGCTCTGGTGACGGATCGTTGTAAAAACTTGAAAAGTTTACGAAATGAGGCAAGGGGAAGGATTGCAGAGCTCGCCGTGCCTAACATGGGTAAGCTCGAGAAAAATGAGGTACATGATAAAGAAATGGCAGTAATACTTACCTTCTTTGTGTCTGAGATGAAGAGACTTAAAAAAAAAGACACGATTCATGATAGTATGATCGAAAATGGTATGAAGTGTAAAATACAGCTAGTGCGGATTAAATACTTGGATCGCATTATGTTGAAAATTGGCATACTTACGAAGAACAGATGGGATGAAAGAAGAAAAATTGTTGCTGCAAAGGCACCAGAACGGATACTTCTGTAACCTTTAGAATTTGGAGAAAGTTCGTGTGATGAACATTCTAATTGAACTTTGTAATTTACGGGGAGTTAGTATTGATTAAAAATGAGTTAATTTTGCTTTATCACCCGAGATATAGTAGATAGAGTGTAAAGGGTAATGCTATAAAGAAATTTGTGGTCTGATAGTAGAATTAGCGATCTGTGTGTATAATAGGTATTTTCTTCAAACTTTGATGAACCCATTGCGGTTTTAAAGTATGTAATATGTTGGCCGAATTGGGTAAACCAATAACTGACCTGTAATATATTAGTAGATCAAATTGGATTAATCAATAACTAACCTGTTATGTATGAGAAGATCGATTTGGACAAACTAATAACCAGCCTGTTATGTATTAGAAGATCAAATTGGATTAACCAATAACCAATCTGTAATGTGGTAGTAAAATTGGGCTGAACCTATTGTATATCTATAATATAGTAGATGTGTTCTATATTTGTTGTAGATATGATATAGTAGAAGAGTACTGTATGAATAGAAATGTAGGTCAGTCAAATACAAGTATTTTATTAATATAAGAATGACGTACAAAAATGTAATAAACAGTAGAATGTAAACTGTGATAGGTTGCTATCTGTAATACAACTTCAATCTCCTTGTGTTCCAATGATTAGGGACTCGATCTCCATCTAATGTAATGAGGTCGTAAGAATCGAGACTACTTTTGCCGATAACAATAAAAGGTCATTCCCATTTTTCTACGAGTTTCCCAACATTTAACTCTTTCTGTGTCATGGTACCTCACGTAGGACGAGATCAATAATGTCAAAGTATTTATGATGAACGTTCTTGTTGTATGACTTTGCTAAAGGCTGATGGTACCTTCCCAAGTTTATAATTGCTTTGTTTCTTATTTTGTCGATCCAGTTCATGTTACATGCTAACTGGAACTCATTTTCTTCATCTGTCATTGCATGATCACGTATTAGGTAATGATATTGAGTGGGGATGATTGCCTTGGTACCATAAGCTAACAAGAACGGTGTGCATCCAGTCGACACTTGAGGTGTTGTTCGATATGCCCATAATACGTGTGGTAATTCTTACACAGAATTACCATTTATTTCAACTATTTTTTTATCCCGTCGACTATAGTATGATTGGTAATTTCGGCCTGACCATTTTCATGTGGGTAATACGGATTTGAAGGAGAGTGAATGATCTTATGCTGATTAAGGAAGTTGACCACTTTTGAACCGAGGAAGTTTTGTCTATTATCTATCTTAATGAGGCGAGGGCAACCAAACCATATGATAATGTTTTCCCATATAAATTTGATGACTTCGTCTTCGCGTGATCGACTCAAAGAGACTACTTCTACCCACTTGGTGAAATAGTCTATTGCTACTAAGAGGTATCTCCTTTTTTCTGGTAAATTTAGGAATTCTCCAACGAGATCGAGAGCACACCTTTTGAATGGCCAAACAACTTTGCTAGAATGGGGTTCTAAAACCGTAGCTCGAATTTTGGGTCCATGTTGTTGACAAACATCACACTTGCTGGCATATTCGATGGCTTGAGCTTTCATTCAAGGCCAAAAAACTCCTTGAGTAATAGCTTGATTTGCTAAGGACCATCCTCTCGCATGAGACCCGTAAGTGCCTTCATGTAAATCGTACAGAAAGTCTTGGGCCTCCTTATCAGATAAACATTTGAGATAGGGCCCCATGACCGACCTTTTGTAAAGGAAATTGTTGAGTACGATGTAGCGTTTAGCATTGTCTATCAGTCATTTTCTTTTATTGAGATCTTCAGGGAGTCTGCCATCAAATGTATTGTTTGGTCTAATATATGTGAGGAAAGATCATCTCCAATTATCTTTGACCTCTTTGTCGTCCCTAGTATTAATAGCATTTGAGCTGATGATGTTAATGTTGGGGTGGATACTACTTTGATCTTTAAATATTGGGCTTCTGTTATGAGGACTCCAATAAGATAAGCGAGGGAGTCAGAATGTCTATTTTCTCTTCGAGGTAAGTGTTTGATTGTTGCCTTTTGAAATCAGCTCATTCTGCTGGCTACCACTGCTACATAATCTACCATCTTTCCATTTTTCTGATATGTGTATGTATAATAGTTTGCAATTAATAAAGAATACGTGAAAACAGATAATTCGGACACGCTGATCTCTAGTGCCATATCTATTCCGTGGATGAGTGCCACGTATTCTGCTTTGTTGTTAGTAGCTTTGAAGTTGAGTTGGATTGATTTCTCAAATCTATCATTGGAGGGTGTGATAAGGACTATCCCGATGCCTGACCCAGCTTGTCCGGCAGAACCGTCAGTTAAAAGGTGCCAACCTTTTTTGGATATCCAATCAACTTTTTCTTTAAGCTGTTCTTTGTTTATATCGATATTATCCTCTTCCCAATCAGGGCCGTCTACTGGAAAATCTAGGAAGAAATTGTTACTGTTTGTCCTTTTTCGGAATGTCTTGGTTCGAAACGTATATCGTGTTCGCCAAGAGTAATCGACCACTGTTGAATTCATCTAAATTTCTCCCATTTGGATAGAACTTTGTGCAGGGGGTAATTTGTTATTACCCGAACTGAATGAGCGTGGAAATATTGCTTTAACTTCTGCGATGTATAGACGAGGGTTATGAGTAATTTTTCAATCTTAGTATACCGTATCTCTGTTGGAGTAAGAGTCTTACTGATAAAGTAGGCAGGCTTTTATACTTTCTCAACTAGTCGAATGAGAACGGAACTAAGTAAGTTATCAGTAACTATAAGGTATACCGTAAGCTCTTCTTCTACAGTAGGTGCACTCAATACTGGTAGTTTCTCCAAGTAGCATTTTAGCTCCTAAAATGTTGCTTCACATTCTTTGGTCCACTCGATCTTTAGATCTTTTTAAGTTTTTCATTTCTTCGTCCCTTTACATAGAAGGTCAAATAACCATCTACACTGGTCTGAAGATTTAGATACAAAATGATTTATTGCTGCTATTTTGTCGGCCAACTTTTGGATGACTTTCTTTATCTTTGGTGAAGACATGGATAACAAGGCACGGATGCAATCAGGGTCACTTCGATACCTTGCTTGTTAATCAAATGTCCCAAGAATTTTCCCGATTAGACTCCAAATTGGCATTTGTCAGGATTGAGTCTCATTTTATATGATCGAAGAATTTCAAAGGTCGTGTGCAAATCTGCGAGGTGATTTTCCATCTTGAGGCTTTTACACAACATGTCATCAATGTAAACTTCCATTATTTTTCCGAGATGGTCTTTGAACATCTGGGTCATCAGTCTTTGATAAGTGGCTATGGCGTTCTTGAGGCCGAAAGGCATGACTTTGTAATAATATAATCCATGTTCTATGATGAAAGCTATTTATTCTTGATCTTCGAGCAAAAGGGGTATCTGATTGTACCCTGACGCGATGTCTGTCACAGATAAGAGTTTATGTCCTGCAGTTGAATCGAGCATATGGTTGATGATAGGAAGGGGAAAACTATCTTTCGGAGTATTCTTATTTAAATAAGTAAAATCCACGCATACTCTGATTTTACCATTTTTCTTTGGGACTGCTACGATGTTCGAGATCCATTTGGGGTAATTATATTTTTGGATAAAACCATCTTCAATGAGTTTGTCGATCTTTTTGTTGGCTTCTTATCGTAGTCTTGGTACTAATGTCCTCTATTTTTGTTTAACTGCCTCGGCTTTGTCTTTTCAGCTAAGCTTGTGGCAAGCCAAAGTTGGGTCAATGCCAGGCATTTTATGGAACATATATACGAAAGCGTCATTGTTATCTTTTAAAAAGTGAATAAGAACATTTCGCTCTATTGTAGGAAAAAGAATCCCAATGTAGGTCCCCTGCTTGTCTCTACTAATCTTGACATATTTTGTAATTTATATACTTGGTAGCTGGTTCTCTGTAGGTGTAGTGCTCTATAATTGCTATGCGGCATATTTTTTGGGAGGTTCTGCCACGATGGTTACAGTATTTTTGCAAACTTGAGCTAGCTTCTGACTTTCTTTTATAGCATATGGATCAACATTCTAATTGAATCGTAATGTTAGGTGATAGGTCGATGGGATGGCTCTCATGTTATGCAGCCAGCATCGTCCCGTGATTCCTAAATAACGATATTTTGCGTTTATAGCGTAAAACACAGCATCAACCGTTGTCGGTCCTGCAATAATATGAAGTATGATCTTTCCAACACGCTCTTTTTTGGAGCCATTGAAACCACTAACATCGATGTCGTTAGGTTCAACTTTGTCAGCTAATCCCATCTAATTGATTCTATTTCGGAAAAGTAGCTCGATACTACTGCCAGTATCTACCAACATGGTATGCAAGACGACGTTTCTTATTTTTAACATGACCACGAGTACGTCATGATGAGGAAAGTTGATATGGCAAACATCGTAATCCTCAAAGGAGATCCTTGTTCATCGAGTACTAGATTTTTGGATTAAACGAGCTTCTTTGTCGACCGTGGCCAAATCGTGGCATTGGCCGTGACGTCATCTTTTGAATCTACCCGATCTACTGATTATATGAGTCTCTATTAAATGGCTAAGGGATATGTGGTACAAAAGTCAGTACGGCGCTTCCTTCTACTGGGCTAACTGGTAAATTCTGGTC
Source organism: Kingdonia uniflora (assembly GCA_014058105.1). Classification (NCBI taxonomy): domain Eukaryota; kingdom Viridiplantae; phylum Streptophyta; class Magnoliopsida; order Ranunculales; family Circaeasteraceae; genus Kingdonia; species Kingdonia uniflora. The sequence continues at coordinate 134,538 of JACGCM010002643.1, read as the reverse complement.
TGGAATTAACATTCTGTGAAGAAAGTATCAGCTGTATCAGAGAACTGTGGCTAACTGCTTCGTTCCCACAAACGGTGCCAAATGTAAGAACCTAATTTCGTATATCGAACTTAGTCTCTCACACCAAAGATAATTAGAGCACTATTAAGTAATTGCTAACATGAGATTTAGCATAGAAAACCTTTAAATAGGGTAAAAACTACGACCTCTCTTGAGGATTTTAGAAAGAGATATTATTGATAATAGCTAGCTATTACAAAGAGTGCTCTAGATAGTTTTTTGTAGAGTTTCTGGATAGAATCATCTGTCCTGCCTTCTATCTGTACGATCTCAATATTAATTTTGAAACCCCCATTTTTGTAATTTTCTATGTCCATGATGTATTCGTGCATTCTTCCGTCCACAAGGATGTACTCCAAAAGTCTCTGTAAAGTGAAGCAATGTTCTATGTCATGATGTCAAACTTTGTGGTGTATGCAATATGGTATGTTTTCGATGGGTTGGAGGTATTGGGTATTTTGGAAGAATTTATCTTTCTGAAGTATTGGATACATACTGGCTATTGTAGCGATCAACATGGGAAGACATGGCTTCGGTAAGTTACAACTTCTCCAAGGTCGATCTTCATTAGATTTGATCCATTTTTTGTCTCCTCCGAAATCTGGAGTATGATTGAAATCTTGTTTTGCGGATTGATCTCTTGTTGTCAGGATATACTTTTGGGGTTTTCACCTTTTGGTGAGCATTCATTTGAGATCGATATAGCTATTTACCTTTTTGATCATATCTTTCAGGGTCACAGGTTTGTTTAGAATTAGGTGCTCCTTTGCTCGACCTTCCACGAGCAAAGCGTTTGTAAAGGCCTAAATAGTAATCTTCTGATCAAGCCTGTCGACCTTTCTGGCCAACTCCAAGAATTTCTTAGTGAACGATTCAAGCTTCTCTCCCGGCATTTGTTTAAGGCTAAACAGAGAGTAGATATTTTCCTCTTTGTCTCTATTTTGCGAGTAGTTCTTGACAAAAAGTTCTCGCAATTGCTCAAAAGTGTGAATGGGCCCTTCTTGCAATGAGTGGAACCACCACAAAGGTTCACCCTGGAGACTGGTAAGAAAGAAAAGGCATAAAATATGGTTCGATATAGAATACAAACCTAAAGCGTCCTGGAATTCTTGAATGTGTTCCACATGATCTGTTCCCTTGTACTTTTAAATTTTTGATGCGTGAAAACTGGCAGGGACCTCGCCGTCTAATAGATCCTGAGCAATCGGGCTCTTCTGTAGTCTGTTGTAGATGCCTTTGGCGGTTTAATTCTGGGCTTCAAATAATTCTTTGAGACACTTATCGATGTGTTCTTGGATCACGAACTGTCGAGCTATAATTATCTAATGTTGAAGACGACCTTCCCGTGGAATGTGTTTACCACTTCCTTCACTTAGTCGTTCACACACAGGAATATGAACTCTTCCCCGGTGTTGGTCCATTGCCAGCCTAGGTTCAATGGGAACATCATCAACTTCTTGTTAGATTCCCAGTACCTGTATGGGATTGGGCCCTACCTGATTAGATTAAATATTAGCTCCATGGTTTTTGCCATGTGGCCCTAGCCTGTCTCGAACTAAAATTCTTGAGGTAACTGGCAGTGCATCTTTATTCTTTTAGGTTGCCATTTGTTGTCCCTGTAGAACTTTTAATGCATTTCTTATATCTGCCAGCTGTTATTCCATAATGGTCTGTCTTTCTATCTCGAAATTTAGAGTGACCCGTAATTTTGCTAGTACGACACTTCCTTCTACTGGACCAACTGGCGTATTCTGGTCTGGAAGCGGCATTTTATGAAGAGAGTATCAATTATATCTGAGAATAGTAGCTAACTGCCTCGTTCCCACAAATGGCGCCAAATATAAGAACCTAAGTTTGTATATTGAACTTAGTCTCTCATACCAAAGATAATTAGAGTTCTATCAAGTAATTGCTAACACGAGATTTAACGTGGAAAACCTTTGAATAGGTTAAAAAACACGACCTCTCTTGAGGATTTTAGAAAATGACATTATTGATGATGGGTAGCTATTACAAATAGTACTCTGGATAGTTCTGTGTAAAGTTTCTAGATAGAATCCTTTGTCCTTAATATGTAGTTTTTTGGTCCTATTTATAGGTCTTATAATATAACCGTTTGACGACCATTATTACTTTTAATGACGAACGATACAATATGATTTTGATGAGTCTTTAAACTAATTGCGTAACGGTCTAATCCTTTTATTTTGTAATGGCTTCTTTAATGACTGAGTATCTGTAGAATCGAGCTATTGGTGTGGAGATCGATATTTAGGCTTAAGTCGAGAATGAAAAATAAACTCTTCTTTGTAGCTGCTCCATAGTACGCCATAAATGTGCCATTTAATCGTATGCTGACAAGGTCGAGTAAATGTATGATGGTCGAAGCTGAGACTTGAGGCTGAGATTCAAAATAGGCCATTATAGAGGACATTTCAATAATCGAGAAGATTCTTTGGTCAATGACATCAAAATTCAATTATGTGGTATGTTCGATCAAGGAGTTGAAAGATCTTGATCAACTCTTGATGGATGAACTAATAAGTTCATTGATGGTTCACGAGCAACGAATCTACAAATATGTAGCAGTAGAGGAAGCGTTATAATCTTAGCTCTCAATCAGCAACTAAGTGACATAGGAAAGAGATGCAAGTCGAGAAAGAGGTAACCGCGATAACTGATTCATAAACTATCATGGAAGAGACAGAGGAAGCGATAATCAACATAGTGAAGGCCAAAAGTCAAAACCGTTTGATAAGTCAAATGTCAAATGTTACAAGTGTAATAGGTGTTCTGAATGTCATTCTCATTTTTATAAGGAAAGAGGCAAAAAATCTAATTTTTCAAAAAAAAAAGATGAAGTTTTTCTTCTTTTGGTTTGCAAAACCAAAGATGAATCTCGAACCGATATTTTTTTTGTCAAAACATATGGTACTTGGACACAGGAGCAAGTAATCATATGTGTGGTGATAATTCCATATTTCACAAAATGGATAATTTTGTTTGTACCTCAGTAAAATTTTGAGATAGTTCTACAATTGTTGTCATGGGGAAAAGTGATATCAAAATTCAGGTTAAAGATAACAACACTCATCAGACTCTCTCAAGTATTTTCTATGTCCCAAACTTGAAGAGTAATTTACTCAGCGTGGGGCATCTTCAAGAGAAGGGATATCTTATCATGATCAAGAATGGAGTTTGTCGGATTGAAGTTCCGAAGAGAGGCCTGGAAATTGCACAAGTACATATGACTCTAAACCGAATGTTTCTGATAAGCGTCACGCATGACGCTCTTCCATACTTTTCTAGTATGGTGAAAGATCAAGGCTGGATATGGTATCTTCGCTATGGGCACTTGAACTTTAATGGCCTAAAGTTCCTTCACACTATACCAATTTATGAGATTTACCACAATCTTTGTCAGTGGTAAATAACGTTTTGCCACGGGCTTTAACTGTGATCAAGGTCCGTAGTAAAACATGCGAGGCAATTTATTTGCCATGGAGTTTATCTGCGGTAAAGCTTATCACTCCACTACAACATTTGTCTGTGGTAATTTTATGCAACGCTACAGACAAAGTTTGGTATTTTACTTTTTTTTTATTGAAAAAAAAAACATCAAAACTATACTCCTAATTTTTGAATCTGTAAAGTACTCAAGTTGACAATATATTATTGATATGTACACAAGAAAAGGAATTAATAGCAACTAATTTTATTCATACATAACTATTATAGTATCAAGTATACTTGCTTTATATGAGAATTTCATGTAACAATTGAAAAGTAACTAAAGGCATAAGCCTCATAATCTGCTTCGTTACAATTTCGGCATCCGAGAAGTACTGCTTGCCAATAAAGTGTTGGCACTAGCAATAACAGCCGTATGTGGTATTATTTTACATAAATAATCAAGAAAATAATAACGGAGGGGAACAACATTATAACCAATCCATACCTGCTCGCTTGAATATGCCTTTGATATGAAGTTTTGCACTTAACCATACATCTGCAATCTATAATCCATAATTTGTAATCTACAATTTACAATCTACAATCTACAATCTACAATCTACAATCTGTATGTTTAAAACCATGATTCACAGAAATAGATATTTTAAGCATTAACTATAAAAAGAATATTGTTTCTTTCTTTAATTTATCCAAATTCCAAAGACAACCGCTCCTCGTCGAAACTAATACTAATGTTTTAAAAAAAAGTAATATTGCTAGTAAATAGATAAGTGACATGGTTATAAATTATCAGTAGCAATTGTTGCTTCATGTATAACTTCATCTATAAAATAAATCATTACACCGGGTTTAATTAAACGGGCAGCGGCATCAATAACTTCCCTCACAATCTGGAGATAAACTTAGAAAATTCGATAAAGTTTTAAATCTAACATGAAGGACACAACCAAAAAGACTATATAGTTTTTATTTCAATATGTAAGCAGATATTTACGTTTAGCCATAACTATTAAGTAAGCGCACTGAGTCATGGTAATCCAGGAGGATCTAGGCAAGTCCTATTGGGACTAGGAACTTTAACCAAGTCCTACTGTAACTAGGAACTTGTAACCCTTATAAAAGGGGCAAGGCTAGGCAAGTCCTATTGGGACTAGGAACTTGTAACCCAGTCCTATTGGAACTAGGAACTATTAACCCTTATAAAAAAAAGGCAAGACTAGGCATTGTTAGGTTATGTTAGATCTAGAAAGAGTTTTGAGGAAGAGCCTAGGGCTTTGGAGTGATTCATTGTAATTACTTCGTTTTTAAGCAATTAAAGCTTTTATTTTCCCAATCAATTGGTGTTCTTCATACTTTTCATCTAACTAAAGCTTCTCAATTGTATTGTGGATCACGTGGGTATCAAAAGGATAGTATACATTGGCGAGCAAGGATTACAAATATAGTATACAGTAATTTGATGGCATATCCCTATGTGCCACAATATTTCTACCAAAAAACCCCCATCTTAATTTCATCTTATTCATATGAAAATTTAATCATTTTAAAATCACACATAAGTATTTATGAAAGAACTAATGAAACTTCATCTTCTTCCCTATTATCATCATTCATCATTGGGATTATGTTGTAATCTTTTCCTTTTTAGATCATATGATTGTGAATATTGTAATGGCCAAATTTGGTAGCTTGAAATGGCTCGGAATTAGCTCTTATACCAATGTACCTGTGAAAAAAACTAATGTAAAGCAAGAAATGACACAGGTGATTTATCGTAGAAAACCTTTGAATAGGTAAAAAATCTACGACCTCGAGTTGAGGGTTTTCTTAATAGTAACTTGTATTATTTGAGGATGATATCTTATTATAAGTAATCTCTCAAACTATAAATACTTGATCTTGTAAATAAGAAGTTTTGTGTGAGAGCATAGAAAATCTTGTTTTTCTTGGTCCCTGTCTCTTCTGGAACTTTTTCTTTATATATAGACCTTTCTCGCAGCTCGTTATTGTGCTGAAGCACATTCTCCGAATAATGAGGTAAGTGGTGGTTGACTGTATAACTGCCAAGTCCGTGGGAGACAAGTGTCTTTGACTTGTTCATGTTCATTTGTTGTGCTCGACCCATGTTCTTCACCAGTTCGTGGTGTAGGTGTCAATGTTGACTGTTCATGACACGTGTGAAATCGGTGAGTTTAATATGAAGGTAGTTCGAATTGGGTTAAGTCGAGGGATAGGTCCCTACAAATATCGTATTAAATGTTTTTTTTCTTATAGAATATTCGCAAAGAAAGTACAAATACTACTAGTAAAGATCCGTTATTGCCAAATGTGTTTATTTACGATGAGAAGGGTTTTGATCACTCTAAAGCAATTTACAATTCGAGTTGTGGATATAATTCACAATAGCCCCACCCACTCTTGTTATTGTAACCATGCCCATTTTAAGTGGGAAAAGTGTCTGCAGCTATTTTTTTTTTTTGATGAAGAAGATTTAGAAAGAGAAGATCCTATTAATATTAGGTTTCCTATTTTGTAGAGACTATTGAGTTTTGTTGAGTTGTCTACCATTAAATAGAGTTTTGAAACATTAAATTGGGTTAAAAGATGGGATGGCGTGACACTTTTTTATTGTATCCCCATCGCCCCATCAAGATTTACCCCCATCAAAAAAATTCTCTGATCTAGTAGGCAAGAATCTAGAAAATTTACAGCAGACCAAGAAATCCCAGTAGCATTATCCAATAAATAAGTGATCATATGCAAGCAATTAGCTGCAGCAAGATAGTCTTGGCCTCCTATCATTGCTTTCACTCTTGAGAGGACCCAGGCGAGCCCTTGTCCTTCTACCTCCTCTACTGATTCTACTGTAGAATTTGAATAGCCTGCCATGAGGAGAGTATTATGTTTGCCCAATAAAATAAAGCCCAAGCCTGCATGAATAGTATGATGGTGCCAAGATGCATTTGGCTTCCCTCTTCATGAGGTTGAATTCTACATCGAAGAAGGTTGTTGGGCTTCCCTTGGTTTTAGGTAGAGGTTACAACATTGAAGGCTTGGAGGTTTAGCCGCATAAAGAGGAACAGCCATTTCTAACTGTATTGTAACTTTAATAGGACTCTTTCCTATTAATAGAAGAGACTACTAGGGAATTGATATGAGATAGAAGTGAATCTTGATTTTTGTCTGAGAGACGAAAAGAAAGAGAGGCTTTGAGAAAAACTCTTGCATCGTCTTTGTAGAGTTGCAGAGAGGAGAAAACCCTATTGATCATCATCGTTTTTGAGATCATACAGGTTGAATAGAGAGATTGTGAGATCAGTTGTAATCGTCACTTTCTTCTTCTACTAAAATCTCTTTACCCCATGGACGTAGGCATCGATTTTGCCGAACCACGTTAAATCTTGTGTGTGTAGGTAATCTTTAATATTCTTTGTTTTAGAATTATTTAGATCGTGTTTACCATTAATACTCTGTAGACTTAGATAAGAGAAAAACATAAATTTAATAGGGAGGATTCGATCGTGCTATTGTTGATTCTCGATCTTGGATCTGATTCGATCTGTATCTATCCCAACAAGTGGTTCCGTTACCGGGACTAAGGTCTGTGATTAAGATCTAGGGTCTGGATTCAGAGGCTCTTCTTCAGATTTGGAAGAGGACTCTGGTGACTTGTGTAAGCTATGGAGTCGGTATCTACATATAGGATGATCAGTCTGAATCGTGGGAATTATACGATTTGGAAATCGAAGATGGAGGATATATTCTATTGCAAGGATTTGGTAAAAACCCATCGAGAATGATGGTGTGATGCCAGAGAAGGATGATCCGAGTGTTTGGAATACAGTAGATCGAAAGTGCATAGACGAGATTCGGAAGTGGGTGGACGATTCTGTCTACCACCATATTGCTCAAGTCAAGACTGTCATCGAGCTTTGGAAGAAACTTGAAGAGTTGTATGAAAGGAAGAGCGTTGGGAATAAAGAACTGTTGATAAAGAAATTTGTCAACATGAAATACAAGGATGGTGAATCCATGAACGAGCATCTGAATAAGGTTCAGAACATGATAAACCAGTTCTCTCTTATGAAGATAAATTAAGGAGATGAACTACATGCTCTATTTATCATTGGCTCTCTACCCGATAACTATAATACGCTATCTATAATGGTCATAAACTCCTCAGCTGATGGAGTTATTTCCATTGAAAAGAATTACTAGTGCGTTGCTGAATGAGGAAATGAGAAGGATGTCGAGTGATACTCATCGCCCGAGCACTAATGAGGCCCTTGTTGCTGAGAAGAGAGGCAGGTCGAAGAACAAGAAGAATTCTCATTCGAGCAGTAATGAGAGGCCGAGATTGAAAGGAAAATCCAGCATTCCTAAGGATAGGAAGGAAACCCAGTGTTTTTATTGCGGTGTGAAAGGAAACTTTATAAACAAGTGCTATTCTCTGAAGACCGATCAAGAGAATGGAACCGTACATGAAGACAAGATTGTTGGCAGATCGAAAAACACAGTTGCCTCTATTTCCGTGAATGATTTCCTGTATGTGTCCGCTTGTGGTGACTCGTGCTTGAGTATATCAAGTCTAGATATAGAGTGGATCATTGACTCGGTTGCGTCGTATCATGTTACCCCACATCAAAGTTTCTTTGCCACTTACAAGACTGGTGAGTTCGGCAGCGTAAAGATGGGGAACAGTGGAGTCTCCAAGATTATGGGGATGGGTGATGTCTACATGAAGACCGAGCTAGGTTGTTCCTTGGTGCTCAAGGAAGTCAAACATGTACCAGACTTGAGATTGAATCTCATGTCAACAGGAAAGCTCGACGATGAAGAATACGTAAGTGTATTCGGGAATGGGAAGTGGAAGCTCAATAAAGATTCTCTGATTGTTGCCAAGGGCACCAAGTGTTGTTCACTTTACTAAAGTTGAGCTAGGCTTGATCGAGCCGAATTGAATGTAGCCGAAAAGGGGATGCCGATCGAGCTTTGGCATCGAAGATTAGCTCACATGAGTGAGAAGGGACTAGATGTCCTGATAAAGAAACAAGCCTTCTTAAGCTTAACGGGAATGTACTTGCAGAAGTGTACTCATTGTTTAATGGGAAAACAGACCAGGGTTTCATTTCATAAACCACTTCCAACACGAAAGTTGGAGATTCTCGAACTTGTACACACAGATGTGTGTGGGCCTACGAAAGTGAAAACCATGGGTGGTTCTTCCTACTTTGTTACCTTTATTGACGATACTTTGAGAAAAGTGTGGGTCTACTTATTGAAGACCAAGGATCAGGTTCTTGAGTGCTTCAAAAAATTTCATAACAAGGTGGAACGAGATACCGGCAAGCCTTTGAAGTGTGTGCGATCAGATAACGGGGGAGAGTACATTGGGCCATTCAACGAGTATTACAGAAAATATGGTATTCGACATGAGAAGACAGTACCCAAGACACCTCAACACAATGGTATAGCCAAGAGAATGAATCAGACTTTACTTGAGCGTGTGAGGTGTATGTTGTCTCAAGCTCGATTACCGAGAAAATTTTGGGGCGAAGCACTTTGCACAGCAGTTCACATTATAAATCGTTCTCCTTCACAGCAGCTGAATATAGAAGTTGCCGAGAGAGTTTAGAGCAATAGAGATGTGGATTATGAACATCTGAGAGTTTTCGGATGTCGAGCTTTTGTACATATTCCCAAAGATGAGAGATCGAAGTTAGATGACAAGGCAAGGTAGTGCATTCTTGTTGGCTACGCCAATGAAAAATGGGGCTATAAGCTGTATGATCCTATTGCGAACAAGATGGTCTGAAGCCAAGATGTTGTGTTTCTAGAAGACCAGACAATTGAAGACTTCGAGAAGGGAGAGAAGTTAAAATCCTATCTTGGCGACTTAGAGGATTTCTGCACTGAAGGCCGAGAGAAGGTCAAGATTCTCGAGAACCAAGAGGTCGAAGAAGCTGATCATAAACCTGAAGTTCATGAGGATGATGCACCAAGAGGCCGAGGTGATCCCAAACCACAGGTTGATGTGCCATCACAGATTGAGTTATCGCAGGTCGAGCCATCTCAGCAGATCGAGCTACCTCAGACTGAAGTGGTCGAATTGAGAAGGTCGACAAGAACTTGTCCCCCTTCAGTCAAATATCTAGTAAACGATTATGTATTACTGTCCGATGGCGGTGAGCCCGAGTACTTCAGAGAAGCTCTTGAAGATGCTCAGAAGAAAGAATGGCTTAAGGCTATGCAGGAAGAGATGGATTCGCTGCATAAGAACAAGACTTTCGAACTTGTTAAGAAGCCCAAGGGAATGAAGATTCTCAAGAACAAGTGGGTATACAAGATCAAAGAGGGAGATATCAACTCGCAGCCGAGATACAAGGCTCGACTAGTTGTGAAAGGTTTTGGTCAACGGAAAGGAGTTGACTAAGACGAGATATTTTCACCTGTGGTGAAGATGACTTCCATTCGAGTTATTCTAGGGCTAGTTGCTAGCATGAACTTAGAACTTGAGCAGATGGATGTCAAGACGGCATTTCTTCATGGTGATCTGCATGAAAAAATCTACATGGACCAGCCATAAGGGTTTTAGGTCAAAGGCAAGGAAGACAGAGTGTGCAAACTAAAGAAGAGTTTGTACGGGCTGAAAGAAGCACCTCGACAGTGGTACAAGAAGTTTGAGAACTTCATGAGCCAGCACAACTACAAGAAATCTAAGTCAGACCATTATGTGTTTGTGCACAGATTTGCCGATGGTGGCTTCATCATTCTCTTGCTGTATGTTGATGACATGTTGATTGCGGGTTAAGATGTCGAGAAGATAGGCGAGCTTAAGGGTGACTTAAGCAAGGCATTCGAAATGAAAGACTTAGGTCGAGCAAAGCAGATCCTCGGCATGCAGATCGTTCAAGATAGAAAGGTCGGTAAATTATGGTTATCCCAAGAAACCTATGTGGAGAAAGTGTTGAAGAGGTTCAACATGGACAAGGCCAAGCCGGTTAGTTGTTCACTCGGAAGCCAATTGAAATTGTCAAAGGAGATGTGTCCGAAGACCAAAGAAGAAAAGGCCGAAATGGGTCAAATTCCATATGCCTCAATGGTTGGGAGCCTTATGTAAGCTATGGTGTGTACAAGGCTGGATATAGCCTTTGCAGTCGGTGTAGTGAGCAGATTCTTGTCAAATCCAGGAAAGGAACATTGGGAAGGCGTCAAGTTGATTTTGATATACTTGAGAGGTACGTCCAAGTTATGATTGTGTTATGGTGGTGATAAGCCGAAGTTATTCGGCTACACAGATTTAGATATGGCAGGCGATACCGACATAAAGAAGTCTACTTCGGGCTACTTGTTTACTTTTTCTGGGGGAACAGTTGTATGGAAAGCTAAGCTACAAAAGTGTGTATCCCTCTCAACTACTAAAGCCGAGTACATTGCGATCACTGAAGGTTACAAAGAAATGTTTTGGATAAAACGATTCTTCAAGGAGCTCGGTATTGCACAGAACAAGTTCGTTGTGTATAGTGACAGCCGGAGCGCGATACACCAGAGTAAGAATGCCAGTTTCTATTCATGTAGCAAGCACATTGATGTGCGCTACCATTGGATAAGAGATGTGCTTGACTTGAACTTGTTAACCATTGACAAAGTTCATACCGACGAGAATGGATCGGATATGATGACGTAGTGTTTGCCAAGAGGTAAGCATGATTATTGTTGTGCCAAAGCTGGTATGGTGGAGGTGCACCAATCATCAACTTGATTGGGTCAAAGGACTTCCCACCTCATCTTGAGTGAGGGGGAGATTGTTGGGCTTCCCTCTTCATGAGGTTGAAGTCCACATCCAAGAAGGTTGTTGGGATTCGCTTGGTTTTAGGTAGAGGTTACAACATTGAAGGTTTGGAGGTTTAGCCGCAAAAAGAGGAACAACCATTTCTTACTGCATTGTAACTCTAATAAGACTCTTTCCTATAAATAGAAGGCCTACTAGGGAATTGATATGAGATAGAAGTAAATCTTAATTTTTGTGTGAGAGACGAAAAGAGAGAGAGGCTTTGAGAAAACTCTTGCATCGTCTTTGCAGAGTTGTAGAGAGGAGAAAATCTTGTTGATCATCATCGTTTTTGAGATCATACAAGTTGAATAGAGAGATTGTGAGATCAGTTGTAATCGTCACTTTCTTCTTCTAGTGAAATCTCTTTACCCCGTGGACGTAGACATCAATTTTTGCCGAACCACGTTAAATCTTGCGTGTGTAGGTAATCTTTACTATTCTTTGTTTTAGAATTGCTTAGATCGTGTTTTCCATTAATACTATGTAGACTTACATAAGAAAAAAACATAAATTGAATAGGGAGGATTCGATCGTGCTATTGTTGATTCTCGATCTTGGAACTTGCTGTTCTCGATCTTGGATCTAATTCGATTTGTATCTATCCCAACAAGATGCATCAGTCATCAATAAATAACCATTTCTAGTTTTTAAAGTAGAGATAATGGTATCATGTGTAGGTAGAGAAGAAGGAAGATAAACGGAAACAGTATGTAGAAGAGAATTTTGGTTATTTCGAGCAAATGCATGGTGCAGAATAGAAAAGCTATTAGGTTTAAGAACCTGAAAATTTTGGTTATTTCGAGCTTGCCAAATATCATCCATTATAGCAAAGAAAAGAGATAAAGAAACAGGGTCTCCTAGGTCTCTAGTATAAGAATAATGTCAATTACTTTTTGACCTTCCAGTTTTCCCCCTTCTCACCTATTTCCATTCACGTGATCAATCTCAAAAGATTTTCTATTCTTATTACGTAGGATTAGGGCTGTCAATTGGACCCGAACATGATAACACGACATGAACCCGACCTGCTATAAAGGGGTTTTGGGTTCACCCTTGACGGGTTTGGGTCATATATAGGTTGACATGCTAGACACGAGTAGGAAGCAGGTCGGGTTAACGTTCTGAAATTTTACCCATGGGTTGACCCGCTGACCCGTTAGTATTGTAATTTTATTTGAGCTCACGATCATTAGGTATTTTGTCTTGAAGGTATTGAACTTGTGTATCTATGGTGTCATGAAATGATGAACTCTGTAATTTTGATTTCTGAGAATTTTGATGTATGAGGTCCTAACCTATGTAACTTGTTAAGTTGTAATCTTGTATAATTGTATTTAAGAGTTTAAGTTTCTAAACATGATGCGTTGACCTAGTTTCCCGGGTTATCGTGTTGACCCGATAGTTTCACAGGTCAAATGGGTCGGATCGAGTCAACACGGTAATTTGCGAGTCGGGTTTGGGTCTAACTTTTCGATGTAAACGCGTCATGTTCGAGTTGGCTGTTTGGTGATACGAACCCGAGATTACACGAACCAAAGCATAGCTAGGATGCCTCACTCATATCTTTCATTTCAAAGTTCTATTCCTGTTAGGTAAGATGCCTCGCGGCCCTCGCCCATGATCCCCATTGTTGGAAAGTATCCATTATATCAAGCCCATTGTCTATTAAAAAAAGTATTTGTAAAAGGCCCATTCGTTTTGTGTCCAACAAGCCAAGTGATGGTAGGCCCAAGTCCAAACTAAACTAATAATACACAATTGTTTCGAAAAATTCAATCTCTAGCTCGTTCATCATATAAGTTAGGTTTTCAGGTTCATTTGATTCGCAAATCAAATTTACAGGTATCGTTCTAAATCGTTTATCATAAATTAGTGTTTTATAGATACTCTCGCTGTATTGTAGAGGATGAAATTAGGGTTTTAGGTAGCCAACAATCCATCCCATATTGATACTATACTGGAATTTTGTTTGAGTCTACCTCACTATTAGAGTTAAGGCCCCCTCGTGCTTCAAGAGAATTGGAACACCTTCCTTAGTTATGTACTGTTTGTTTTTAAGAAATTGTGCTCAAAGAAGAATATCACCATGTTTCTAAGTCTTTTATTTTTTTTATTTTGCATTATTATGTACTTTGGTACTGTTCACACTAAATCCTTATCTTTTAAAAATATTTCCTTGACATTACCGTCTGTATTTAAGGAATCATGTAGTACCAAGAAGATCACCATGTTTCTTAGTCTTTTATCTTTTATTTTTTTGCATTGTCATTTGTACTCTTCTGCACAAAATCCTTATCTTTTATAAGTATTTCATTGACATTACTTTCCTTCGAGGAACCATCTCGCTTAATATTGGAGTATATAGTGTCTAATGTGGGATTATATATCTCAACACATAGCCTGGCACCTCAAACTCAAAATATAAGATCCTCGACTACTCCTCTCATTGCCAATTTGTTTTAAGATGGGACCTCCAGTTCTAATATGGTATCAAAGCGGCCTTTATTTCACGTGCGAGCCCAACGGCCCACGTGCTACTCCGCGTCACCCAAATATTCGTCAACGTGTTGAGCTCATAAATTACGCCACACGTGAGGGGTTGTGTTGAGATATACAGTCCCACATCAGACACACTATATACTCCAGCACTTAACTCTCTTGGTATACTACTTTGATTAATATGTTTAAACTATACAATAAACCAATTAATAAAATGCTGGATGTCCTGATAAAAACTTGGGCAGGCCATGCATATATTGACCAGCGGACCACTGCATTTTTAGTGTAATAGTGTGCTTCCCATATGCCATTGTGTTATTAAATGCATCTTGTTTTCTATATCTGATCAATATCTTCTTTTCTTATGTACAAAAATCTTCTCGCAGTTTTAGAAGGATTGATGGAAGGAAGAAAATGGGAAGAGTTGTTACCAGATTGCTTGGTGAAGATATTTGAGGGTGTTGGGCTGGAGTCCTTAATTTCTCATGTTCCTCTTGTGTGCAAGTCATGGTACAAAACCTCGCTCTATCCCTATTGTTGGAAAAACTTGGATTTCCGGAGTAAACCTAGAACTCCATTTGATTTCCAATCAGTGGTCTTATCAAATTTCGCAAACTTGATCAAATTCTCGGTGAGCCGTAGCTGTGGATGTGCTACACGTATTATTCTTCCGAGGCAATGTACTGTAGAAGTATTATCTTGCATCGCAGTTGGGTGAGTATGAACTGATCTTCTATATGTTTATTTGGTGAATTATGAATGGAATGGGTACCCCGTTGTGATCAAAGACTCCACGGGAGTCCGATTTAAACTGGGTATGATTTTGTAAACCCTCCAAAAGAGTAATGGAAACCCTCCTAATCATTAGTTAAAACCATTTTGGGAAATAAACTATCATGATTGATTTTTCCCCCCCATGATGAGATTATATAAATAAACAGACTCTAGCTAACTGGTCATCCATGCTAAAATGGGGCTTACCATTCTCATGTCCTTTCAGTGTTCTCATATTTATATTGATTTGTTGAAATATTAGCTGTTGGCTCTTCTTAACTCCGCCACAATGGAGATTAAGATTCAGTCTCAGCTACTTTATGTTGGATTTTAGACCGTTGAAGGTTCTTGGGTACATACCCTCGAAGAACTTCCTCATGTTCCTTGGGGCCACCATTGTTCTCAGAACTCTTGACAGCTAAAATGGGTTATCACGCTAAATGTGCATTTCATCTTCACCCGGTTAATAGCTTTTAAAAATAAGATATCAACCCGTACCTGTCATAACTAATTGACCATTAGATACAAATTTTATCTACTCATATAAACTCGTAAATATTGTCTGATCCCTTGCTGATTTCTTAAGGTTTAAGGTGTATTGTATATAATAATCAGTTTGCATATAAACGAAAGAGGCATTTCCTTTTTAGATATACTAGTGACAAATTTGTGTTTCCAGGTGCCCAAATTTAAAGTCTTTCTGTGTTACTTTTAAGCTATCCCAAATAGAATGTGACATCTTAGCCGGTTGTATTAGAAATTGGAAGCATTTGGAAGTGTTAATTCTGGATGATACCTGCGATTTATTGACGGATATCCTGCTTGAAGTCAGTATACACTGCAAAAACTTTATTGGAGTGCGAATTGGTCGTGCTGCTTTGATAGAGGAATTTAAATTGCCAAGAGAAGCATTGTGTATGTTATCCCTAATGCCCAAGATTATCTATTTGAAGCTAAGTTGCTCAGCATCCCTTAATTTAAGAGTTTCCGATAATAGTTATGTCGACTATGATCCGGATATTAATGAGATAATGAATTTTTCTTCTCCTATCAAGACCTTCAAGCTCAAGGAGTTTGAGCTGGTGTGTGTCGATGACTGCCTCTTGCCTGCTTCAGTGGTGCCCCTGTATAGGCAAATTGTTCAGCGTTATGGCACATTGTATACTCCTAATATATCAGGTGATGCTATTTTTGTCGAAGGTTTCCTGATCCTTTTCACCATTATAACATTTCTTCCTCAATGTGAGGTGTCTGATGCAAAATGGGAAGCCTGGGAAACTGTACTTGCGATATCTGAGGAATGCGGGTTGAATGTCGCATGGTTCCGTAAAATATTTAATGCGGCTCGGGTGGAATTTTCAAAGACGCGTGAAGAGGTCGTTAAGCTGTTGTCCGAGATGGATGCTACCAGAAAGACTGTCAAAGAGTTAGAAGACCTAGAGTGTCAGCGAAAAGAAGAACTTGCATTGCATCATTTAGCCATTCAGGAGGAGTTCAAGGTCAGTGATTATTGTGTGTTTAAGTTTTCTCGTGTTCGCTCTGCTGTGGAGCAAGAGCATCCTGCAAAGCTGAGACGATATAACATTCTTGAGGCCAAGCTACGTGAACCAGTTATTACAAGTGCCATGGTATTGTCCGCTTCTGTTTCCGGAGCGAGTTAACAGGGCCAAAGAAATTTTTTCACCATGTTGTCTTTGACACAATAAAGTTCTAGTTTGGCTTAATCTGTATATTTCCTCAAAAAATAGCTCAGGCAAAGCTATTTGACAGAAGAGACAAGTGTTGCTACCATTTTTGCTTCGAGTTCAACTCGGTTTTTTTACGGCTTGCTCCCGAGGAACAATGGCTCACTCCTGAATCTTAATGAACAATCTATAGTATTATTGGCAACGAATAATGAATCATATCATAAAGGACCAAGATCTTGGTCTTGTTTGCTCTCTTAGAGATGCTCTTAATCTTTTAAGTTTTTAGCATGCCATATGTATAAAAACGTTAATATGATACAATTATATCATCTTGTGTTGGGTTGTTTTGATTGCAGAACTTTGTCATTTCAAGCTTGAGATGCAAGGATAAAGCATCTTCCAATCTAAATCCCCAGCTCGCAAGTATCCCATGAGAGGTATTTACCGTGTCTGCTATATTCATACGGGCTTGCAAAGGTTATGAACTATGCAGTAAAAAAATATTCGAAGCTCATGAAAATTTCATACTGTCACAGCACGAGTTTCTTAGAGGTTTCGGAATGACAAAAATAATTCATAGGTCACTGAATATTGCATGGTATATACAAATGGACATTTTAATATTGTTGCACATAAACTTGCTGTAGGAAAAGCTGAAACTTATATTTGATATAAACGCATGTTTTTGTTCATTCAAAAATGCACCATGTACAAACTATCGGTGTTTTTCGTATAGACATATTCGCCATTGTCTAAGGGATAAAGAGGGGCTGGGATTTGTGGGAATGAAAGAGATCGACGGCCTAGATTTGTTAAACTATTTGGCTTATGGGTATTTTTGACATTGTCCCTCTCTCTCCTATCAAAGCTACTACTCTTCTCTTCTTCTCCCCCGACTCTTCTTCTTCTTCTCTCCATCTCTCCGCCCCTCCATCTCTCCGGACTCTTCTTCTTTCAAGGTACTTATCTCTCTCTCTCTCTCTCTCTTTCCCTCTCTCTCTCCTTCCCTCTCTCTTTACTCTGTTACTATTGTATTTCTTTTCATGGGTAAGGGAATTCTAATCTGGGTAAGGGAATTTATTTTAACTCTATGCTTCGTTATTTAGTCGTCCGGTTTGTAGAGTTCAAGTTTAATATCAGATTTTGGATTTCAAAGAAGGTATCTCATTCTCTTAAGTATTCTGATTCAAGTATTATAATTGATGATAAATCAGTATCATAAGACAAAAAGTTATATTCGTAAAACAACTGGATAGAACTTGGTGTACTTTTTTACTTTGGTGTATTTTTTGCTCGCCCCTCTTAGAGATTCAAGTATAGGCTGCTTATTTTTTATTCTTCCAAATGATTATGTAGGATTAAGATGGAAGCCTCATGTAGACTCAACTATTTCCCCTAAATAATCAATTGGATCGATCAACTTTTTTTTTTTTTTTTATCGATGATGATTGATCCCTCACAGAGATTCGTAAAGATTTCTCACAGAAACATCATGCTCGCTTCATGACAGTTGAATTTTCTTGTAAAAAAGAAGGAAGATACTTTGTATGTATATCACCAGGAAAATGACTATACTTAATTGGCCTTTTTGCTGTTATATATCCCGTATTCTTTCTTTCTTTTTTGGCAAGCATAATGAAAGATGATTTGTTTAATTATTATGGTCAAGCGGAACCTAAGACATGCTTCTTAAAGCATGATTTTTAACCATTGTCAAGTTCGTAATAACGATATATGAATGTTTCCATTGTCAAGTTCAGTCTAATTAAGATAATGGAAACGATATTGGAAAGGATAAAAGTAATCTGAGCAATAATCATTAAGAGAATCAAAAGTGGTTGTCCGAATAAGATGGGGGGAGAAGAATTGAAAAATCATTTCTTAGGACTCTCAAATAAACACACATAAATATTTACTACGCTTATATGTAGCCTTCGTAGATACTAGGACCTGCACTGTTAAAGATTGTTTCATGCACAATTGTTTGTACACCGGAACTCCAGTAAGAAGTTATAGCGTGATGCGTGTTGGTAAATGATCCATGTGATTTTGTTCTTCACATGAGGTATTAACGGGAGAGCTCACCTGTCAAATTCATTAAGGTGAGTAAATCGTCATGACAGGATTCTTCAACCATTCATGTGAAAATGCATAGTCGTGTTGATTTACTCACTGTCAAACTACGTTGATTGGGTTTGATTGCGTTGTTGCTTGCTGTTTTGATTGGTACTTATCTCTCTCTCTTTTTTTTTCTCTCTCTCTCCCCCTTGCTGTTGTAAGTCTCTTTTACAACTTATGCCTTGTTTGTTATTTACTATTATGTTGTGCTTGCTAGTTTGATAATTTTTTCATGTTGTGTTTGTTGTTTGATGATAATTTGTTCATGTTGTGTTTGCTATTTGATAATTTGTTCATGTTGATAGCACCGATAAATCGAAAAGAACCCATAGTAAACAATTAAACAATCTGCATTTGATCTACACATCAATTATCATCTACTAAAACAATTAAACCGATAAATCGAAAAAGGCCCATAGCCTTGGGGATTTTCCATTTATAGGATCTTCAAGAAGATACCGTTCCTTTGTGAAGCATGCGTACCAATAAGTTTGCAGACACCAATTGATTAAGACGAAATGTGATTTTTACCACTACACTGAAGGTTATTGGGAGTAAAGGGATGGAATGTATTTGAGTGCTTTAAGCAAATAAATTAGGATTCAACATTTTAATAGTGTTGGTAGATAACTTGAAGAAGGCCTGCGATTCATCGAGGGCTAATCTATTAAGGGGTGAGACACCAAGGTATTAATTTCCTACATTAGTTACCATAATTATGTGCTTTCTTAACTCACATTGTTGTAGTAGCCACAAAAATAGGTCTCGAATAGATAAAGGTCACTATAGGATTGAAGAGTTATTTTTTGTGTTTATGGGTAAACAGGTTTTGAGAGGAGGTTATGCAGCATTACGATATGATTGAGGATCCACCGATTTGTAAGACATCATTTGAGGATACGGATATTGGATGCATACTTATAATAGAGATGCAGGGGCAGTTCAGTGGATACAAGAGTGTATAGTAGAGACTGTAGACATGGTGGCACGGGGACGAACGTCTACAAAAGCAGATAATTATGGAAATCGTAAAAAGGAGAAATTAAACCCGTTATCTGAACCCGAGCTTATGAAACAACCAGAAGGGTTCCCTCCATCGACTCTCAAACTCCTATTGCATGAACCACAATATACTTTAGCACATAACAACACACAGTTCGGAGAAGGGGTCACATTTCAGGAACGTATTATAATAAGTATGGAGTGTGATACCATGGCTTTCCGATCATGCAGAGAGATCGAAGCACCGTTTTGCGATGACATCGAAACCCACTATAACTAACAGGTCCTGTCTTACCAGACCCGCCTACATCGCAGTTAGAGGATCGGTGGGTTAAATGGCTCGAAAAGTTCCCGGTTGGCTCTATGGTGTATTGTTCCTTTGGAAGTGAGTGTGTTCTAACAAAGAAAAAGTTTCAATAGTTATTGCTGGGATTCAAGCTACCAGGGTTGCTATTCTTAGTGGCCTTGAAGCCACCGATAGGAGCAAACACAATAGCAGCGGCATTACCAGCAGGATTCAAAGAGAGAGTGGAAGGAAGAGGAATCATAGATGGTGGATGGATGTAGCAACAACTGATACTAAGGCATCCTTCAGTAGGGTGTTTTGTGACACTGTGGATCAGGGTCTTTATTTGAGGCATTGGTGAATAAGTGTCAACTGGTTTTGTTGCCGCATTTTGGAGATCAGTACTTGAACGCGAGAATGATGGCCAAAGATCTGAAGGTCGGCGTGGAAGTAGAGAAGAGGGAGGAGGATGGGTGGGTGGGAAGGAGAGTGCTTGCAAAGCCGTGAAGTTAGTGATGGATGAGGAGAGCGAGATTGGGCGTGAAGTGAAAAAAAATCATACCAAGTTTAGAGAGATTTTGTTAAGTGAAGGCCTTGAATCTTCCTATATTGATAGCTTCATTCCGAAGCTGCAAGATTTGGTTGATAATTAGTTTTACTTCTCAAAAGGCTGAAGATTTATTTTTATTTCTCAGAAATAAAAACTGCAAGAAAAACAAACTTGACATTATTATCAGAGAGTGAGTGAGTGAAGAGTTAACAAAGTTAAACAAATTTCAGGAGCAAACAAACCAAACCAAAAACATTAAAGCTATAGTCATTCAGGACGAACTAATGAGCAAAAAGAATGCAGAAAGAAGTGATAACAGGTTAGCAAATAAACACACTTACTTTGAACAGTCTGGACAAACAAAGAGTGGATCACCTATAATCTACTTCCCTGGAATAGAGAAACTTTCTAATCACATACATCAAATGAAAGAATAGCTGATAGTAAGTGATATGTTAAGCGTTGAAGAGTTAACAAAGTTGGTACTTATCATTTTACCAACTGTTTTTAGGATCTACTGTGATTTTGCGCTTTCAAGTGTTTCAAGTTCAAACAATATAGTTTTTCGCCTCATTTTGATGCGCAGTGTGAGAAAGTGAGGATTGCTCATTTTTGCTTTGTGAATTCATGTCCAACATATTAGAAGAGTTATTTTGCGGATTGCTCAAACGTCAAGAATACTACTCCTTATGGTTTTGAGTTTATGTTCTTTGAACTCATGGTATTCTTTGATATGATTACAGACAACTTCAAAGCGTCTAGCAGATAGGAAGGTGGAGAGGTTTCAAAAGAACGTTGCTAAGAGAGGTGCAGTGCCTGAAACAACTATAAAGAAAGGTACTGACTACCCAGTTGGACCAATTTTGCTTGGCGAGAAGAGGTAAACCTACAATGGATAAACTCGTGCTTTTATCACTAAATTGTTTTGATTCGTCAAAATACTTAACAGTAAATAATTTGTGTTACTCTTCTTAGGTTCCATTCTCTTAACTTCTACTCATGCAGGCTTCAATCGCATGAATAATTCGATGGCGTCGTCCGCCATGCCCGCCTCATGTTGGGCATTTGCCAACAGGCTCCAAACTGCATCTTCTTCAACAAAGAATGCAAACTCCACAACTCGCTTGATACTTTGAATGTTATACAAAAGAACATTTACAGCTTGAACATTCAAGTTGAACTTCTTGAAAACAACAAATGCTTCTTCATAAAGCTGTGCTTTTACGGCAATCTCTCCAAAATCGGATCCATCAAAATTGTCTAACCTATTGATGTAATCCATCACTCTTGATACATCTACCTTGAAAGTTGTCGCAAGCAGAAGAGTTTCCAAGTCAAAGCTCCCACTAAAGGTAGGGTTTTGAAACACAATCTTTTTAAGAAGTTCAATTAGTTCGTGTGGAATATCGGGTGCCATGAATGCTTTGATGGCTGCAACAACTTGCCCGCGGCTCTTCCAAGGCAGTACTAGATACAGCTTAATCGATTAGTTTACAATTTTGCATTGCCTCTTCATTATCTAAATTGGTTATATTGATGCTGTTGAGAGGCGATTGTGCTTTAATTGGTGGCTAGCATGATCCCTGTGCTTTCGTTAATTCCAATATGTTCTTGATGTCTTCACAAACCCAACGGAGTGTGGAAGCGGATTCATTGCTCTTGGTGAGATGGTTGCTCCTTTAGATCGGAAACTTCTCTTCGTGGAATCCTTCTCAAGTGAGCCTTCACCTTCAGCTATTTGTATAGTTATTTATTTTTGAACATATTGTTCTTTGTATAGATATTTATGGAATTCCTAATGTATCAAGGGTATGTAAGTTCTCATCGAAGTTTACATTAAGCACTTCATAAGATTGTGCCATTATCTTCGTATCTTTTCTGTAACATTTATTGCAATATTGGGAACGCCATTTAGTAATGGCACAAGGGTCTTCCATGTAAATAATTTTGTATCATTTACCTTAATTTGTGGTTGTTTGTACTTTGAATCCATGATGGGGTTTTTGTTATAGCAAAAGGTGATCAATAAAAGAATAAGCAATGTCGGAAGAAGAAAAAAATATGTCGTGGAGGGGACTATGTAGAGTTCTCGAGTTTGCACCCAACCCAGTTGTTACCGAGGAACATACGTTGGGAGTTGATACTATGGACTTCAAATTGGGAAATGCGAAAAGCTTAAGTAATGTATGTGATTTTGATTTCCTTCAGAAATAGTAGTGAATCTTAATCCATTTGCGTATGAATGGCTTGATGTATTAGTTGAAGCTGTCGAAGGCGTGCGAATGCAACAATTGCGTATGATTGATAATGTATTTTTCACATGATAAGAAACTTAGTTCTCAATAAAGATAAGTAACTATGATTTCACGATAAATAAAATACACTAAAAATTATTAAGAAAAATTGGCAGTGCCGAATACACGTGAACGTATTCACCGTGATTTGGTCACGGGAGACGTTTTTGCCGTGGCGAGCCACGGGTATTACTAGTATATAAAAATGAGAGAAAAAGAGTAGTAAAAGAGCATATTAGTAGAAGGAACATATTAGCATATTAGTAAAATTGTTAGAATGTGTGAAACACTTCGGTATGCGCAGCATAAAATCGAGCTACCATAGGAACAATAGTCATAGTAGGTAGTATATTGAGGTAATGTTTGTATTTCTACAAGCCAAGTTGGATTTGTGCTATGATTCCTATATATAAAGGTTTGATATATGCTATAATTACATCATCTCATCCCAAGTTTAATCAATAAACATTTATTCTTTAGAGTTTAGAATTATGTTTTCAACATCTGGTATCAGAGCAAGCACGGCCTTTGGCTCGACAGCTCGAAGGCGATAACGTGAAGAAAAACATAACATTTTCTAGTATTTCGTCGAGATATCGTTTATTCGGTCGAGATTATTGATTTCGTCTATTTTTCGCAAAAATGACGGAGAGTTATGTTCAAACGGCAATACCTAAATTTGATGGTCACTATGACCATTATAGTTTAATTATGAAGAATTTCTTGAGGTCCAATGAGTATTGGCACGTCGTTGAAGTTGGTGTTTCTAACTATTCGAAAGAAATGACGACCACTCAAATATCCAAGATCAAGGAATTATGAATAAAAGACTTGAAAGTCAAAAATTATTTATTTAAAGTTATTAATCGTAACATCTTAGAGAAGAAATAATTAATTATTTATGCAAGAAGACATCCAAAGATATTTGGGTTACAATAAAGAATAAATATCAAAGAACCGCTTAAGTGAAGTGGGTACATCTACAGGCACTTTGTGTAGATTTTGAGACTCTTCGTATGCAACTGATAGAGTTTGTTTCAAAGTATTTCTCCAGAATCATGGCGATTTCCAAAAACATGAGAACAAATAGAGAAAAGATGAAGGACATTACGATAATCGAGAAGATTCTTCGGTCAATGACATCAAAATTCAATTACGTAGTATGTTCGATCGAGGAGTTGAAAGAATTTGATCAACTCTCGATGGATGAACTAATGAGTTCATTGATGGTTCACGAGCAATGAATTATCTAACATGTAGCAGTGGAGAAAGTGTTACAATTTCAGCTCTCAATCAGCAATCAAACGACAAAGGGCAAAGATACAAGTCGAGAAAGAGGTAATCGTGATAACCGATTCACAAATTATCGCGAAAGAGATAGAGGAATCGACAATCAGCATAGCGGAGGCCAAAAGTCAAAATCGTTTGATAAGACAAATATCAAATGTTACAAGTGTAACAGGTATGGTCACTATCGTTCTAAATGTCGTTCTCATTTTTATAAGAAATGTGGCAAAAAATCCAATTTTTCGGAAAAAGAAGATGAAGTTAATGTTCTTTTGGTTTGCAAAACCAAAAGAAAATCTTGAATCGAAAAAGATTTTCATCAAAACATATGGTACTTGGACACGTGAGCAAGTAACCATATGTGGTAAAAAATCCATATTTCACAAAATGGATATTTTTTTCGTCCATAAATTTTCTATCGATTCTGGCTTTCATGAAAAGTGTGTGCTCATATGGAGACGACTTGATATACACTAGCAACGATCGTACGATGTTCAAGGATTTCAAGCGATCGATGATGGCGGAGTTTGAGATGTTAAATCTCAGAATGATGCGCTATATTTTGGGCATAGAAGTAGTTCAGTCTAATGTGGTGTTTTCATATCACAAAAAAAATATATTCAAGAAATTTTGGAACGGTTCCAAATGAAGGATTGCAATCTGGTTGATAACATATTATATAAGTAGCTCGTGGGAAGTCTTGTGTACTTAACCGCGACGAGGGCCACGAGGCCAAATATTCAGCATGCTGTTAGCCTTATCAGTGATACATGGAGAATCCAACGGAGTTGCAT
The DNA here is from genome assembly GCA_014058105.1 of Kingdonia uniflora. Classification (NCBI taxonomy): domain Eukaryota; kingdom Viridiplantae; phylum Streptophyta; class Magnoliopsida; order Ranunculales; family Circaeasteraceae; genus Kingdonia; species Kingdonia uniflora. The sequence goes on along the minus strand of JACGCM010002643.1, from coordinate 109,878 downwards.
CTAACTACTGTAAAGAGGATTCTCCAAAACTTGAAAGGCACAAGTGGGTTGGGAATATTTTACAAGAAATGAGAGGTTATTGATTTAATCGGATATACTAATTGTAGTGGCTTATTTCCAATACTCGACCTAAACCCAGATATCGACCTTCAGCTTGATTGGATGTAAGGGCCAGATTCAAATCTCAAGCTCAGGCCTCAGCATACGACCATCACACATTTACTCGACCTCGTCAAGGTACACGTGGCACATTTATGACACATTATGGAGCGGTTACAAGAAAAAAGAGTTACTCAAGTTGTTACTCAATCATTATGAAGACTCATATATTGTAACGTTTCTCATTAAAGCAATAACGGTCAAGTTATAAGACCTATAAAAGGAGATCTGGAGATGAAATCAATGGGATCTAAAAAACTCTTAGAGAAAGTCATCACTACCAAAACTCAGATATTCAATCTCTTTCTCTTTGTAATAGTTAGCATCTATATAAACACCATTCTTTCCAAAAAAATCTCAGGAGAGGTCGTGGCTTTTAACCCATTCAAGGGTTTTCCACGCTAAATATTTGTGTTTATAGCTATTCTTACATCAACAGCATTCTCAATTTCTATGGTGTAAAGCGATATCTTCGTCCAATACGAAAATAGGCTATTATATTTGGCATCGTCTGTGGGAAACGAAGCATACACTACTCAGCGTTCTCCGATCCAGTTTTTCATATTCATTTTTTGAAGGATGGAAAATCTAGAAAAATCACCCAAACAACACTAATCGTTCTCCGATCTAGTTGTTATTTACTTTTTCTCTTTGATGAATGGAAAATCCAGATCATAACATACCAAAGAGACTTCGCCACCTCTCTTTCTCTCTCTCAAAACACAAAAACAAAGATGAGGACCTCAACGTACAGATCTACCGCAACAAATGTTCTTCGACGAAGCTCGTAAACGACGACAACACCGAATCAACAACAGGCTCAACAAAAACAACAAGTTCAAACAGATCTAATACCAACAAACGCAGATTACAACAGTTGCAGATTACAGATCGAATACCTACAGTTCGTGAAACCCAATGGGATTTATAGTTCGAATTGGTTCACCATCGACAGTTTGCGAAGCCCCAATACGATTTTTTCTTTTTGGATGTTTAATAACAACAGAGGAGCATCTCACTCGGCTACTTCATCTGCCACAATTACTACTACAACTAATATGCCATGTTCACAGCAACAACAGCAACAACTATTACTTCAGTTTTAAAAGCGACAGAATCAATAGCAACTAATATGAATCTCAGGCTAAATAGAAGATGCATAACTCCACCTGATTGTTACAAGTCAGTCTCCATATGGACTCAAACTCGATGTCTCTCTTTAAATCAAAATTGGGAGGTCTGGAATCTCGCAAATGAACTCGAATGCGAGCTCTAGATGAGTACTCACTCGAACTCGACAACAAATCTCTTTGAATTGTGCTTAAACTTCAATCGAGCTCAACAACAAAACTTTGTGAATTGAGCTTGTAAGATTTCAACAGTTAGCAATCTTCAAACGACCTCAACGATGAGACGTTCAACAACAATCGCATCAACAACAATGCCCCTATTTGCCATCAACAATAGTACCAAGCTATTCTTCAGTTCGCAAATCAAATCTCTGGGTTTCAATCACAGGAGCGTTCCAGCAATGAGGTCTCTCTCTCTCTCTCTCTTTCTCTTTAAATCGAGCTTGGAAGGTCTAAAATCTTTATGAATGAGCTTGAATTCAAGCTTGGGAGGCCAAACTGATTAAAGATATATTATCAAATTCGAACTCGAGATATTCATACCCACAGTTCGAGCTAAATCGAGCTTGAGCTACAATCTTCGACAGTAAAGACAAAGCAGTTCACAAAGAATCAAGTTCAAATTCGATCGAACTCAACAATGACAGGTCTTCAGACGACCTCAACAATGAGGTCTTTCATTCACTCTCTGTGAATCGAGCACTGCTTCAACAACATGATCAACAACAACACGATCGATAACAATGCTTCTGTTTTTTAGTAATAACAATGCTAAATTGATTCATCAGTTTGCAAATAAAATATGTTCGTATAATCTCAATTGTTAACATGAAGTATGATCACCATCAGCATCATTGAGGCGATTTAAGAGAAATTGGAGTAGGTTCGATTAGATAAGATCGATCAATTTACAGATCTTCGATAGAACTCAACATTACGGCCTCTCTTGAACTTCAAATCGAGCACCGAGCTCTCTAATGTAATTAGCATCGTCTGTGATTACAAAGAAAGAGAGGATATCAGAAATTGGAGTGGGTTCGATTAGATGAGGTCGAACAACTTGCAGGTCTTCGATCATATAACCTCTCTCTCTTTAAATCAAGTCTGGGAATCTCAACAAATGGTAGATCTTTCAGCGCGATTCATTATCCTCACAAAACATCTCAATAGACAAAAGATGTATCCATGTTATAACAGAGCTTATCTTTCTATTAAACTAGCGCATCAACAAGTAACGAACCTGGTGTTAGTCAGCCCAAACAGCTACACATGCATTTATGCTAAGACATATGACAACATATGGGAAAAGAGCAGCTCTACAAGTAAACAGATCGTCTATGTTGCATGGGTGACGCAAATCCAAGTTCAGGACTCAAGAAAGCAATGAAAAATACTCCAAAGTACAAAAGATGTCTTAACATCAGTTATGAAATCGCAACATTATTAAGGCACTCGAGGTCGAGGTACTCGAGGCGATTACAACTTATTCAAGCTATACTCGGGGCGAGCCCGATCTCAGATTCAGACTCAATGATCGAACTTATCAAACCACATTATGAAGGCGCTCGAGGTTGAGGTACTCGAGGCAATTACAACTTATTCAAGCTTATACTTGGGACGAACCCAACCTCAGCTTCAGATGCAAACATCCAACCTCAACTTCAGGCTCAAGATCAATCAACTTAACTCATACTTGGGGCGAGCCTGACCTCAACTCCACACTCAACACTCGATCTCATACCTCATCTTTTCGACAACATCACACTACATTTGAAGGAGCTCGAGGTCGAGGTACTCGAGGCGATTATAACTTATTCAAAATCATACTCGGGGAGAGCTTGACCAACATCTTACAAGTCGATTATTTGTACGTCCAAATTCGATCAAACAGAACACATTCTACAAGTTGCTTATTGGTTCAACCAGTCCAACCTACAATCAGCATTCAATACATCTTATTGCAGTTGCTTATTGATACGCTAAATTTGACCAGTAACTGAGACCTACAACATAACTATTCAAATATACACGCTCTCCGAGGGTCGCTTATTGAGTCAATTAATTTGATCTGGCAGAGACGCACTATAGAGCTATTAAATATTTAATATATCTCATTACGGTCGCTTATTGATACGCTCAATTCGACCTGTGACTGAAACCTACAATATAGTTATTCAAATATACACGCTCTCCGAGAGTCGCTTATTGAGTCAATCAATTCGATCTGGCAGAGATGCACTATACAGCTATTCAATATTCAAGATATCTTATTACGGTCGCTTATTAATACGCTTAATTCGACCTGTGACTGAGACCTACAACATAGCTATTCAAATATACACGCTCTCCGAGAGTCGCTTATTGAGTCAATCAATTTAATCTGGCAGAGACACACTATACAGCTATTCAATATTCAAGATATCTCATTACCGTCGCTTATTGATACTCTCAATTCGACCTGTGACTGAGACCTACAACATAGCTATTCAAATATACACGCTCTATGAGGGCTACTTATTAAGTCAATCAATTCAATCTGGTAGAGATGCACTATATAGCTATTCAACATTCAATACATCTCATTACGGTCGCTTATTGATACGCTCAATTCGACCTGTGACTGAGACCTACAACATAGCTATTCAAATATACACGCTCTCCGAGGGTTACTTATTAAGTCAATCAATTCAATCTGGTAGAGATGCACTATATAGCTATTCAACATTCAATACATCTCATTACGGTCGCTTATTGATACGCTCAATTCGACCTCTAACTATGACCTACAATATAGCCCTTCCAGTATACACGCTCTCCTGAGGGTCGCTTATTACTTTGCTCAATTTGACCTGGCCGAGACTTGCCATACAGCTATTTCAAGATCAATATTTCTCACAGGGTGTTATTGATTCGCTCAAGGCATACTATCATACATTCTAACATACATTATCATACATTCTACTACATTATCATACATTCTACTACACTATCATACATTCTAACATGCACTATCATACATTCTAACATACATTATCATACATTCTAAATCATACATTATCATCTATTTCTACTACATCATCATACATTATAATACATTATCATACATTCTCTTACATTTGAACAATTGCTTCAAACAATCCAACTATGCAGTTTACATATCCAAAGGTCAATGATGTTTCTCAACCAACACCACTCGCTCCTCATGCTTCTCGTGCTCTTGGCTGAGACGGGGCGAATGTAGTGGCTTATTTCCAATACTCGGCCTAAGCCCAGATATCGACCTTTAACTCGATTGGATGTAAGGGGCAGATTCGAATCTCAAGTTCAGGCCTCAGCATACGACCATCACACATTTACTCGACCTCGTCAAGGTACACGTGATACATTTATGATAAATTATGGAGCGGTTACAAGGAAGAAGAGTTACTCAAGCCGTTACTCGAACATTATGAAGACTCATATATTGTAACGTTTCTCATTAAAGCAATAACGGTCATGTTATAAGACCTATTAAAGGATATCTGGAGATGAGAACAAGGGGATCTACAAAAACTCTTAGAGAAAGTCATCCCTACCAAAACTTAGATATTCAATCTCTTTCTCTTTGTAATAGCTAACATCTATATAAACACCATTCTTTCCAAAAATACACAGGAGAGGTCGTGGTTTTTAACCCATTCAAGGGTTTTCCACGCTAAATCTTTGCGTTTATAGTTATTCTTACATCAACAACATTCTCAATTTCTATGGTGTAAAGCGATATCTTCGTCCAATACAAAAATAGGCTATTACACTAATAGTGATTATGGTGGAGATCCCAATGACAGGAAGAACACCTCTAGGTATGTTTTTATGTTAGGATCAGGAACGATTTCATGGTCGTCAAAGAAATAACCGATTATTTCTTTATCTACAACGAAAGCAGAATATATTGCTATTGCGTCTTGTGCATGCCAAAAAATATGGTTAATAAGAATGCTGGGTGAAGTAGGGTTTCATCAAAATAGGTGAACTCCTATTTATTGCGACAATAGTTCGATAATCAAATTGTCGAAGAATTCAGTTCAACACGGGAGAACGAAGCACACATTGATGTGCGTTACCATTTCTTGCGAAATCTAGTGAAAGATGAGATGATTGATCTTATCCATTGCAGGAGCGAAGATCAAGTTGTAGACATTTTCACCAAAGCCCTCAAGTTAGACGCGTTAGAGAAACTTCGGAAGCTACTCGGAGCTTATTCGTTTAAGGGAGGGAGCTGGAAGGAAAACTAAGCATAACAGAAGGCAGTGTGTTTACTTGATAAACTAGTATTAGCACATCTAATTTAAATGAGGGTGTTAGAATGTGTGAAACACATGGGTATATGTGCAACAATAAAGTCAAGCTACTATAGGAACAAGAGTCATAGTAGGTAGCATAGTGAGGTAATATTTGTATTTCGGCTTTACAAGCCAAGTTGGATTTTTGCTCTAATGCCTATATAAAGGCTTGTTATATGTTGTAATCACATCATCTCATCCCAAGTTTGATCCATAAGCATTTCTTTTTTAGAGTTTAGAACTGTTTTTAACAATAATGAAGGGCGAAAATCATTTATGTAGTGAGGACTAAATTATTGCCATGACTAATATATAACGGATGAATAACACGATTCAGCTGATTACCTCTGCCACTGTTGTGTTTAGGGCGCTGTTCATAAAACGGTAAACTCAAGCGTAATATAAGTTCCAATCAAAATTATATGGATAGGGCAAACATAAATCTGAAATTTATTGAAAGTGCTACAAACTTAGCAAAACAGGGAAACGATTGGTCAAACACATCTTCCACGATTATGACCCACAACTTAGATTTTCAATTTCCGGGCAAGTTCAGCACAATTTGTTCTGTGAAGTAGTAAAGACGAGCTGAACCCTAGCTTGGATGCTGTAATATCAAACTCAAGAAGATTGTCCTCTATCTGATATGTACCTATAACAATTGAAGTTCTAGGACTTAAACCTCCATCCATAAAGCCCAAACAATGCACATTGTTACCAACATCAACCATCGAGTTACTTCCTACGATCCTCCAATAAACGCTTAGGCTTTGCAAGATAAGGTCAATGTTTGGGACACTCATGGTCTTAGAGCTAAAACACGCGTTGAAAGGGGCCACAGATGCTGTTCTTGTGATCCCTACCGTAGCTACCTCCTTGGTGAAAGCATTGAAGATTGAAGTTTCCATCGTAGTGTATTGATCGATTGTGCTGATCTTTGTTCCTCCAACACCGTGTTTATCAATCAACAACAAAGTTGTGTTGAATGATAAGATGGGATTCCCATTGAGGTTGATCGCCTTAACCCCAATGAAGTACTCTACGGAATGCTCACCTCTAACGTAAGACCCTGCGGTGCTTACAGGATTGTCAAGGAGAGGTGTGTACATTAGCTCCTGAGATATGTATGGCCCATTACCGAAGAACATAACCCCATTTAATTTAGTGTAAGGTGGCAAACACATTGCAAATTTTCGCTCGAACCTCAAAGAAACGGCCAACTGAGTGGGAAACCCTACTCGGTCTTTTCCTAGTCCTAGCATTCCAGTGACGCTGCTAGCAAGACCTTTCAACAGTACTTTTGATCCACAAGTGAAAAAAAGTTAGGAACCGTGACCACTGATCCACTAGAGGATCTGAGGGTTACTACATCTTTAGCGAGCTCTCCGACCGTGCCTAATCGGATGATGGTGTTATCGGGGGACACACTACATGTGTTGTTGTTGCATCCAGGTTTAGGACTGCCATAACATTCACTACAACCGCTAGATCTAACGAACACGCATTCGGATGAGCCACATTGGGATGGTTGATAGGACGACGATACATAACTGGAATCCTCACAATTGACCCATAAAAATCGGGAACCAAGATCGACAACAAGTTCAACTGACACAAGGGGAGTTCTTTGGTTGATATGGGTCAAGTACTGATGTGTTCTACCATATTTGAATACAGGGAGGACAAGAGTCCGTGGCCGAGAGGAAGTTTGAGCATTAGAAAAAGCGGTGGAAATGAGAATGACGGAAAAAAAGAGGAACAACTGAAGAGATTCAAGAGAAGAAGAAGCCATTGATTGATGGAGTAGGGAGATGTGCTTCACTTTCTACTTTAGACCCTGATATATACATATGTTGAGTGAGTTAACTCATTCGAGTTAACCGTCCGATTTAACTCGAAGTCTAAGACCAAGTTGGTCTATGCCATATGAACAAGACCATTCTATTAAAAGAAATGTTAGTTTGGAATATGCTTCACATTTTGGTTCAAATATTTTATTTAAGCGTTAATGCGCATTTGGTTTGCGCACAGGTCAAATACAAAATAACCCAACTCAAACTCAACCCTTCCAGAGTTGGGTTGATGAGTTTTTTATTATTATTAATGTATTAGACTTCAAAACACCGCGATGTTTAAAACACCGTCGCTTTATCTATTAAACAAAACATACATCACTTTGTTATCTCTCCAAAACTGTTTCATCCTCCATTGCATTTGTGCTCAAAACCATTAAAAAAATTATTAATATCAAGCCAAATCAAATGGAAATGCCAGAATGAGACCCACACCCAAGTTGTAACCCTAATTTTAGAGTGATAAGAGATTCAGAGGAAGCTGTAATTCAGTCGAGGTCCGAAAGAAGAAAAAAAAAAGTTGTTTTTGAAGAGGTAGAAGAAATTCAAGGGCAATCACATCCAACCGAATATGATATTCTACAATTGCGGCTTATTACCACTTTCCCAGAGGGCGTGACGCATATAATTCACACTGGCAAGGATCTCACGGTAAGTTTTTGTTAAATGGTAACTTTGTTATTTTCGTTAATCAAGTGATTGACAAAATGCTCCAATGAACAAAATTGTGATTCGATGCGTCCACATGACACATTCACTACGGTTATAAAAATTTGGAATGATATTGCCAAAATTTCGGCAATAAGGGATCCTGTGGTGAAGATATTCTGGAAGTTCATGGAGATCAAATTAGGTAATTCTGATAATCGGTTAATTCAGGCGCTAATAGAGCGTTGGTGGCCGACAACTCACACTTTTCACTTCCCGTGTGTGGAGATAGGGATCACTCCATTGGATTTCACAATGTGTATATTATTGCCACTCGGCAAAAATCATACACCATTGCTATTTGACGACTGATGGAGTATTTTATCCGAGGGGATGAAATTGGTCCCCCACATTACATCCAACAATACAAAGAATGGTAATGTCAGCATTGCACATCAAATGACATACTTGATCGTCACAGATGATCGTTTTAATGGCAGTACGATGGTTCGTACTTTTATCCCTTTCATGATGGGACATTTATGGTTTCAAACGACAAATGACACCGTCCCGCTTGGATATCTCAAGATCGTAGCCGATTTGGATACAGCTCCCTCATATGACTGGGATTCTGCTATTCTTGCTTCTTTATACCATGGCTTGGATACCGTAGTCACAACCGGGGGTGCCATTACTGGATTTTTGTAACTCATTGAGATTCACTAACACTTATTCTAATTCTTAAAATAAAATATCTTCCAATAGACGTCTTAAATGGAATTTGTAATTGTTTTTCTGTGTTGTTCTTAAATGCAGTATTGGTTCTATGAGTATTGTGGGGTTGGTCACCCAATTATCAGCAATGCGCTGAATATGATATCGTATCCTCGCCTCAAAGCAAGGGAGAAGGGGAACATGAAGAAAATAAATTACCAGGCATGGAACTTGTTTACTATAGCCAGATACCTCATTGACCACCGGAATATTGATTCGATCAACTGGCGTCTTTGAGATACATCTGCGGCTTTAGAGTTAGATGACGTACATATCGTTTCAGAGCTGTCCTTAAAAAAATGCCACTTCAAGTCCCTAATGGAAATTGCGAGAACTACTTGGGGGATAGATGTTGGAGGCAGATGACTCGTTATGCGAGTATTCCAATGGATCCTCTGTCCAACATGTCACCACATCTTAGTCCAGCTGATTTAGAGGCTTTGAGAATGTCCGGCTTCGTTGGCTATAACTAGTTTGTGATGGACGAGTCGAGGATAACTTACACCGACTACTATAGTAGTATGACAAGGCTGGCCACCAGTTGATAGATTCGCAGAGGTTGGAGAATATAGATCTGTTTGGGATTAGTGCACTCAGGTCTGGTATTATACCCGTTATGGTTACGTCAGCAGAGGTTCATGGCTTGTCCCAAGACTTCAGCATTCTCGGTACGAAGATGGGGTCAGACTCGGGGTGGATCATAGAGTGGACAGGGATGAGTCAGGTCATCCCCATCCACCGCTTGAGTGAGCCGCCACTCATGCCTTCTTGCTGCGACTTAAAGGAGGTGTGGAACCTAAGTCTGGGTATGCGGCGAGTCGCCCTTACAGAGTTTGCACGGGACCACCAGATGATCACATCGTTGACTGATCAGGTTGCTACTCTGATAAGGGGTTATGACATTATCAACGACCAACTATATCAGCATGTAAGAAATTTATTTATTTATTTTTACTTTTTAAGGTCATATTTATGTTGTTCAAATCTAAATAAATTTTCTTTGTCCCTTTCAAAACTTATAACTGAGGACAACACCGAGTTTACAGGTGGTGCCACTACTACTTGGAAGTAGTGCTAGGACTAGGCAGGGAACCCGTGGAGGTGGCATTTGAACCAGGGGAGCCGATAGTATCAATGGGGGGCAGCGTACTGGAGATGTGGTCTGTCTTAGTAGATATAGTTGTGAGATGAGTGTTATTGTAGACGTATATATCTAATGTGTGCATTAGTGTTGAACTATTTGAAGACGTTGTACTATACGACTTTTGTTTCTCTATATAAGTACTTGTATGACCTGATGTCCCATTTCTTTAAATTTAATTATTATCGATCAATTTTTGCTATAACTTGAATTTAAATAGAAATGCAATTATATTCTTAAAATAATAGTTTTTCGCTCAAAATTAAACTAAAAATGGATACAACGAATTTCAAGTCTTCTTATGCATCTAATTCATTCGGTAATCACGACTGATGTAGGGATTAAACTCAGACCATTTAGTAAGGGGGAGCAGATCCCGTCAATAGTTTCTAGCCGATAATTTGCAGGAGGATCAGACAGGATGTAGTTCCGATAAAAAATATCATATGAAGTCTCAAACGGGAATGGATGGTTGTATTTCTCAAACCATTCATCTCTGGCTTTGCGCAAAATATAGGCTAGTGGAGCACCTCTGACCCGCTTATCAATACTCTTCTGTATCTCATGAAACTCATCACATTTAACCTTAAGTATATTCTACCTGTTGTATAAATCTACAGGAGGGTATCGAAGTTTTGTGTGCTCCCTGAATCGGACATGAACTCGATCCCATAATCGATCGAAGTTGAGAAGTCGGAAAGGTGGATTATCAACAAATTCTTGTCAGGACGCGGCAAAGGCACGGTCTTCATTTCAACCAAATACTACTGAAGAATCCACAGTTAGTGCTGAAAAACTCGGCATTGTTGAGTTGAAGTAGAGTGACTATTGTTAAAGAGCCCACAACCAACATATATATAGCTAGAAAATTCTAGCCATTGGGATACCAAAAATAGCTGTTGGGATGCTAAAAATAGCCGTTAGGAAGCAACAAAAGAAGAACTATCCGTTGTGGGAGTTTAGGGAATGCGAAAGTCTTCATATTACAGCGCGGTATTTTGATTACCACACGGTAATCAAAAGACCGCCGCATTTTTTGAACTCCCAAACAGTTAGTTCTTCTTTCCTTTATATAATTATACTTCTCTCTACTTGTTTCTTCACCTTCTACCTAATATCTCAACTTCACAGCCTCAAATATCTTCCTCATCCTCCTTTTCATCCATTGATGATCATCCACGTGTATCATCCTCATCTAACGATCTTATATTTGATTGTGCTACGGCAATGGCCGTTATGTACTAAGATGCAGTGAACCTAATGGTACATGATTAAATTTCGACTCACCGCGGGATTATCATGGGCCATAAGGATATGAAAAAGATGCGAGACCACAAATTAGGGTATTACAGTATTATGTGGGACTACTTTAACACTCTTTGCACATATACAGAGGAATATTTTCAACGACGTTTTCGTACGAGTAAATAAATGCTTTTACGAATATTCGATGCAGCAGTAACACATGATGATTACTTTGTCCAAAAAGCCAATTGCGTAAAAACAATTGGGTTGTTACCCTATCAAAAGATAATTGCGGCACTATGTATGTTAAGCTACGGTGTCGCTGCGAATCTTTTTGACAAGTATTTGAGAATAGGAGAAAAACAACCTTGTTAAGTATGAAAAAGTTGTGTTGCAATTTTTTGAGAGGAATATCTTCGAGTACCAAACGCGGCCGACGTCGAAAGCTTAAATGCGATAGAAGAATCACAGGGTTTTTCCGATATGTTAGGAAGTTTTAATTACATGCATTGGATATGGAAAATTGTCCCTTAGCTTGGCACGGTCAATTTACTGGTCATTACCCCAAAGCGACTATAATTCTTGAAGCGACAGCTTCACACGACCTTTGGTTTTGGCATGACTTTTTTGGGTTACCAGGGGTTAACAATGATATCAATGTCCTACAACAATCACATTTTTGCACCGACCTCGCTGATGATATCGATATGCCTTGCAATTATACAATTATCAGAAAAGCTTATGATATGGGTTATTACCTAACGAATGGCATATACCCAAAATGGGGAATACTTGTCCAAACTATCTCCAATATGATTACAGTAAAACAAAAATTATTTGCTCAACAACAAGGAAGTTGTCGAAAAGACGTAGAACGGGCATTTGGGATTTTACAATTATCATGCCCCAAATTCCAATAATTAGTAAACCTAACCAATTAGGAAAATTCAAGGACGGACAGGTCCCCAATGATAACCAAGCCAAAAATAAAGTTAGGCTCAACAATCTACTGGTGCACAATACAGAGCAATAAGAATAAAATAACAGCAGAATAAAAGAACAACGATAACTATACTAAAATTACTACAAACCTGAACATGTTAGAGACAAGATCCAAAATGATAATAGAGAGTCAAGCCTTCAGCTTTAGCTCTTCAACATGATCGCCTCAACCATAACCGCTACATCTCTAGATCTAAAATTTTTATATTGCGACTGTGAGCAAACTACGGCTCACAAACTTCCCAAAATAGCTGAACAATTATACCAACCAATGAGATGATAATAGTAATAATAAGATATATGAATTCGTTAATGATGAAATGATATATGTTAATGATGTTAAAGATGTCTAATCGAGATGTACAACAAATCTAATAAATCTATAAAACTAAAATGCCGAATGCAAAGGAATACTAAGACTATAAACTATACTACGAGTTAAAGAGAAGCGATAAGAAGAATCGTCCTATAATTTTGGTAAATCAACCACTGGTATATGACTCAGACATTAAAAAAGATCATTATTGGATACAAGGGGTTCGATTTTTATCAAGTTCGACCACGCTAAGGATATTTTACTTGATTAGAGTGTTCTGGGCATTTCAACCCAAGGAGCCTAGTGTCCTCACTTTATTTCAATTCCAAGGAATTTCAACCTCACGGAGGATAAGATGGGTACCAAAGGAGAACTATCACATACCATCCCACACTCCAGGATGAGTAAAATAGGTTTGATAGTAACCTGCCCAAACTCACCTACTATTTTAACCCGAGCTAGGAATCCTAGTAACCTATCAGGAGTTAGGCGATTTAGAGTTAGTTTATGTATCCGACCTCATTATCAAAGATATCAACTTAAGGAGTCTCTATGATCCAAATGCAGACATGATTACCATTAATTGCTTGAGCATAATAGTAGTCAACACAGGCTAGTACACATGGGATAACCTACATGTCTCCAACAAGTAGTCAATAATCCTAAAGAACAGAGTTTACAATCTTAACTCTTAAACGACTATATACTTAAGTCTCCAAAACAGATGGACATGAATCTTACTAGGTTCCAACATCAATGGTGACAGTACAAGCATCGAATAACAACTTGATGCTCAAGGACAAAGCCACGAGAACGCTCAAACAAGAATGATTTCCTCAAACTAGCAACGAAGTAAAAGAAGCTTAACAGAATAGCTCCACAAGCTCGATGAAACATTAAGACATTAAGTGTCACGGCACGAGGAGTCAATAATCCTAAAGCAAACTATCAGATGCTAGACACCAATAATCGACTATATACTCAGGATAAGCTGTCAGTTCACAATAAACAGCTAAACAATCCAAGATTAACAGTGTTCATAGACCTCGTTACTTTCTCATCAAAAGTATAACGAAACATAAACCATACTCGATAACGAAACCCAACGTTCTCGTATCTAGGGCTGTACACAAAACCCGCCAACCCGTGAAACCGACCCAGACCTATCCAAACCGACGGGTTCCGTCCGGTTTTGATCACAACCCGGGTCGGTTTCGGTTTAATATTTAATAACTCGATTATTATCAGTTCAGTTTTAATTATTAAGTTCGGTAACCGGGTTGGACCCGAACCGACCTTAATGTTTTTAATATATAACCTCAAGCTATACCTAATAAAACCCAACAGCCACCCTCATCATCCTCTCTCACTCTTTCTCCAAACATCAAGCACTCTGTTTTGGAGACCATGGAATCACTAGAGTTTATAGCTATGAAGGAGAGGAAGAAGATGGAGGCATTAGCTCTTATAGTTAAACCTCTTGCACGAAAGAAGCTCTGCAAGAGAACTCTCAAACTTGTCAAAAGTTTATTTGTGATATGATTGCATCTATTATTACATCTTTTACTCATTTGGGTGTTGTTTATTTGCCTTAAGCTACAACCCCTTTTGATAATTTTTTGTGGGGTTGATTTGTTGTGTCTGATTGCATTTGTTTTTATTTTTGATGTTTAAGCTTTGGAGTCGAAATGCTTGAAGAGAGGGGTCTTCTAAGTTGTCCATCTTCAGAAGAAACTCGAGACCAAATGATCATAGATTTGCTGATGAGTTCCATTGATTTCAGCGATGAAGATTTTGTTCACGCTGATGATTTTTTCCCCTTCCTATAACGCAACCCGAATTACAGACCTGGACCGACCTAACTGTTCTGGTTCAGTTTCGGTTCGGGTTTTGGGGGTAGTCGGTTCGGGTCCAGTTTATGAGGGTTAGAACCCGAGATGTCCGGGTCGGTTCAGGCCCAGGCATAAACCCGGGCCGACCTAACCCGCGTACAGCCCTACTCGTATCAACTATCGAATCAACGAAAGTGCTCAAGGACAAGGCCACAAGAACACAGAGTACACCTAGAATAATTTTAAGCCAAATAGAGACAATAAACGCTAAGGACAAGTTCAAAACCAAAGACCGTGTCTTACGAAGGCTATACAGTCCAAACGACTTGACATGGAACCAAGAACTATATATTATGATCTTACTACGTTATTAATATCCAAGGAAGAAGCCACGAGGATAACGTAGACAAACCCAAATAGACAGTGCCTAATCTCATTATCAAATGTCTAGGAAACTAAACTACCGAAGTCGCTATATCTATAAAGTGATAACTATAATGTCTAAACTTATTCTAATTTTTAGTGGCTAAACCACACCGCTATTTCTATATCTAAGTTCCTCTTAAACATAAACATAAGATACTCGGATTTACTAATCATAATCTAAAATATGTCAAGAACACCATTTCGAATAACCAAGTCACATACAATGTGAGTAACCTAATATTAGTAACTAAAATCAAGTACACACTATTAACATTGCTAATCAATATAAATGCTCAGATATTAAGGGAGAGTAAACTCGCCTGAAGCAATGCTCAAGATGAATCAATCCAAGCAAATAACTCAATGGTCCAACAATGGTATATCACAGACTAATTAATTTAATTCAATCCACTAGCCAAGCAATACTTTACCGCTATAACCCTAGTATAAACGATTTAGAATAAACCTAACTTAAAAGAATAACTAAACCAATCATGAAGGAAAGCCATTAGCAAAACATTACTGAAGCACATTACTCTCTACTACAGCTCCACATAAAAGAATAAGAAAATCAAAAGTACCCAGCTCTTGTACAAAGAAGCACAACACTTCTTTAACCTCCACCATTTTAACTGAGCAAGAATAACTCCAGCAACATTGGATGTGAAACAACCAAGCACCTCAATATTGAAGATCAAACTAGGAAGCATCTACAATAACCAAGGATATGACGATCTATAACTTACAAGGTTCTATCTAGTAGCTAAATCACAATTTGCCCATAGATATGCACTAACTTATCAAACCCTTAAATACTCATGTCTATGATGGATTAAATGAATAAACAATACAGGTGCCTTAGTCATTAACCATGTACTAACCTAAATCAATGTATAAATATAGTAAACCATGTATTATTATAACTCATAAATCAGAATAATGATTCAGTTATTCAGGGAAGAAAAACTCGCCTTATATAAAGCTCGATGATTATCCAATCCTCGCAAAACTAACTCTGCTCTTCCAATGATACGATGCCAACTCCAGAACCTATAATCTTAACAAAAGCGAAAAAAGAATAAGCTAACTATGTAAGCACCTGCGATAGCCTAACCAATGCTACCTTGACTATCCTTATACTAAATAAAAAGCATTCAAAATGATTTGCCACCAAAACATCCGGCCAAGTACTCACTATATCTAATCCTAGATGAGCCAAACTCCGCCCCAATGTATGACCACAGGAGTCCAAAAATCAGACTTAATAGCAGAAAAAAGTTTTCATAAACCTCCCATTACACCATACGATCAAGACTAAAATCAGTTCTCAAACCTCAACATCTGAGTTACACAAGTATTAGGAAAAGAACAAGCATTGATTACCCTTAATGGAATGGGAAAAGGAGATGCCAATTGCTTTAACAACACAAGGGTTTACTGAACTGAAAATCAGATTATAAAGATGAATGCAACAGGGAATAACTTACATAAAAAGGGCAGCTGCGATTGTAAGAGGTGAAATATATACCTAAACATTCAAGGATGGGTGGATTAGATGATTATTTACAAGGTCCATACAACTCTATGTGTTAAAAACAAAGGAGGGAAAACAGATGGAATAAAAAAGCAGTTTGGTCTGAAATTACAGCCGGTCCATGAGGGAAGGTGTGGGTGCTAAAGGCAGCTCCTCTCTCTACCTCTCTAATCCTAAATCAGCCAAGAACTAGAAGATAAGTTGTTGTATTAAGAAGTATAATAGGAGATGATGAAAATAGATTTCAGACCTTCTGAAACACACCAACAACATCTGAAAAACCTCTCTCTAAACCCAACTTGATCACCCAAAATCTTAAGGTTTTGAACCAACATTAAAGGGTGAAATACTCATCCAATTAAGCATGAAAGTAAGGTAGAAGAACAGCCATATACCTATAATTTGTCGGTTGGAGGTGGGGATTGATCTGCACCTCTCTCTACCCTCTCCAATCTCCCAAAGACTCTCTCCAACTTAAATAACTACAAATCAAATCCCTAAAATTGATGTGTGTGGTTATCCAATGGAATGGTACTACGATAGCTACAACGAAGCCTACCCCATACGGGTAAAACGGTGCTCTAATGTTCACATTCACAGTAGCCTATATACCATACTAAGAGTTCTGATATAAAATGATAGAACACAATGCATGATGTCAAGGAAAAAATATGGATGCATAATTTATTTATTTAAATAAAGAAGAAAAAAAAATCGGGACATTACAACAATCACGGTTCAATATTGTCAAAAATCCGGTTAAATTGTGAAAACCTGAGGTTTTGAACAATATCATGAAGGTGTGCGAGATTATCCACAATATGATCGTCGAAGAGAAACGAGGTTCATTCCCATCATACTTAGGCTACGATCCGGACGATCCCTCAACTATCAAAGGTGAACCTATTGTACGCGAACGCGGAATAATATAACCTTTTATAATGAAAATGAATTGAATTCGAAGTCGATAAATACACTTTGATCTAAATGATGATCTAATCGAGCATTTGTGGACCGTGAAGGGAAATAATGTTTCGAAGTGTTATATTCAAGTATTATCTAAGAACTATGTGTAATTTAAAGATTATTGTCGTACAAGCTTATGAATTATTGATTTCTTATTGAACAAGTTTTTGATATTGCATTAATCTTGTATTTGCTTTAACACAATATTCTCAGAAAAAAACATTTCTTCAAAAGATTACATTCTTCAATAGCAAAATACATTCTTCAAAAAATATATTATTGAAAAGTAAACTACGTTCTTGGAAATTAAACAACATTCATAAAAGCTAAATTATATTTAATAACCTGAACCGATACTTGGCCCCCTATTCTTGTTGAGACGTTTCATGACTTCTGCTTGCCTTTGCTGATAGTATTGTAATACATATCTAGAAAGATTACTCAGGTCTTTATCCACGATTTTGCGATCTTCCCTTTCTCTTTTCAAATCTATTTTTGTCTGCCATTGTTAATTTTCTTCCGCTCTTCTTCTTTTATTTTCTTCCTTCGCTTGTCTCATCTTCAACCTCATCTCCGTAAGCATTGTTATCATATTTTGGCCAGATGCAATAATATCATCCACGCCCTTCTTTCTTGCAACGTTTTTTCTAAAAAAAATTTGACCAATGGGCCTCGGTCTACCCTCATACAACAAACCATCTAATTTAAAATTTTGGAGAACGGATTGAGGTGTAGGTGGGTCGTTGGGATCCTCCGATAGGTTGTTTGATCCGATCCAGTTCCCCAGAGAAGAATTGCATGACGCTTTTAACGCCACATTTTTAGGTAGATTCTCATATAGTTCAAACCATCATCCTTCAGGTTGCCCCATCGCAGTTCTCTTACAAAAATTTCATACGTTTCACAGTGTTTAAAGTCATTGTCGCCATTCAAACCTTGATAAATCCTGTGTACATCATTTTCCTGCAATTCCCAAAATTACCAAATACAAATAAATAACGTGTATATCCAAGAAAAATAAACGAAATATAAATTAAAGCAAATTAAAACGTACCCGATAAAGCTCAGCTTTCCCACTCTCATGCCAAAATTGTACTTGAGCAACTATTCCCTTGCAGTTCATACATTGTGCATTATAGGGATGCCATTGAGATTTGGTCGACCCACATGATCGTCGGCCGGGGCACTCGGGGTTTATATTAAAGTCAATATTGACCTTTTGATAGAAAGTAAAACCCTTTGTGTGCCCCATGGTCTGGACAGAACCCGTTACCGGTGCCCTTGCGAAACACGTAAAGTTCGCATTCATCCAGTAAAGTCCATTGCCATCCGTCTCATCCAAAAACTCAACATCATCCGGCACTTGCACGTTTTGTCTTGGTTTTGTGGCTGCTTTTGTCTTTCTTTTTAATTTTTTTTCCTGGGCGTCGTAACATCAACCGGTATTGAAGAATTTGCGGAACCCAGATTAAACTCGGTAGATTCACCATTGAATAGGTAGTTCTAAAAGTAATTTGTAGGTCAAAAACCTTGAGTTTGAGTGACCAGATAGTGTTAATAGTACGGGTTAAACGTCGGTATTGAAGCATTTGCGGAACTCGGATTAAACTTGATAGATTCACCATTGAATAGGTAGTTCTGAAAGTAATTTGTAAGTCAAAAACCTTGAGGTTGAGTAATCGGATAGTGCTGATAGTACGGGTTAAACGCCTGAGGTTGTTGTTGAGAGAGTATAAAGGGATTTTGATACTGTCCTCCTAAGGCATCCTCTTGCGACATGTTAAACGGAACTAGAGTATGTAATTGGAATTGATATTAGAATTGAGATTGGTTGTGGTAGAGGTAAGAAGTGAATTGTGATGATGGGCATTAAGAAAATGGTGTTGAAGGTGGATTCTGGGAGGATGTGGTCGACGGTGTTTATTGATTGTTTCTGCTGCCAAAGTTTTCCATTTGGGAAGATGATGTTTTTTTACTAAGTTTCAAAGTGTTCTCTTCTCTTATCTTAAAATGGGTTATAGGAGATAAGTAGTTAAGGACTTCAAAAGACCACACAGTTTTCTTATTACTACGCGGTATTAATTTTTATTACTGCGCAGTAAATTCGAGCGGTAATCAGAATACTGCGCGGTAATCAAAAGTATGCCAAACTCTTTTTTTGTAGTATAAGCTCCCCACACTTAGTTAAGTTCTGACAACGCCAGTTAAGCAAGCTCACACTCATTTTTGTACTGCTGGAAGGTGTTTGAGTTTGAGTTAGTGTTTGGAATGACAAAACAAACCCAACCCACACTCAAAATACAACTGCTAGAGATGCTCTAAGAAGCAACTCTTCCACTCAACGTATAACATAAGGATGTATGTAAGAACATCTCTAGTAGTAGTATTTTTTTAGTGTGGGTTAGGTTTTTTTGTCAGCCCACACTCAAAACTCATACTCAAACCCTTCCAGCAGCTTAAAATTTGAGTTTGGGTTGCTTAGCTGGCATTGCTAGAACTCAACTGATTGTGGGGAGTTATAACTTAAAAAAAAGGAGTTTGAAAGAATTTAATATGTTACGCAGACTTTTGAGCCTCGGTGTTTAGAAGTCCGCACGACCCATCTCAATTAAATCACTTTCGAGTTTCAAAAATCTCCTTCTAGTCCCTACCCACTTCTCCCTCTCTATCTCTCTCTCTAACTTCCCCAACTTTTTCCTGATATCTTGTTCTATTTTAGGGACTACAAAATCTGTCATTAATAATGATAACAACAAAGAGGGTAAATTTGATTCTAAGTTTTGTTATGGTTTGTGATTTGGGGATTTTGTTTCTCTCTTTTTCTAGCAAACTTTCTTGTGTGTGTTTTTTGATTTGAATTAATCTCTCCTACTACTTTTCACCAACAAAGAGAATAAGGGGAGCTTTTATGCAGCACCAACCAATTTGAATGTTACCTTTGTGAAATATAAAAACTTTATCAACGATACTCATGACCTTCGAATAATTGGGTATTCCTTTGGTTGAAGAAGATTGGGCATTGATGATTTTGTATTGAATACGAGTTTTGGGAGGGTGACCCATTTAAACTACCAAGGTTTGACAAAATGCTAGTTATCATTTTCTCAATCAAAGACCTAAAGAAGAATTTGAAGAAACAGAGCAATTTGATATACAAATCGGAGCGAATTTTGGAAGTCTTCGAAAACTCTAATTTTTGCCACATCATCAGCAGCCCAAGCCTAACTGCTAGGAGTAGAGCTGGCAAACGGGTCGGGTTTGGGTTACACGGGTTGGGTCATAACGGGTTCATGGGTCAGAAATGCAAACCCAAATCCGACCCTGATTTAAACAGGTCAACCCGACCCGACCCTTTTGACATGTTTAAATATTAATTTGGATCATGGGTCATGGGTCTTAACTTCATCTGTCATAATTGTGTGAGAATGAGTTTGTTGAAGCTTTGATTGGTAGGTATTGGTGTTGTATGTGTTCTAAAATGATGAGTCCAATAATGGAAGTGGAGATAAAATGCCCATTTTCTAAGATTAGGTTTATTAAAGAAATGTATAATAATAACAGAAGAGGATGAGAGAATGAAACTGAGGTAAGATCAGATCAAATGCCATATGTTTATGGGCAATAATAACACATAAAACTCTATTTGGGCTTAAATCATACTTCGAATGATGGATAATATCATATAAATTATAATTAGCTTAAATTAAACTTAAACGGGTCACCGGTCAACCCAAAACGTTTAAGGTAAACCCTAACCCGACTCATTTATTAAATGGGTTAGACGGGTTTGGGTCAAATGACCCACTACCTATTAAGGCCAAACCCAAACCCGCCAGAAATAGGGTTGGGCCAGGTCGGGTTGGCAGGTCATGGGTCACTTTGCCAGCTCTAGCTAGGATACTTGAGTTTGGGTTGGGTTGGGTTGGGCTTTTTATAGGTCTGACATGATGGGCTAGACAGCCCAAACTCAAACTTATAACTATTGCATGAATCCAACGCACAAAATAAGAATACTTTAATGTACAACACGCATATATATAATTACTATACCTAACAAACATATTCAAAGTGATAATTATTATTAGTTGAATACTAGTAGGGGGCACGCGCTATCGCGTACATGCCTATAACAGCATTTCAAACTTCATTATTATGCTAACGTTGTAATGAGACTATTGTCATGAATTGATCTCGGAGATTATACAGGGTGGTGACAAGTTGCTTATACAGGATGTTCTGTGACTGAAACTATTACTTTCCTTGACTTGATTTCATCGAACATAGTCATGAAATGTGTTCAAAGATCCATGAAACATGTGTAATGAACATACAAGATGTGCTTAAAGACACTTGAGGCACTTGGAGATGTTACCATGTAGCTCAAACCATTAGAATATTGCAAGCAAGTTTCATAGAATATAGGATATTTCATGTGTTCTGTTAAATGAGTGTTAATTAATCAACAATCAACATCAAACTTCATCATATGGCTTCTATGAATTTAGATTTGCTACATGAACTGCACCCAAAAACTTTTCTAGCCCAAGATCTTTTCTAAAGCTATAAACATGTGGATAAAGAATAAAGAAATATTAAGATTGTATAGAAAAAATTTAATTCATTTTATGTTCACAAAGTTCCATATATTCGCATTCAAGAATCACCAAAGTCTTTGGTCAACGAGAAATCAAATGTATATAAGCAAAAGACTTCATTCTCTATGTTTGTTGTCATCGAGATAAGCATGTGGTTCCACATTTAAAGTTTTCTTTGGGCATTCTTAACTAATACTTCTACTTCAACGTCATGGCTCTTCTATGAGATTTTTCATTTAGTGGCCAAGCCTTAAATATTATCATTTGGAACGTACAACTTTCACAGTAGTACTTACAGAAGTTGAATAAAGCACACCACTTTAGATACCCCATCCAAGTTTACTAAAACAAAAATCATAAAAAGAGTAAAAATAGAGTGAGGACTGATTTGAAGATAAAATAAAAAATGAAGGAGGGCAATTTCATAGCAGCAGGACAACAATAATAATGATATTTTAAGACATAGAGGTCTAATTTCCAAACTAAAAAATAAAAGTAGAAGTTTAAGCGTTCACAACCTAATCTACAAACTACAATAGGTTTTATTGGTAAAAGATGGTCATACAGTAGAAATGTAAACCGTTATGGGAATCAGAAACGCTCAAGTCACTACAAGAAAAATGACATTTTTCTATAACATAATTGTGAAATGCTACCATAAGTGAACATTAAGAGCATCTCTAGCAGCAAGTGTGGGTTTGGGTATGAATTCTGACACCTTGGCCCGCCAAACCCATAACTCACACCCGACCTCTCCCAGTAGCCAGTGTGAGTTGCCAACGTGGATTTTTATTTTTATTTTATTTTGAGGAGATTAAAACACCGTGCGGTGTTCCTTTTACCGCGCCGTAAAAGGAACACTGCGCGGGGTTCCAAACACCACCGCTTCAACTGTTTATAAAACTAACTCCCAAATTAACTATTTTTACATTTTTAAATCTTGCTCTCTCTCAAAATCCCTGGTAAAAAAATTGTGATTCCAACAAAATCAAAATGCATATGCCAGAGGGAGAACTACACCCCAGTAGTCTACCTGGGTTTAGAGGAACAAGAGATCTAGAGCATTCTGTAACTCACTCGAGGTCCGGAAGAAAGAAAAAGTGTGTGGAATTTGAAGATGTCCAACCCCAATATATACCAAACGCAACCCAAGAAAACTTCCCGCGGAGGTGCATTACCTAACTCCCAGACGGAGTCAGCCACATCTATTACAAGGGAAAGGAACTCACGGTAAGTTTTAGTGTAATTGTGAATTTGTTTTTTTTTCATAAATCAAGTGTTTGACAAAATGCCTCAATAAACAGAATCGGGATTCGATGCGTGTGCACGACACATTTACTACGGTGATCAAAGTGTGGAAGGAGATTACCACAATTTCACCTGTAAGGGACGCTGTGGTGAATATTTTTGGGTAGTTTATGAATATACGCTTGGGCAATTCATATAATTGGCTAATTCAGGCGCTTACAGAGCGTTGGTGGCCGACCACGCACACATTTTTGTTCCCGTGTACGAAGATAGGGGTCACTCTTCTCGATTTCACTATGCTAACATCATTGTCAATCAGCCGATATCTGACACAGGTGTCGTATGATGAAAAATGGTCTATTTTATCCCATGCGAGGCAATTGCTCCCCAACATTGATTCCAGCCATATAAAGAGTGAGAACATCAACATTTCACATTTGAGGACGTACTTGACCGTTGCAGATGATCGGGAGGATGATATTACTATTGCTCGTGCTTTTATTCTCTTCATGATGAGACATTTGTGGTTCTAAACGGCCAACGACACCGTCCCGCTTGGATATCTTGCGGTCGTGGCCGATTTGAACTCGGCTGCCCAATATAACTGGGGTTCTGGTATTCTTGCTTGCCTGTACCATGGTTTGGATACCGCAGTCACGACCGGGAGTGCCATCACTGGATTTGTCCAACTTCTTACAGTACACTAACACTTTTTCCTTTTACAAATCAAATATCTTCTAATAAACGTCTTAAATATAAATTATTATTATTTTTTATGTTGTTCTGAAATACAGTATTGGTTCTACGAGTATTGTGGGGTTGGTCACCCTATTGTTAAGGAAGATGTTAAGTACTCGGCCTATCCGCGTCTTAGAGAATGGAAGAGGGGGAATAGGAAGGAAACAAATGATCAGGCAACCAATCTGTTTATTCTAGGCATATACCATAATGACCACCGTACTGCTGACACGATCACCTCGGAACCTTGGTTAGAGTCTGCAGTGTCTGAGCTAGAGGACGTACAGACTGCAAAACTCTTATCCCTTAAGAGGATGCCACTTCAAGTACCAAATGGAAACTGTAAATATTTCTTAGAGGATAAATGCTGGAGGCAGGTGGCTGGTGAGGTGCATATTCCTTTGGATCCTCCGCTTAACATGTCGCCACATATTAGTCCAGCGGCTTTACAGGAGATGAGACAGGCTAGGTTCCTTGACTGTGAGCAGTTTATAGTAGGGGAGGAGCGAGAGACTTACGCCTCATACTGGGCTGAACAAATTTCGGAGGTAGGCCACCTGTTGACAGATTCTTAGAGGATGGGTAATATAGATTTGTTCGGACCAATTACACTCAGGGGAGACGGTACTAGCCGCAGGGGGCGGGGTACTGGAGATGATTATGAGTAGATATAAATGTTTTTGATATTTTTGTAGACGATGTAGAAGCTCAGCTATGATTATGTAGATGATTCTGAGTAGACGATGTTTTTGTAAATGATATTTTGGATGTTCTTAATAATCATTAGCCATGATTATCTAATGTTGAAATTGACTGAAGTTTTTTGGTGTTTGGGAGAATTTTTTTAATATCTATTCGAATAAATTGCTTACTGAGGTGCAGATGACCTCATCTATGATTATGTAGATGACCCTAACTCTATTCAAATAAGTTTTTGGTTTTTGTTAAAATTGACTATTTGTTTGTTCGAATAAATTTGCACTGATGTGTTTTATTCGAATAGACCCTAAGTCTATTCGAACAGATTTTGCACTGAGGTGTTTTATTCGAATAGACTTAAGGTCTATTCGAATAGATTTTACAATGAGGTGTTTTATTTGAATAGACTTAGGGTCTATTTGAATAGATTTTACACTGAGGTGTTTTATTCGAATAGACTTAGGATCTATTCGAATAGATTTTGCACCGAAGTGTCTTAATCCATTGGAAATTAGGGATTTGGCAGTGAAAAGAACACCGCGCGGTAAAAGGAGCACCGCGTGGTGTTCTTTTCACCGCCAAATCCCTGATTTCAAAACCCACATCTTCTCCCCCTTTTACATTTCTCCATTTTACACTTCTCTCTTCCATTGGAAAATTATTTACCATATGGTATTACACCCTTCTCTCAACTCCATAGCCTCAAATGTCTTCTTCATCATCTGATTCATCCATACCCGGTCCTCCAGGTTTATCGTCGTCGTCCTCCTCTAACGATCTTATCTTTGATTGTGCAGTAGCAATTTGCGTTCTGCATGTTGCAATGAACATAGTAGTTGAGGATGCATCTTTGAGTTATGGAGGGAGTGTCATAGGCCGTAAGGATAAGAGAAAGAAGTGAGATCACCAATTAGGGCATTACAACATTATACGAGACTACTTCAAGCCGAATTGCACATATGAGCCATGGGAATTTCGGTGACGTTTTCGTATGAATAGAGACATGTTTATGCGTCTATTCAATGCAGTCATTGCACATGATCATTACTTTGTCCAGAAACCCAACAACGCTGGTACTATGGGGTTATCATCGCACCAAAAGGTAGTCGCAACACTACGTTTTCTAAGCTACGGTGTTGCGGTAGATCCTTTTGACAAATATATCCGAATAGGAGAAAACACAACCTTGCTATGTGTGAAAAGGTTTTGTGTTGCGGTTATATAAATTTTTGGCGAGGAATATCTTCGAGTACCAAACGAGGCTGACGTCAAAAAGTTAAAAGCGATCGAAAAGTCACGGAGAATTCCCGGCATGTTAGGAAGCCTTGATTGCATATATTGGATATGGAAAAATTATCCCAAAGCTTGGCACGGTCAATTTACTGGTCATTACCCCAAGGCGACACTGATTCTTGAAGCGGTAGCTTCACACGACCTTTGGATTTGGCATGCCTTTTTTGGGTTACCAGGGTCTAACAATAATATTAATGTCTTGTACCAATCACATCTTTTTACCGACCTGGCCGATGGTATCGCCTCGCCTTGTAATTATATAATTGCCAAAAAAACTTATGATATAGTGTATTACCTAGCGGATGGCATATACCCCAAATGGTGAATACTTGTCCAAACCATATCCAATCCGGTTACAGCGAAATAAAAATTATTTGCTCAAGAACAAGAAAGTTGCCAAAAAGATGAAGAACGGGCGTTTGAGGTTTTGCAATCTCGGCTTAATGTTGTAAGAAATCCGGTTAAATTGTGGGACCCCCAGGTTTTGAGCAATGTCATGATGGCGTGCGTGATAATGCACAATATGATCGTCGAAGAGGAACGAGGTGCATTCCCATCATACTTAGACTACAATCTGGCCGAGCCCTCAACTATCGAAGACGAACGGTTCAATATTGTACGCGAACGCGGAACAATAGAATCTTTTATATCAAAAATGAATCGGATTCGAAGTCGAGAACTTCATTTTGATCTAAAGGATGATCTAATCGGGCATTTGTGGGCCGTGAAGGGAAATCTTCAAACTTAGTACTCCATTTCTTGTATTATCTGGGTGTTCTTGATGTAATTTAATGCTTCTCTTAGTTGTACAATTTTATTAAACATGTTTTTGATATGCAATATTGATATTGTATTTGTTTTAACGCAATATTATCAGAAATAAACATTTCGAAAACACACTGTAGAATTTTGAGTAGTACATTATTCAAACGTTTACATTATTGGGTTATTAAACTACATTCTTGGATAAAAAACTTATATATACAGCAAAGTAAAATTACATTTCATCACCACTTCAAGTACCTGGTCCGCCCCTCTTGGCCAGACGTTCCATGACCTCAGCTTGCCATTGCAGAGAACATTGCAATTGATGTCCAAAAAGAGTACTCAGGTCTTTCTCCATGATTTTGCGATCTTCCTTTGCTTACTCGAAAACCATTTTGGCTTGCCAGTGTTACATTGCTTCTGCTCTTCTTCTTTCCTTTTCTTCTTTCGCTTGTCTCTTCTTTAATCGTAGGTCATCCAGCATTGTTTGGATACCGCTACCAGATGCAGCAACACCATCCATTGCCTTTTGTGCTGCAAGGTTCTTTCTATAGAGTTTTTTGGCTGATAGGCCTGCTTCTACCCTCATACAATGAACCATCAAAGTCAAATTTGGGCCTGCGGATTGAGGTGTAGGTGGGCTGTCGGGGTCCTCCGATAGATTGTTTGATCCGACCGAGTTCCCCAGATAAGAATTGTCTGATGTTCTCCTGGCTATATTTCTTGGTATATTCACCGCATAGTTCAACCCATCATCCCTTAGGTTGGCCCATCGTGGTTATCGCGCCAAAATCTTATACGCTTCACGGTATTTGAAGTGATTGCCACCATTTAATCCTTGATAGATTTTGTGTGCATTTTTTTCCTACAATTCGCAAAATTACCCAATACAAATAAATAATGTGTATATCCGCGAAAAATAAATGAAATGGAGTTAAAGGAAATTAAAACATACCCGATCTTCTTCTATTTTCCCGCTGTTATTCCTAAATCGTTCTTGAGCAACTATCCCCTTGTACGTCACACATTGTGCATTAAGGGCATACCACTGAGATTTGGTCGACCCACATGATCGTCGTGTAGGGAACTCGTGGTCTCTGTTAAAGGCAATGTTGACATTTTGATAGAAAGTGAAACCCTTTGTGCGGCCCGATGACTGGACGGAAGATGTTACCCACACCCTTCCGAGATACGTAAAGTCCGGTTTTGTCCAATCATTCCAGCATCATCCGTCTCGTCCAAAAACTCAGCATCTTCTGGCACTTGCACTCTTTGTCTTTGTTTTGCAGATGCTCTTTTCTTTCTTCCTTTTCCTTTTTCTTTCTCGGGCGCCGTCGCTTCAATAGGTATTGACGCACTAGTGTCATTTTGACTGTGCTGAGTAGATCCACCATGGAATAGGTAACTCTAAAAGTAATTTGGAGGTTGAAAACCTTGAGGTTGAGTGAGCGGATAAGGTTGATAGTATGGGCTAAACGCCTGAGGTTGCGGTTAAAAGAGTATAAATGGACTTTGATATTGTCCATAACTGAGATCCTCTTGAGATATGGTAAATGGAGGTGGGGTCTGTGATTGGAATGAGGTTGAAATTGCGATGGGTTTTGGTAGAGGTATGGAATGAATTGTGATGATGGGTGTTGAGCGAATGATGTTGAAGGTGGGTTATGGGAGGATGGGGTCGACGGTGTAAAGTTATTACTACTGGTGCCGGAGTTCGCCATTTGGGGAGAGCGTAGTGGTTCTCCTCTATACTCGACTTTCTTGGTTTTGGGTGAGAAGAAGGAGTCAGGGAGTGATTTAGAGAAATAATTGAGTTTAGAGGAGTTTAGATCACCGCGTGGTGTTCCTTTTACCGCGCGGTGATCTAAATACCGCCAAACTCAATTTTTTTTAGTGTGAGCTCCTCCCACTCGGCTGAGTTACTGTAGCACCACGTTGTCAAACTTACACTAATTTTTTGGCTGTTGGGAGACTCAATGTGTGAGTTTGGGTTTGCTCTAATAATATTCCCAAACCCAAACTCACACCCTGTTGGCTTTGCTCTAATAACATATGCCAATGCCAATGCCAATGCCATCGCCGTCTTAACTCATGTTTTTTTAATAAAACTAGGGGAATGTTAAAACTAAATGGAATGCTATTTTATATGACTACTTTCATCAAACTGTATACCACTTCACCAGTTCTCTTTGCCTACTCTGTGGTCTCTCTCCATCACTCGATTTTGGTAAACTTCACCTCCTCCTATTATCTATCTAGATTGATGTCTGGTTTTAGGTTTGATTTCTGGTTTTGGTGCTTTTCGATTGCAGTTGTGATAAGGTTTAAGAGGGACCATAGAATTTGATCAGTGATTTGAAGTCTTCGTGTTCAAGGTGACTCTCTCTACCTTTCTCTGTAGATTTTAATTTGAATTTCCAATTCAAGTTTAATTTAATTGTCGTTTGATGTTTTGTGCAATTTTTTGATTGTTGTTTCATTAAATTCGTTTTGATTGTTGTAGTTTTGATTTCGGTGAGAGCTCTCGTAACATCAAAGCACGATCGGAGTATCTCAGCGATTTGAAGTCTTCATCTGCAAGGTGACTCTCTCTCTAGATGTTGATTATGGATTTGAAACTCTAATTTCTACTTGATTTGATCTATCCTTTAAGTTTTGTCTCTGATTTTACTGCTGATTCCTCCTTGTTATTGCAGACCCAACAATTGGGTTGTTAAAAAAACCCATCGCCATTATGAGCTCAATCTGCTTATCTTGAGTCGACAGACAGACGCTTAGAGGTGTCGCATAAGAAGTTAGTGCTTATGGCTTATAGCTCCATACTCTAGGCCTTCCATAGCTATAGCTGACCTAGCCTATTTTTGATCTACGTACATTGAAAGCCTTCTATATGCGTAGAAGTCGCTACTATTGGTGCACAATCAGAACTGGGCAGAAGAAGTAGTGACGCAGTAGGTACGTAGCTAGGCTAGCGTAGAATAGACGAAGCAAAAAGACAAGAACCTGTTTAAAAGTGTAGAATAGACTGTAGGAAAGAAGCCTGTTTAAAAGCGTAGACCTTGAATGTGAGAATCTGTCATGGGCTCGTGGTTACTGCCATCAAACAATGTGGTGATTTATGATAGAAAAACTTGGTTTTAATAATCAGAACCTATGTCATTAAAAACGGCGTAACATTGTAAAAGCGTGTTTTAAACCTGTATCTGTAGGCTGTACATTAGTATACCTATGCATTCAAGGTTTACATTAAGACCTAGTCTTCTCTTTTTGAACTTGTACGTCATATTACTATCCCGTACGGGGTTCCTTATGCCCATTTTGGGAAAAAAGAAAAATTACAGACTAGGTACATTAGCAGTCATGTGTAAAGTCCTGTATCCAATAAAAATCGTCATATAATGGGATTTTTGTAGATATTCTTTACCCTTGGAAAGGAGGGTCTTAGGAATTTATCGTTGCATGTTTAGTACCATTGTCCCTGTCTCAAATTGGAGATTCCCTCTTAGTATATAAGAATGCTGATCATCTAAATCAGGAGAGTGTATTTATTTTATTTTTTTGAGAAAGGAAGCTGGGGTTAAACCCCCACCAGATTTCAATAACAACAGAAGCCACTACAAGATTGTGTAAATCCCCAAGAAGTCTGCTGTACAAATTTTAGTCAGCTCCAATGCAAAAGAACTAGGAAAAAAAGAAGAAAAAGGCTTGTACAATTAGATACTATGTAAATAGCTGCTTCATTTGAGACTCTGAAATCTGAATTTAAGTCGGTAGTTGGGATTTAGAACTCTGAAATAGATTAGTTATGAGAAGGTTATTTCTGGATATATTGACTGACATTAGTGATTTTGATAAAAATCTAGATCAGAGTTTCTTTTTATTATTTCATACAACTTTGAAAGTACTAAAGGCCAAGGGAGTAGTGCAAATTGGGTTTAGGGTTCGTAAGTATTACTGATTGGGGGAAATTGACCACTTGAAGTTGGGTTTTGGATTATCTTCAGGTATTGTTATGAGTGGATAGGGTGGTATATATGTTTGTAATTTCACTGAAAAAATAGCTTATGGAGATTGGAGATTGGAGATTGGTAGAGGTTTCTAATTTGATTTAACAAGAACATGAGTGTCTCATACATACCAGTCAAGATTTCTTTGGAAAGTTATATCTCTCACGTCTTAGGTTCTTCGTAGAATTAATATGCCTTGGCAAGTCCTGTGTTCTCAAGAAGAACAAAGTTTGTTGTTCACTTCCCATTTTAGCTAGTGCATCCACTGTAGAATTGCCTTCTCTGTATACATGTATCAGGCATATATGGAGGAACATGCCTAATTCTTGTATTTACCTTACCATAGCCATAAACTTTGGTGGGACAGTACCTATGTTATAGTACCAATTAGCAATAACCTTTCAGTTTCTACTACAAAGTGGTAAATATGCCATGCTTTGCAGTTTCTTAGCCCATGAAGAATACTATGAAATTCACCTGTAGTGTTAGATCATTGCCCCAAACCAACAGAATAAGCCAAACATAAATTACCTAATCCATCTCTAAGTATACCTCCTGCATCACAAAGCCCTGTTAACCCTCTTGCAGAACCCTCTGCATTCAATTTGAACCTGCCCATGTGGGGTTTCACCCATTTGATGATCTTGGGTTTAAAGAATGGTAAAACTTTCCTTCTGACCTTGAGAACCTATAGAGTTAGTGTATCACTAAAATTGGGGGCATGTGATATTTTGAGTTTTGCTTGAACTACCTGGAGCCAATC
The DNA here is from genome assembly GCA_014058105.1 of Kingdonia uniflora. Classification (NCBI taxonomy): domain Eukaryota; kingdom Viridiplantae; phylum Streptophyta; class Magnoliopsida; order Ranunculales; family Circaeasteraceae; genus Kingdonia; species Kingdonia uniflora. The sequence continues at coordinate 78,422 of JACGCM010002643.1, read as the reverse complement.
ATTTATGTTGAGAATTATACTGTCAGCATTCATATCAATTCCTTCATATCTTTTCTTACACCTGGATCTCCATATTTCCCAATATATGATAGAGGGAAGAATGCCAATAATAACACCAACCTGAGATTTAGAGTTTGCTACACTGTACCATGTATGTTGCCTTCCCCACTGAGTTTCATTATGAAAGTAGTTCACTCCACAGATAGAGCTGAAATGTTTCCAAACCAGGAGTCCAGGATTGCAATATCACTTTTTGTAAACAGATGATCGACATCTTCTGTGTTATTTCGGTGGCAGCACACACATTTTGAAGCTAGGTTGACCACTTGTATAAATCTGTCTACTGGTACAATGTCTTTCCATAATTTCAACCCAAACTAGATTTATCACACTTAGTATTATTTGCAGATCCCAGTTTATCTTCCACTATCCATTTGACTGTTTTAAGCTGTTTTACAATGGAGTTCAACTCCCAATTCCTCGGAGCAGTAGGTGAAGCTTGGCCAGCCCAGAAGTTAAATTTAGATATGTTATCGTAGGAGATTTCAAAACAAATCTTCCTGAATAAACTTTCAACTATGTACTAATCTGTTAGTGAATTGCTTCATATATCTCTCTTCAACTGGAGAGTGAAGTTTATGATTGACCAGATCCTTAATGCTGTATGTAAGTCACTCTTTTATCGCCCATCATCTATTTTTGTTTTCTCAGGTAAAAAATATATGAGAAAGCAGCAACTTTTTTTATCACTAGTGCCTCTATAGAGATGTGTTTATCACTAGTTTGGCAGGTAATATTCCTAAAGAAATATCCTCATTTATTTAATGGGTGTTTACACATTACTAATATGATGTTTTTTGTTGAATCCACTCTCTGTAGAGTTACCCGGGCTTATGTTAGCAGTAGTAATTGTGGACCTTGTGGACAGGTTGGGTCGAAAGGTTTCAATGTCAACAATGTTCTTAAGTTACATTTTCCTCCTCCCTCTGGTGATCCATCAGCCTGAGAGCTTGCTTAACAACTGGGCTTTTGTTTGGAGCTCGCATTTGCATTATAGGGGCATCTACGGTTGCCTTTTACGCTCCCGAGGTTAGTTCTTCCTTCCCAACTTATTTGTGTTTACTGCAACATATGCCCCTTGGTTGTTACCAAATATCCTATTGGGCTGACATATCAATCCCTGCCCTTGGGCGATATAGATAACTGGCGGTGATAATTTGAACATATCGCTATAAATGTTTAATTTAAGATAAGTATCTATATGTTGTCGATAAATTGTGATAATCATGATTATTGCAAAAATTTCGCAAAAAAAGGGTGTAACTTATCATTGATATGTCGGCCAAAATATCATATCTATCTATTTTTTGGTTACTTGATGTAAATAGAGATAATGATTATTAATTTGGGTATTCTTTCGATGTATGTGTACATCTATCTATTTTTTGGTTACTTGATGTAAATAGAGAGTTTGGGATTTTATTAAGTATTAGTTATTGAAGTTTTTCAAGTTATTAGTTATCTTCTACAAGGTTAAGTTATTGTATGAGTTGTACTTATATGTCGATGGATCTATAACTTAAATCGGTAAAAGCACTCATAGTTTGAGAAGATGATGGTTCGAATCCATCTGGATCCGCTTGATTATTATAACAAAAATAAAAGTATTACAAATTTTTGTATTGGTTATTATTTTTGGCATAATATATTGCAAAAAACTTGTAAAATGGAAAATATTAATGCATGGGATATATGACGGTGTTTACAAATGCTATTATAAGTAGAGGATAACGTTTACTAAACGCTATTGAAAGAGTTTCAATAGCACAAAGTAAATGCTATTTATTGTTGATTTGTAATAACATTCAGTAAATGTTATGTTAAGTAAACAATAGCAACCAGTAAACGCTGTTAAAAACGTTTTTAATAGCATGTAGAAAAAAGCTATTATAAAAAAGATAGCATTGCATATTACAGCATACGAAAAATGTTATCGTAACCTTTCCATAGCGGTTCCTGACTGCTGTTATAAGCAAACAATAGCTTTCAACAACTGCTGTTAAAAAAATTGCAATAGCATTCTTAGAATGTTATGCTTTCATAGCATGTGTAAAAACGCTATTGAAAAAAGGATAGCATCGCATAATAAAGCGGACGAAAAATGTTATCGTACCTTTTCATAGCGGCTTTCGAATGTTATTATATGTGTTTTTTCTTGTAGTGAGTACAGAAGTCATGGGCTACAAAAATCATAATAACATAGGATTATTATTATATAATCTAAAATACTAAGAGAAGAAGAAAAAAAGATTACCTCGCCTTATTGGTAGTAGCAGGGTTAAAATGTTTCCATTTAATTACACTATCCCAAATTCTCTGGCATAAAGATGTTGTGACGCCGACGTCCCTATTGAATAGCTCGAATTGGTTTCAAATCCATGTCGGAATGTCCACCTTTAATAGCCCTGGAAGTTGGCATCAAATTCATCTCTATAATATCATGTAGAAATGAATGATGTTAAACAAAGAAGGTAGAAGCATTTTACCAAAAAAAAAACTTTAACCGGAAATACTAAATAGTGTGTTTTTTTTTCTTTCTAAAGAAGGAAGCTGAGGTTAGGCCAGGCCTTTCATTAGAAAAGAAACTTTACAAATAGGTATAGACTCCAAGCTTGGAGTCATCTTTACAAATGTCAGCCAAAATAAAAGAGAAAGAGGGAAACAAAATACAAAAAACTGTACAGTTTTGTAATGAACACCTAGCTACCCTATTTGAAGTTTTCTGTCTAAGCTTGAAAAGTATTTTTCTCATTCCCTTCTTCCATTTGTCAATCAATCTATAGGTTTTCATTTCTCTCCAGTTGGAGCTCCATTGGGAGTCCAACATGCCAGTGACCTGCTGTGATTCTGTATACACAAATAACTCCAACCAGCCAAGCTTTGATGATAGTTCAAGACCTTCTAAAATTGCCTAGAAAAGAAGTTGTTTTGTACTGAGAAAGAAGAATCTTTTTTGTGAAAGCTACCACTACCACTGGAATTCCATTTAGCAACCTAAAGATTCCTCCACACGTATTAGTTATCTTGCAGCAGGCAATATCCAGTATGAGAGTCTTCTGTATCAGACTTCCTTTCTTCATGTCTTACAACCGTAGGATGCTTTAAATTTGATTTCAAACCTCAATCTTGTAACAACTAAATATTCAGGCTAGTATCCCAGAATTTAAATTTTGAATCTTGAGCAGATTGTATTGTCATGTATTTGATCTTTTTAAGAACATCTTTTGAATTGATAATCTGCTTGAACTGTCTATTATTTCTTTCTTCCCAAATAAGGTAGATTGAAGCATTGAAAGTGATTCTCAACAACATTTTCAGAGCAGGATCCAGATTAGAGTTAAGTATATACAAAAACTCTTGACCCAAGCCCCAGCAATTCTTACAATGCCTAGATTATGAAGAATGTTTGACCAAATATAACATGAGAACTGGCATTCAAAGAAAAGATGTGACCTGTTTTCCTCTTTCGTGTCACAAAGTGAATAGTAAGATTCTTGAAGTATCTCAATCTGAACAAGAAAGTCCCTGTCTTCATCCTGTTTCTAATAGTAAGCCAAGCTAAAAAAGGAGCGTCTAGGCATTGATAATTTATTCCACACCATCTTATCCCATTGCACTGAAGGTTTGGAGTATCTTATATTTTCCCAAGCAGATCTTGTAGTAAATTTGCCATTCAATTTGGGGTCCAGACAATGGTATCTTCATAATCTGTACAAGGGTGATCAAATTTGGTTACTTCATTCCAGATCTGTCCTAGCTCAAGGGATCTTCTTCTACCAGTTGGAATATTCCACTTATCATTTAGAATCATCTTCCACAGATTCTCATCATTTCTCACCCCTGATTATATTTGAATGACTATACCTCTGAATCATAATACCATCTGCCAACCAAGGGTCATGCCAAAATGAAAATGTTTTCCCATCCCCTACAATATACTTGTAGTTTTTAAGCATGAAATCTCTTCTTTTAGCCATGGATCTTAGCCCCCAAGAGCAATCATCAGGAATTTGAAGAGTCCAAAAGCTACAATCTTTGAGAAATTTTTCTTTAACCCATTTAGTCCACAGATTTTGTTTACCTGCAATCAAGTTCAAAACTGTCCTTGAAATAACTGCATTAGCAAAATCTTTTAGCCTCTTGATCCCCAAACCTCCCACATTCTTTGGCACACAAATATCTGTCCATGCCACACTTGCAAAAACCTTTGTATCTATATTTCCAGACCACACAAAATCTTTAAGGTTTTTTCAATTTTGGAAATAACACATTTTGGAAGTCCAAAACAACCAATCCAGTAAACTGTGAGGGATTGTAGAATACTATTTATAAGCTCAACCCTGTGTTAGGAATCAGGGTAGCTAATCCCAATCCCTCGCCCCAAGAACGATAAACGGAAACGCCAATAAGAAATTATGCTCAACACAGGTTACAATGATCTCTCCAAGCTTCTCAAGCTTTAATGGAGTCTCTCAAATTCTAGGTCTGTAGAATTAAACTCACGCAGAAGGATAGTCTAAACAAATAAACTAAGTCTCCTTTATATACTAGGGAACTAAAATATAAGTGGAACGGATCTCGAGGCAAACCCAACGTCTCAGAATAACATTCAAAGCAAACCTACGCCAAGCTCGTTTGAATGACTTTGCGATAGTTGGTCTCCAGCCCTAGACACATAACAACTCGTTCGAACGGCATCCAAGCTCATTCAAACGACTTTGACGAACACAGTCCAAAACCGCGAAAAATAGAGATCTCGTTCGAACGACTTTGAAGCTCGTTCAAACGACTTCCTTCTTCGTTCGAATGACTTCGGCAATATCCTGATTTCTTCGACAATCCTTAGTTCGAGTTCACACCCAACAATCTCCTACTTGAAATTGAATCCCGTAGCCCATCTCCAGATCTTCAAATACCAGATCTTCAAATAAATGTCTCGCACTACCTGGACCTTCAACACCATGAAGACCCACTTACGAAATTTCACAATCAACAAATCTTCCACTTGAAATTTAAAATGCGAGGTTCCCGTAACTTCACCTATCTTCAAAGTAACCACATTTATAACCGTGCCAAACCGAACAGGAACTCTTCACGCCAAAAGCTACTGTACTACACAAAACCATGTGTTAATGTTTTGAATATTTTTCTCAACAAAAAAACAATCAAGAACATCCCCTTACAAACTTTCAAAGACGCACCGTACTTATGCCTTTGCAATCAATGATGCAATTAACCATTATCATCTCGATACCCAAGAGGCTTCATTATAACACCACGAAACTGTAGTCCTTTCTATATCACTAACGTACTTCATCATCACAAGTAAACACAACCCTACAAGCTGAACAAGAAACACTTCACAAATACATAATATTCATTATCAACGTCTCACAGCTTCCACTTTATGAGAAAACTCTGGTCTCATGTAAACAATGACATACATTAGTAAAAAAATTATCAATGAGTTTAGACATGCCACGATCTACACTCATATCGCATTCCATAGCCAAACAAACACATGTCTCAAGCCCGAAGTAACGTAAATGGTATGCTACCAAATAATACTCCAAACAGTCTCAATGTACTATGTCAATAACAACTTCTGCTTCACGTTCTTCCTGTTGTACTATACCATATGCCAAGGATTAGTCAATTCATCTGTCCAACCCTTTATTGAGATAACCGTTCCCACGACTCTTCAATCTCACCCATGCTAGAACTTGCATACGTAACTAGCATATTATCCACACTCTAAGAATGGATGATCTATGAGTTCTCAAAACTCATAACATCAACAATAGTCTCTGTGGTATTTTTAAAAAAAATCCACCAATGATATAAACTTATTCAGCATCGATCCCCATCATTTCGGTGTATATCTCGAATACGCATATGAAGCTCTCATGTATGAGCCTCCATAATGCAACTTCACCCAATAACTATGTATCCATGTAGCCGACTTACATACCCATCTTCAATAAGATCAATCATGATTTTATTTTATTCCGTATCAAAAATCACTCAATCCAGAAAAAAATAAAGCCGCCACAAAACAATTAGCTTCACAACCAGTGAACCAAAAAAACATCTTGACATAAACACCCATTTCTTCTTGAAAGTACTTTACCACAAGTTTCACCTTGAACCACTTGAACAAACTTGTTCTCGTTTAACTTGTAAACCATCTAGTAAAGTAAAGAGCTTTTACCATCGGTAATAAGATTACATCTCATACCTGATTTGATGATTAAGATTCAATCTCATCATCATCCATGACAAGCTCCCACTTGCCCATGACCACACCTTGTAAATCCACCTTGTAGTCATCACCAATACCAGCTAGCCACAACCAATATCGTGAGTAATGATAATGGGCCGCAGGTCTCGAAACCTTTGTTCTTCTTTTCATTACAATCAGAGGAGTATACGGTTCTCGTTGGACCTTTTCAACCAATGGTTCCAACACTATCTCTTCATAGAATTTTACATACTCACATGACCCCGATAAATCCACTTTTTCGGTCCACTTATCTTTATCTTCGCAAAAGACATCATCATTGGATATCACATCAATAAGTTGGATAATTTTCCGATTCTTCGCATCACAAGATCGGTCACCAAAATCATCACAAACATATCCAATGAACATGCACAAACTAGACATATAATCTAGTAACGATCTACTACTGGAATAGATAAATGAAGTATAAATTATTACCTCCTTTTTCGTCCAAGTGATATCTTATAATAGTCCAAGATCCAATGAATACCAAGACTTTATATCAACCGTCAAAACTACCGAATCTGCCCAAAACTGTTTTGACAACTTGATGAAACATTTCATACTTCGCGCCCTTTCAGTAATCTCACGGACCACACTTTCAGCCATACCAAACTTGTTGGGTATGAACTCGAATAGAAGGATTGTCGAAATTGGGAAATTGTCAAAGTCGTTCGAACGAACGTTCATACTCCCGAGAATTTTGGCCCAAGTGTCAATCTCGTTCGAATGAGCTTGGATGTCGTTTGAACGAACTCTTGTACTCACTGGAATTTTGGCCCAGGAGTCAATCTTTTTCGAACGAGCTTGGATGTCGTTCGAACGAGATGTTATGTTTCTAGGGTTGGAGACCAACTATCGGAAAGTCGCTCGAACGAGCTTCGCATAGGTTTGCCATAGATGTTAGAGTTATGCCTCAAGATCCGTACTACTTGTATTTTTGGTCCTCTAGTATATAAAGAAGACTTAGGTTATTATGTTAATCTATCTTTTGATGAGTTTAACCTTAAGGAGGCTAGGGTTTGAGCAGACTCTATTAAAGCCTGAGAAGCTTGAGAGATCATTGTAACCAATTTGATATCATAGTGAATTGTTCTCGGGGAGTGGTTTTTCATCCGCATGGGTTTTTTACTTCCCTACTCTGGGAAACCTTTATTGTGTTCTTTATTGTTCTTTGTTGATTTACTTCTTGTGTTGACGATTTCCACATATCGTTCTTGTAAGGGAAGAGAGAGTAGCTACCTCGATTCTCAACAAAACTCTTATAGTATTATTAGGATCTTCAAAAGCCTTTTAATCCCAATAGATGTTTTATCTATAACAAACTCATCACAGCAAAATTGATCACCATCACCGTTAAACCTAAGACGCTTCAACATTTAACCCGTTTCAATCTCAATCCAAGCTTTCCATCTAACGAAGATATCAAACTATTCTGTTCCATTCTTCAAGAAATGTACACCAAGCTCTCGTGTGGAATCACCAATGAAAGCAACAAAGCCATAAAATCCCCCATTGGAACTAACTCTAGTCGGTTCCTATATATCATCGTATAAGTGGTTCGATCCCATATTCCATTTTCTTCTCTTTCTAGGAAACCTAACTTTCTTTTGCTTCACCAAGACAACGTCTTTACAAAAGAATAAATCTATCGATTTTAACTTGTCAAGTGTTTTCGTCGTGAACAATGTTTTCATCCAAATGCTCACGTGACTAAGTTTTTTATGCTATGCTTTAGAGTCCACCATCAAAGTAATAACAGTAATAATCTCATCATTAGAGTTATACGTCCCTAAGAACGCATCTTGTCTTTTGTCCCAAGCTAAACTAGTAGCATCCTTTATGAACACAAAGCATCATCGCCTAAGGTAGCCGAAAGACCTAAGTCCAATAGTTAGCTTGAAAACATATTTCTAGCCATACTAGACACATATTGCACCATGTCCGATCTTAACGAAATATCATTCGTTAATGAAATCCAAACATCTCTATTATCTACTATGTGATAGCACTCATTATAGCTAGACAATTCATTTTTACCCGACGTAATTTCCAATGGAACAACCAAGTCTAACCTCGACTTTTTACAAACACCATAAGACAACCACCATGACTTATCCCGAGTACCATGAATTACATTACATAGTTTATCCAGAATATCAAAAGTCATATCAACCAAATCATTAGAAATAAGATTAGAGGCACTATCAAAATTTTTACATTCCCCGGAGAAAGTCACTGAACGTCTCTTTACAGATCTTCTCTTCTTTGTCGATCTACAATTTTCCTTGTTATAACCAACTTTACCGCAATTATAACAAATATCTTGTTGATTGCAATTTCATGCCTTAATGCGCCTTTTGCTTTCATTCTCAATATGGAAACTTTCTTTCCTCTAACTTCAACATCCGAGTAATTACCCGATGTTAACAACGAAACTCCAGGAGGTATTACGTGAGAATTATCACCAAAGACTTCAACCACGTCGCTGAAAGTAACCCGCTTGCGAGAATATGAAACACTCGTAACATACTTCTGAGAATTTAAATCACTTGAAGTTGATTCAAACATCTTTGATAGTTTGTCCATCATCTCTAACACGGTACTCACTTTAGACAATTTAGAAGAAATATAACTTGAGAGTGTTGAAGGAACTTTACCAAGAACATCTTGATCTAAAAGCTCCCACTCCAAACAATCCATATCGGCTGACTTTGTCAAAATCCATACTAGAAGAAAATCAAAATCCTCAGCATATAAAAAATCATCTACTTGCATTTTCCAAATCCCAAAGTTCAATCCATTGAATTCATAAATTTCTAATTTCTCCATATCGGCCATCGCTCTAATCACACAAGCTCTAACCTTGCGCTCTGATACTAGTTGTTAGGAATTAGGGTAGCTAATTCCAATTCCTCGCCCCAATAACGATAAACGAAAACGCCTATAAGAAATTATAGGAAAGCAATAACACAATAATTTACCCGCAGGTGGGAAGTTGAAAACCCTTATAGGTGAAAAACCACTCCCCGTAAATAATCTACTCTACTATAATCAAACAGGTTATAATAATCTCTCCAAGCTTCTCAAGCTTTAATGGAGTCTCTCATATTCTAGGTCTTTAGAATTAAACTCATACAAAAGAATAGTCTAAACAAATAAACTAAGTCCCCTTTATATACTAGGGAACTAAAATACATGTGGAACGGATCTCGAGGTAAACCCAACGTCTCATAATAACATCCAAAGCAAACCTACGCCAAGCTCATTTGAACGACTCCAAGCTCGTACGAACGACTTTCCGATAGTTGGTCTCCAGCCTTAAAAATATAATAACTCGTTCGAACGGTATCCAAGCTCCTTCAAACGACTTTGACGAACACAGTCCAAAATCGCAAAAAAATAGAGATCTCGTTCGACTGACTTTGAAGCTCGTTCAAACGACTTCCTTCTTCGTCCGAACGACTTCGACAATATCCTGATTTCTTTGATAATCCCTAGTTCGAGTTCACACCGAACACCCTGCCCCCAAAAGATAGAAACTTGTGTTTCCAATTAAGAATTCTCTTATGGACTTTATTAACCAAGGATAGAAATCTTGATCAATAAATTTTGAAGAAAGCAAAGTGGCCCCAAGTATTATACAGGAAATTTTTCAACTCTGAACTGAAGAATGTTGCCTATAGTTTTTTTATCTCCTCTAATGTAGATCCTGTGTAATATATAGAGCTCTTTGTTGAGTTGCAAGCCACGGAAGCTGAACTCCGATCGATTTGATTAGGGCACAAGCAAACTGCAAACCAAAAGGAATACGCAACAAAATCAAGCACAAGGATTTAAGGTGGTTTGGCGAGATGCCTACATCCACACATGAGAGAGAGAGAGATAGAGTTTATTCCGATGATCCAAGGTTATAATTTTACAACCAATTGAGGTTTATCTCAAGAATTCCTCCTAACATAAGATCTCACCAATGGTGGCTCTTAAAAAGCCTAACTTTCTCATATATACTTGGTAGAGACATTTACAATCGCTCGGATTTTGAGGCAAACAAAAGTCTTTAATCTAATAACAAAATTAAGTTTTACCAATGTCCATTTTCTCTGTTCAAACAAACCCTTGTTTATTCGAATAAAAACCAAAGTGTATTCGAAGAAACAATTTTATGAGTAGTCTGTTCGAACAGACTCAAAGTCTATTCAAACAGAAAATAGGGTAGCCTCACAATTCTCCACCTCAGTGAAGATTTCCCCAACCAAAATAATTAAAATCTGAGCCGAACAAACAAGACCATCTCTCACCAAATGTCTCTAAGGACCCAAGTAAGCAAACGTCCCAAGAAACACAAACAAACCTGCAGTAGCATATTTCCCAAATTTGATAAAGAGAAGCTAACGAAACTTTGTCGAAGACAGTCCATCATTCTAGAAGATGTAACATCTGCGACCACAGTTCTAGACCTACTAAAATAGCCATTATGCTTGGTCAAATAGAGCAGTTGTAGGGAGATCCGTAAAGTTCGCCCACTACCCGCCAAAATAGGAAACTATTTTATTTTTGTAACTGCTTGTATCTACTATAAATACAAGCACTGATTATGTTAATTCGATCCGCAACTCTACTAATAAGACATTCTTACGTTCTTACCAATCAACAATTGTAATAACTAGCAAATTATTGGATTTTGTACCAAAACCCTCCTCGAGGTCATGGTTTTTCTCAGACTTTACTGAGTTTCCACGTAAAATCTTGTGTGCTTAAGGTTATAATTGCGTAATCCTAACTAAAGTATTGGTGAAGATTATCCTCCAGAAAAATATGCCATTACAATTGGCGCCGTCTATGGGAATACTATATTTTTCTTTACCACTTGTGATCCTAGACAATCCGATGATAAACTTGAATGAATCTCTGAAGTGCCTCCGGTACATAGAAGAACCACGCACGAGATCAACCCCATATAGGAAATAGTCGATCTGCACAGTATTAAACTTTAAAAGCAAATGGAGTCTGGACGAATCCAGAGGCTTGAAGATCAGCGAATCCACGCCCAAGCCCTTCAAGTCAAAAGAAACAAAAGGAGAAAAGCCCTAAATTAACAGAGTCAGATGTATCATAAAGTAATATAAAATTTACGAAGACATCAAGATCGGCTAACTGGCTGTCAAATGTCATCTCCCCAAGCCAGGAGTAATCATCGCTCCAGGGCAACCCACAGAGAGGACATACCAAGAGAAAAGCGAGTTCAAACTTCTCAATCCAGATCAAGGAATCTAGACAGAGCTTCTCAGCATTTTGGACTCGCATCTTCAACATCGATAACTCAAGGAACTCGATGCACACGTCACCAAACTCCCCCACCACCGGTGAGACGACCAGTGAAAGACAGGTTAGGACCAGAAAGACAGTATGACTTTGATCATCAAGTTGTAGCCACACCAAATACTCTATAATAATTTATTACTTTGGATAACCTGGATAATATGATCCAAGCCATACATTCTGACAATTCAGGCCGAAGATCTGCTCTCGATAGGATTGAGGCAAGCCCTATTTCTCTCCATCTCAAAGTCATGCCCATCCCAGAAAATTTCCACATGCCAAAATTTTATCAATATGCAGGCCTCATTGACCCTCTCACCCACGTCCAACACTTCAAAGCAGCAGTTGGGTTATACTCTAAACTTGATCACATGCTTTACCGATTATTTGATATGAGCCTTAAGGAAGAACCTCTCAGATGGTTTCATACTATTCTCAAATGTTCCATCACCACATTTAGCCACTTACAGCGCCTTTTCAAGTCAAACTATGCTCATGCTAAGGAACGAGAAATAACAGTATATTCTTTGTTCTTTTTCGAGCAAGGTATAAAAGAGACCTTGGCAAGTTTTTACAATATTTTCTATAGGAAACAAGGAAGATTGGGAATTCATAACCCAAAATTGTCTTTCCAGCATTCAACTCCACACTCTACATCGACTCCAAAGTTTGAGAAGAGCTTACATTGCACAAGCCTAAGACAGTGACAGAAATGATTGATGTTGTTAATTACTACATCAAATTGGAACGTTCTAAAAGGATAAGATAAAATGCTCCTCAGTCATCCACTCCAATGGGGCATTTACATCGCTACCTCCGAAGTCAGTGAGTAATGGGACCCCCAAATAGTACCGAAGGAACGTCGACAATGTCCGAAAGAGATATAGAAAGCCAGACAGACCCGTCCGAGTCTTGCCTCTTATGACAACCACACTCTCCGCTATCTTACCAACTATAAAAGGGGAGTATTTGTTTTGAGAGGCACAGGCAATTCCTGATGTACCCAGCAAACCCTTGTATCAGTATCACAACGCGTAGAGCCACGAGACTGATAACTATTACTCTCTGATATGAATCTTTCACCGCATTCTACTCACAGGATGATTACATGAGTATTTCATCGACGTCCATAACTTCCTCGAAGAAGAGACCAAAAGAAAGGAGGATGATCAAGAGCAAGGATAAGGCCAAGCTCGCCATCTTTACATAATCAAAATTAAGAAGGAAAAATTGAAAAAGAAAGACGATAGAATTACATCTAGCTGCAAGATGGCATCATCAGACAAATTAACAAAACTTCCTCCTAGCTTCAGCAAGGCTAAACATCCATATCATATTTCTTTCGAAGACTGCGACACCAGCCATGTCAAGTACCCTTATGATGATCTATTGGTCATAATGCTTAAAGTAGGTTAGGACAACCTGCACATACTTCTTGTTGATACAGGAAGCGCAACAAACATTTTATTCAAGAGGGCTATTGATGTTCTGGGCCTCAAGGATTCAGTCAAAGCTTCGACAATGATTATTATAGGGTTTAACGGTTCCAAAGAATCAGCCACAGGAGAAATCATACTGCCAGTTCAAGCGGGACCAGAAACCACTTTCATCAAATTCATCATCATAGATGCTGAATCAAAGTATTTGGGAATCTTAGGTCAAAGTTAGCTTCATTATATTAAGGTAGTACAATCGACATATCTATCTGGCCTTGTGATTTCTAACGAATCACGGAATCTATGAAATCAAAGGGATTCAAGCTGTAGTACGTATGTGCGAAAATATCACTACCAACTCTCACACAGTAAAACTTTTTAAAGTATAGCAATTACAGCCGGAGCCACCTCAAACATTTGAGCAACATGATACTGAGGCGGTTGAACCCATTAAACTTGATGGGACAGGGCAAAATACCTTTATTGGCTCAAAGCTATCATCCGACGAAAGATAGACTTCAGAAAGACTTTAATACAACTATTAAAGAAAAACGTCGACATCTTAGCATGGTCTTTTCAAGAAATGCCCGACATTGACCCCTTGATAGTATGTCACAAGCTCAACCTCCTTCTAGATAGTAAAGCAGTGGTGCAGAAACATCGCAACTTAGTCCCCCCCACCTTCGTGAAGCCGTGAATGAAGAAATAGATAAGCTCATTCGTGTAGGATTCATTTGAGAAGCAAAATATCTCAAATATCGTGGTAGTCCCGAAGAAAAAATGGGAAAATCGGGGCCAAATAAGTTCAATCTGAAGGATAATTTTCCTCTCCCTTTAATCCCTCAACTCCTCTACTTTATAGCAGGGCACAAACTTCTCTCAATGATGGACGCATCTTCAAGTTACAATCAGGTTCCTCTTGCGAAAGAAGATCAAGAAAAGAAAACATTTGTTACTGAAAAAGGTCTCTACTGTTACACATTAAAGCCTTTGGATTAAAGAATGCAGGAGCCACTTATCAGCGACTTGTCACTCAAATATTCAAAGATCATTTAAACAAAATAATGGAAGTATACCTCGACGATATGATTTGCAAAAGCCTACGGCGAGAAGATCATTGCAATAATCCATAGACCATCTTTGACATCCTTCGTACTTACCAAATGAAACTCAACCCCAAAAAATGCCAATTTGGTGTTGCATCGGGTAAATTTATGGGTCATTTGGTTAGTAAGAGGGGAATAAAAATTGATCTTGCACAAATCAAAGCACTCATTGTAATGGCATCTCCTCAAACCAAAAAAGTTATACAAAAGCTAGCTCTTCACAGGTTCATTTCCAAGTCATCTGATAGATGCAAACTTATTTACCTACTTATCCATGGAAATCCAGCTTCAATGTCCAAAAAATAACCCAAAGAAATCATTTGGACCCCTGATTGTGAATTAGCCTTCCAAGATCTCAAAATATACTTGGGGTGTCCTCCCATAATGAGTACTCCCGTTGATGGCAAAATGTTGACAATGTACTTATCAACCACAGAAGATTCCATTAGTTTTATCCTTATTCGAGAAGACGATGGTATGGAAAAGCCAATTTACTTCATCAACAAATTTCTCATTCCGGCTGAAAAAATATATACAACAACTGAAAAGTAGCTACACAGTTCTCTGAAACTTCAGCCTTATTTCCATGCCCACCCCATCAAAGTCATTACCAAGTTTCCCCTCCGCAATGGTCTGTGTTCCTATGCGAATATGATATCTCCTTTGAGCCTCTGATATCGATCAAAGGACAAGCAATAACCAACTTCTTAGCAAATTTTCCAGTCAAAGACCCTGAATGGGAAGAACTCGAAGAAGTACCGGCTGATGATTCGATAGCATAACCAGATACATGGTTGTGATGTACAGGATGGTGACTTTTTACTGACGGATCTGCTGGACCACGAGGATCAGGGATCGACATCGTCCTCATTACACCATCTAACCATCGACCATCAAACTCAAATTCTATGCGACCAACAATGAAACAGAGTATGAAGATATCATAAATGGACTAGATCTCCCTATCGCACTTGGAGCAGAAGAAATAGCTGTTTATGTCGATTCCTTACTCGTAGCCAATCATTACAACAAAACATTCAAGACATTAGGCAAGACGGTTGATTATGCAGCTCTAGTTAAAGAAAAAATGAAGAAATTTAAAACAACAACAATCTTCTATCTTCCGCAAGCCGAAAGCCATTATAATGACGCATTAGCGTACATTACTATAATGCTCAAAGACAGTGAAAAAAGAACTTTTGACATCGAGGTAATCGAACATTCAAGTCTCGACATCAGCTACACAATGTAGATCAATGTTTCTGAAGACGAAGATCTTGAAGATTGAAGAAGACCATTCTATGCATACCTCAATTCTAACATCCTCCCAAGCAACAATGAAGAAGCCCGATCACTCTTAGCAAAATGTCCTCAATTCAAAATTCAGGATAAAGTCTTGTATCAAATCACTGGGGAAGGACCGCTTATCTAATGTATTTCACAAAAATAAGCCAAAGTTAAAATCAGAGAACTTCACGAAGGAATCTACGCAGCTCACCTCTCGGGAAGGTCATTGGAACAACGTGCATTCGCTCATGGGTTATACTGGCCAAAGATGCAATAAGACTGCGAAGACTTCATCCGTAAGTGCTATAAATGCGAAATCCATGCTCACGACATCAAAAGCCCAGCCCTCGACTTACACGTTAGTAATGTCCTCTGGTCATTTAAGAGATGGGAAATCAGTATCATTGGACCTTTTCACCCAGCATCAGGTAACCAAAAGTTTATTCTTGTGGCAACAGACTACTTCACCAAATGGGTCGAAGCAGTACCGCTATGTCATACTGACGAGAACGAGGTCATCAAATTTATTTGGGAACACATCATCACCAGATTTGGCTGCCCACAAATGATACGATTTTATAATGGTAAACAATTCATCAGTAACAAAGTACTTAATTTCCACTACAAATACAAGATTCAACTGTCTACTTCGACACCATACTACCCACAAGGTAATGGCCAAGATGAAACCATCAACTAGAGTATCAAGTCAGGGTTATGTAAGCGCCTTGAAAAGAAAAAGGGTAGATGGGTTGATGAACTACTTAGTATCTTGTGGGCATACCGAACAACTTCTCTAATATCCACTGGCTGTACACCATTCGTGATGGCCTTTGGTAATACCTTCAGACCTCGATCTACCAAGTACTCGAAGAAAAATCACAGATGAAGAAAATGAACTTGAACTCCTCTGTAACCCCAATTGGATCGAAAAAACCTGAAACCATGCCATTGTAAACTTGGGGCGATACCATGACACTCTCAAGATGGCTTATAATAAGAAAGTCCGTAAACATACGTTCGACATCGGTGACCTTGTCCTGCGATGTTTCTAAGACAGTACTCGACCTAAGAACTCTGGCAAGTTGTCTGAAAATTGGGAAGTGCCATATATTATCAGCGACAAGAATAATAGTGGAACAGTGAAACATACTGGTTAATGACTGAAGATGAAGTACAACTCGAATATGCATGGTATACAGCCCATCTGAAAGTGTTCTACAGATAACTGTTGTAACCTCTTTTGCATAATTCAAATAAAGACATCTTTACTATCAATTACATTTTTCAACTGTACATTTTCTTAGTATCGGTACATACTTGTCAAGTATGTACCACAATTAACTTTCTTCTCTTCGGCAAACATCTATCCAATTACAGGATAACTTTGTTTGCAGTTCATTACTTATCAACCAAAACATGTCATGTTTTGTCCTTTTCCTCAAAACCCAGATATTCCATAGAGGAACAACATCAGGTTATCATTCATCATTCGCAGAGCCATTACATGGCCCTCTTTACATCAACTCAACTTTTTTGCACAAAACAACATTATGCATATCATCTACATTTGTATAAACAGCTATCCATTTCGCCGAATCAAAACACTTAGCATATTATTTTCGCAAAAAAATCTATGCATCTTAATTAATTACTTCAAACACATCCTTCGACAGCAGCTATATCATAAACTTAAGCATTCCAAATGCAAAACAAGAAATTGTATCGGTCCCATCGATCACTTCTACATGATTCATTAAAACAAAAACTTTTAACCAAGCTTTCTACTCTGCAGGGCGAGAGATAGGGGTATCCACCTTCACTGAGAGACCAGGAGTAAGCTTATCCAAAATTTCCTCGGGAACAGTACCCTCGGTAATGATAGCCATAAGAGCCTCAGGTACTTCAGGAGCTTCGTCCTCCACATCCGAATCCAGAAAAAATACCCCATCAGATACAACTAGCCCTTTATGAAATTCCTTTCTCTCTTTCATAGCATCGAACTGCCCAGATAAATTGGCCTTCATACACTTCAGGGAATCGATGTTAACCCGGTCAGCTTCAGGCTTCACCTCATTGAGGACTTCAGAATTCTCCACCTTCATTGCCGTACGGGAAGAAAAAATTTATTCCTAAACATCTCCCTCAAAGTTTGTCTTCTGTAATGCCAAAGCCTCCTCTCTCTCTCTCTCCTTTGCTAGATCAGCCCATATATGCTCGATCTCTTTCCTCTTTTCCATATCCCAAGCTTTCTTCACCTCGCGAATAACTCATCCTTCTCCTTCCCGGCCCCCAGCTTTAACTTCTCCACCTTTGCCTCCAGCTTTTCTTTCCCCTCGACAATATCTTCTTTCTCCTTAACCAGCTTCTTCTCGATATTCTTGTAAGCGAGAAGCTGGTTTGTCAGAGTTCCAACACTAAGAATGCGGGGTTTAGCCTTGATTAATAGCTTCTTAATCTGTATTGCAGTTATAATATGAGTCCTCGAATGAGGAACCAAATTCTTTAGTCAAAGCAAAGTATAGAAATTTCTAACCTTGTTCATGATTCGGTGGCCTTCGTTAAGGAAGGTTGATAGACTTTCTGCCCCCACCAAGTAGTCATCAAACTCCTCCTCAAGAAAATTCATCCCAGCAGTATAAGACTCAATGGTCCATTAGACCTCAGCCTCAAACTTCTCGCCCAGATGATTCTTTGTCAGGCCTGCAAAAACCTTCTTCTTCTCTTGCAGATAAGTGGCCAATTTTGGTGGTCGGCCATCTGTAGCCCCTGATGCCTTAGCATCCACTTTTTCTCCCACCTTCGCAAGGGATCATCGAGGTACCCTCTTCGGGCGGGGGGGGGGGGGGGGGGGACTAAAGAAGCAGCATGGCTTGCAGCCCTCGTCTTCTTACTTTTCCCAAAAGTATCATTCAACAAAGCCTCTCTTTCTACAGTCGCAAAATCCATGGTGTAACCACTCAGAGAAGGATTTTGAGAGACAAGCTCAAATCTGCGACCCTCTTATTCCAGGCAGACATTTTACCGTTGATAACCAGGATTTCAGCTCCCTTAGCTCGAGTTCTCTTTAAATTGGCTTCTTGAAAAAGATCGTCCACTTTCTTTTGGTCAACAACCAAATTGCCGATCCGACCGAAGTAACCTTTCCTGATATTAAAAAACTTTTCTTAAACAGTTAAATTTCTATCGATCTCCTTCAAAGCTGCACGAAGACAAACAACCATTTAGACACCATTACAAATTACCAAAAAAATCAACAAACTTTGACATACAAATTACCTAAACACACACCTAAGTGGAAAGTCTTTCTTTTATGAGGCTCCCCCGGATGTTTCTTATCGAACTCATAGTTCCCCGAAACGAGGAAATATTTATCAAAATACTGCCCCCCTATCGACACCATTTCCTAAAAGTGGGGTCTCTTCAGGAACCTCTCCAAGTACCTATACCCCAGCTTCTGTAGATTTTATTTGAGTGTGCAATACATAAGATCATCCACCGTGATAAGCTCTTCACCTCTTTCCTTTAATCGACTATTTATCACTCCCACCACACGAACGAGATCATAAACATTGGGGTTGAACTGGCCAGGCGCCACATCAAAAAAGTTCAAAAACCTCATCTGGTCAGCCCGAAGAGGCAGCATTATCCCCTTTTTTATATGTTCTCAATGGACAAGAATGTCATCCAAAGGAACGTCTTGATCTGTCATCTCATAATGATATTCTTTTAACTTAATGTCCTTAGGAATATACCATACTTCGCTTTAAATCTCAAAATTTCACTAGTTTCAGGGCCCTCACTATAGCACGCCCCATTTTACCCTTTAACATCTTCCTTCCCACCATCATTTCCGTCTCGATTACTTGCCCGCGGCTCGTGATCCACATCTATCTCGGTCCCCTCCTCGTTCGATACTTCCACTACCCTGGGTGCTACCTTATATTGATCAATACTCGCCATATCCGCGCTACTCAATCCAGCCCTATATCTCCCACCTAACTTTTGGACACATGTTGTTACATCAATTAGGAGTGGTTATACATCGACGAGATTGGCAAAGATTCCTTCTTTATCATAATTTTAAATAGGTTTAACTATTTTTATGAACTTGAAAATCATATTCCCTTTTTTAAGTTAGTATACTATCATATATGATACATTATATAAGTTCATATGCTAGTATCACTATTGTTGTTGAGTTTAATCTCCAACCCATCATTTTTTATATACCTATCTGATTCACACGTTACTACATTCAGTTCTCGATACAGGATTTATTTCATATTTTAACTAAGTTCTAACATTGACAACTATCTATCTATCCCTAACATCTTCTACTCGAAGTACAGGAACTATTAGCTTCTCAAAGACACTTCAGAAGAACCAAGATTTCCCGTCAAAGCAAGCTGAGTTTAAATTTTTTGATTTTATGCACTCTCCGGCGTATAATCCAGTCCATTTAGCCAAAAATCCAGCACTCCAACTGCCAAACTCCATCCAATATCATCCCATGCGAGACAAATCCAAAGTTGCACCGTAATCATAGCGATGACCAAAACACAGTCTCTTCCCTCATCATCTTTCATTACCGCCAACCCCCTCCTCCACATCACTCCTTGATCACTTTCGACACCATTCCACCAATCAATCACATCTTCATCAATCCATCTCACAAGAAATTTGGTAAAAATAGTGAAACAAATACTCCTCCTCAACGACCTTCACCTCCACTTCATTCATCTCTTCGTAGTTGGGTTTTACAGGCGTCAACGGCTACC
Organism: Kingdonia uniflora; assembly: GCA_014058105.1. Lineage (NCBI taxonomy): Eukaryota > Viridiplantae > Streptophyta > Magnoliopsida > Ranunculales > Circaeasteraceae > Kingdonia > Kingdonia uniflora. The sequence continues at coordinate 58,147 of JACGCM010002643.1, read as the reverse complement.
CATTTACACAACTCTTGCCGAAATACCGCTCAAGAAATTCCCAATACTTGAAATACACACGATTGGAAAACTCCTCCTTACGCAGCTACGCCCTCATCTTAACCATCTTCTCTGCAATCAAATGACTTTTTCACAATTATAAGGGGTATTTATATGCCAACTCCAATTGACACATCCCCCAAGAGTCGAAGACATCAATAACTACCACTTGACCATCAACTACCTAGTCAATTATACCTCCTAGGGAACTATATACGGGCCCTACTAAGTTAATACTTACCACTTCGAGATCCTGTTGCAGTTCAACACAAATAGCTCGACCTTTTTTGTCGAGATCTAATTACAATACGAAGCCACATGACTCAACAATTACTTTTTTCTCCATTTTATTCAAGATAATAAAATATTTTATCAATACAAAATCTTCAACAACATTTCTTTTCATAAATGAAACTGTTACATTTTACATTCGAGGATCTTTACTTCGATTACATTCAAACTCAGACTATAAGTTACTGTACATCTGTAGTGTGACTTATTCTCCCACAAAGGAAATATAGCCACACCCTCCTCCTCTATAACCACCGCCATCTCACAACTAGAGGGGATTACAAAGATGACAATGCCTGGAGAAGCAGTCATAGGTAACCCTGCCCGCCAAAGCATCTTTGTTCTCTACGTGAGTAGTGACTAATTCACGAAGATACTTGATGCATTTCGAGGCCGTCACTAACACAAAGTGAAACTGACACCGGAAGAAACACTCCATTTGACAATCTCTGCCTCCTTCCCCGTTAGTTCTTCAAATCTCACTACCATCAGATTCGGATAATAAGAAAATAAGGACAAATGGTTGAAATAAAACTCCTTCAATTCCTCGTACCTGACATCTACATGCTCCAAAAACCCATTGTGCAACGCCTGAAACTGCGTCGTTACCATCACAGCCTACTTTACCTTCACAAACTGCCAAACAACCATTCCTTCCTTCTCAATCTATTTATAGCCTCACCTTCACCTTCATAGTTCCCACAGTCTAATGACCTGCCATAAATACTTCTTGGGAAAATACGTGACCAGATTCATTTGGCTTTCACCTCGAAAATTACATAACACAGACTTCTATACCATTCGACAACCTGTTTACATTCCGATGTTCTTCTCGATACAATAATAAGTAATTGTGTCAAAATTATGGCAATTATAGTAGCATATTTTCCAGATTTGACAAAGAGAAGCTAACGGAACTTAGTCGAAGATAGTCCATCATTCGAGAAGATGTCACATCTACGACCACAGTTCTTGACCTACTAAAATAACCATTATGCTTGGTCAAATAGAGCCATTGCAGGGAGATCCACGAAGTTTGCCCACTACCCAAGAAAATAGGAAACTGTTTTATTTTTGCAATTGCCTGTATCTATTATAAATCCAAGCAGTGAGTATGTTAATCCGATCCGCAACTCTACTAATCAGACATTCTTACGTCCTTTCCAATCAACAATTATAATAACTAGTAAATTATTTGATTTTGTACCAAAACCCTCCTCGAGGTTGTGGTTTTTCTCAGACATTATTAAGTTTCTACGTAAAATCCTGTGTGCTTAAGGTTATAATTGCATAATCCTAACTAAAGTATTGGTGAAGATTATCCTCCCGGCAAATACCCTATTACAAAACCAATGCCCTGAAGGACCAAAATCGAATCAATCAATATGATGAATTTGAACAAAGTCCAAACAATGATTGAACTTAATTCCCGAAACAACTTTCGTAAACATATCCGTCGGGTTATCTTTAGTGTAAATCTTATTCAATAGAATCTCACCTTCTTTCAGGACCTCTTTGACAAAGTGATAACGCACATCAATATGCCTTGTACGTTGATGATGAACTTGATCTTTCGTAAAGAAGATAGCACTTTGACTATCATAAAACACATCTAGATGCTCTATCTTGATTCCCAAATAATAGATTCTTTGATCGCCCCAGTCACCGCCATATACTCTACCTCAGTAATAGATAGGGCCACCGTTGACTGTAGCGTAGATCTCCAACTAACTGGTCCTCCACCCAATATAAATATATACTCGATAGTAGACCGCCATTTATCCAAATCACCCATATAGTCATAATCTACATAACCTACACATAACCAATTAATCAAATCTTGTTTACAAAATTCCAAACCAATATCTACATTACTTTTGATGTACCGTAGAATCCATTTCACAGCTTGCCAATGATCTCTACCTGGATCATGCATGTATCGACTAACCATACCAACCGCCTGTGAAATATAAGGCCGAGTACATACCATAACATACATCAAGCTACCGATAATACTAGCATAAAGAACTTGACGCATATAATTACATTCTTCAGCAGTGTTTGGAGACATAGAAGCCTAAAGCTTAAAATGAGGAACAAAGGGCGTACTTACAGATTTTATGTTCCCATAAATGCCAAATCTCTAAAGTACCTTCCTCATGCATGTCATCTGAGAGAGATACACCGTTCTTTTCTCTCTATCTCGATGAATCTCTATACCATGAATCTTTTTTGCATTACCCAGATCCTTCATTTCAAATTCCTCACCCATTTTCTTTTTCAGTTTTTTTTTGCGCAAATAGGCTTTTTTATTTATGTAGAGAAGAAACAAAACAAGAGGGGGGGATTAAAGCCTGACCTCCAAAAATTACAAATGCATTAGTGTCTAATCGCAGTAACCCCTAATTTCTCAAGAAAATAGGAGGCTCTTATATGTCTAGGTAGCGTAGTAGCAGACCAGAAGAAGATGTTCTGTTGTACACTTCCCAATCTGGATGCAAATGGTAACTGGTGTTGAATAAAAGCGTCTGCCGTGATGATATTCTTCTATATTTTCCAGCTGAAAACCTAAATTTTTGTGAGAAGAATTTTAAACCAAATCTAGTCCATCCAGTATAGTACTTCTACAGTCCCTCTCCAGAACTGCCACGCTGATTTCACAGTGAAGCTACCAATTTCAGAAGGTCCCCATAGCGGCTTGTTGGGGCCTTCATTGATAAAAAACTTGTTGGCGAGTGTGGTCTTCCAATGCGCAGGCAGTTTTTGTTGTAGTCGATGCCAGTTCCAGTTCATTCCGTTCAGGATAATATCTTTTTCCATGATAGTTTGTGTACAATTGATGTTTAGCAGATCAGCAAGGTTGTCCTCCCTGTCCAGTCATCTAACCAGAAGTTGCAATTACTTGTTCCTAAACTTCAAACTGTATTGGTTTTAACTGCTGTTATCAAGTTACGAATACTTTTCCACATAGAAGAGATGTTTGATCGAAGCCGAGAGAAGTTGTTTTGTATGAGGTATTTGCTTTTCAGAAAGCGAGTCCATAGAGTATTGGTATATAACACATTCCAACATTTTTTGAGTTAAAAAATATGTTTGATGTTGTCTAGTTTTCGGATGCCAAGTCCGCCTTCTGCTTTTGGTTGACATATGTCATCCCATGCTACCCAGTGTCGTTTGTTTTTACCCTCAAACTGTCCCCAGAAGAAATTTGAGAACATGCTTTCCAGTTCTTGAAGAACCAATTTCGGGACGTTGATGCGTGCGAGGGCAAGCTTCTATTAGTGTTTTACCCTCAATTATAGTTGAAGGCAACCTATTGAGGAGGTAGCATGCATATGTCAAAGCCTCATCCCAAAACACTTTGTCCAACCCAGAATTAGACAACATATACCGTACATTTTCCAGCAAAGTATAGTTCATGTACACAACTACCTTATTTTATTATGGTGTCTCTCTATCGGTAAAGTGTCAAACAATCTCCTCATCCTGACATACTTGCAAGAATGGAACACTAGTGTACTTCACACCATTATCCGAACGGTATAACTTGATCATTCTACCAGTCTGAGTCTCAATCAATTTCCTCCACCTGATAAAAAATTCTAGGTCTTCATCCTTTCTCCTCATGGTATATACCCACACACGCCTGGAAAAGTCATCCACAAAAGACACAAAGTAATGTTTCTCCCCAATTGATGCATTCCTGGAGGGTCCCCAAAGATCATAGTGAACATAATCAAGGGTTCTACGAGTATGGTGGATAGCGGCGCCAAACTTTACCTTTGTTTGCTTGCCCAACACACAGTGTTCACAGAAGTCTAGTTTGCACACGTTAACACCCTTTAATATACTTTGGCTTACGATAACCCTTAAGGGTCTTTCCCCCACATACGCCAAACGTATATGCAATAGTCGTGTAGTATCCTTGGATATGGTCTCCTCACTTCCCGTGATAGTAACCTCACCAAAAATAGTTGTACCATCTAAGTAGTGCAAGTTGTTACTTCTTCTCCTTCAATACAACCATGGCTTCTTTAAGAACCTTCTTTACCCCATTCTCAGACATAACCTTGTAGTCTTTCGCTTTAAGTAAACCCTATAATATTTTTCTTCATCGTTGGAATATATATACCGAACCTCCTCAATCTCTTTAACCAATCCACTTTGTAACTTCAAACGAATTGTACATATCCCCATGGTGCGACAAGAATTATTATTTTCCATCAGCACCGCTCCACCTTCTAGCCTTTTCAAACTAGAAAAACAACCCCTTTCAGGGCAAATGTGATAAATAACACTCGAATCCAAAATCTATTCTTTTGAATCAACAACACATGCATTAGATAATATAGTTTAAGAAAAGTCAGAATCATTACCAACATTTGCCGTGTCTTGAGCCACATTTACCGAAGAGCCAAATTTTCTCCTTTCATCTTGATAGAAGTACAGGACATTCATTTTTCCAATGACCCGTCTCTTTACAAAATGCACATTGGTCATTTCCCAAGTTATTTCAATTTCTACCACGACCTCTCGACTTCGATCGAGAATTATTACCAACCGACTTTCTTTTGTCCGAAGACATTCCTCTAACCGTCAATACCTTGGACGTTGACTTATCGGACTCAACACTTCTTCTTCCTCCTGTATTCATGGTTTACAACCGCCGTAGCCATATCCGAGTATTACAATAAACTCTTTTTGTACGTTATCATCATAATGAAATGCTCAAACTCTTCGGGAAGCGAGTTCAAGAGCAAGAGTGCCTTGTGTTCATCACCTCTAGGTCAGCCAAGTCGGCTAATAACTTGGTAAAGTCATTCAAGGGCTCTGACATAGAAATTCATTGCCTCATCGTGACGCGGTAAAACTTCCCCTTCAAATGAAGTTAATTTTGGATGTTCTTCACCAAATACTTCTCCTCTAGAATCCTCCAAATTTCTTTTGCCGAGGTTTCATTCATTACAAGGTATTTAATATCATGAGCAAGACATGAATGAATTTGATCACAAGCCCTCTTACTCATCTTCTTCCAAACACTCTCCTTTATATCTACCGGCTTGTCCTCCGATACCTTATCTAAGTCTTACTGACTTAGGGCATCAATAACCTCACATCTCTACATTCTAAAGTTATTGGTAATGTTGAATTTCTTAACTTTGATCTTCGCATTGTTGAACACTACCGTTGTATTCCGTTTAAGGGTCGTGGAACTAGGTGCATCTCCTTCTACCATTTCTCCCCTAATTTTCATACACTAACCGAAATCAATAACCCAAATGAAATCAAGATAAGTCGACGTTACCTTAATTCCGTGCACCACCGAGGATATAACCTCGCTCTAATACCAATTGTTGAGTGGTAAGCCATAGAAGCCGAACTCCGATCGATTTGGTTAGGGCACAAATAAACTACAAACCAAAAGGAATACACAAACAAATCAAGCACAAAGATTTAAGGTAGTTCGGTGAGATGCCTACGTCCACACACAAGAGAGAGAGAGAGTTTATTTCGATGATCCAAGGTTATAATCTTATAACCAATTGAGGTTTCTCTCAAGAATTCCTCCTAATACAAAATCTCGAGGAAAACCTTACCTCCTGACTGGCTCTTCGAGGGAACCAGACCTCCAATATAAACACAAAGGCTCAGTTTAGTTCGAGGCAAACTAGATGCAATAGTAACAGTTTGCATTTTTAACCGATTGTAGGTATCCGGTTCAACTTGAATTCAAGGGGAATCTAGTATAAACTGTTTGTATATAGGTGTTAGGTTTATTGCAAATGGAAGTCAGCTACAATCTTGACCACTTATATGTGTTTGGTTCATTTTCCTAAAGTAAATACAACCAATTTGCAAGTGTTTGTTTCAATTATAATTATCCAATGTTAAAGCAAGGAACTTGCATTTGGTGTAAAAGGGAATATTTTTTTTGCATTCTGTTGTACTCAAAAATCTTTGCAACAAGAGTTGCATCGAGGACTCTATTTTCCCACTAAAAAACCTCACCAAAAAAATCTCTCTTCCCACAAAAAAAAAGTATCATTCGCGATCAAAAACCAAATAAAAGCCCTTTTAAAACCAAACTCTTGGTTCTTCTACTTAAACCTTCCTACTTCAACAATCTCAGCTTAGGAAGTACATATGTACATCTTTTTTTTTCTCGCTCTCTCCCAGCATTTGCTTTTACATCATGAAAATTGATTTCATATTTAGTTTTTAGAGAGAAATTGCATAATCAATTTCTACTAATTGAAATTTTTACCGCCATTAGAGCTTTCTTTAATTTTTAAATAAATTATATTGCTATGAGAAGATCTGATCATGTTTGCTCTCTCTCACTCTCTCTCTCCTGCATTATCATTGTGATTGGCTTTATTATAGTTTGGTTGGATCTCTACTAGAAATAAGCTAGAGGGGGATAACTTTGAACTTCTTCTCTGTGTGTATTAAGGTTGCTGATGGTTTAGTATTTGTTCCATGGTTTTTCATTATGTATAACTGCGGTTTTTACCACTTAGATATATGTCAACACTTGCAAGATTTCATAAAACAGTAGGTTGATGAACCCTAACTTGTTTAATTACCTATGTATGCCCTATTTAAATACCAATTGTATCCATTTCACATATCAAATTTCTCTCAATGCCTTGATATACCCCATCCCATCCAACTCAGAGTGCATCTCCATAATTAAGTCACTTAGATTTTAATTACTTTCTAAACCAATGAGCTATCTGAAAATAACTAGAGTAGATTCAGTAACTTGGTAATTGTTCTTATTCATTTAGATTTAGATTTTTTAATTTTTTTTAGTTAGACATTGTTAGCGATAATAATGTAGTTGATTATGTTAATCAAAGAAGATTTGTAGTTTTATTTAAAATAATTAACTTGCATTTGCTTACAATTCATCTAACCAAATATGAACATTTGTTTCCACTTCACTTGTGTTACTGTAAACCAAACACATGTTAATAAGTTGTATTTGTTAGGAGTTGAGTCCAGCCCAAGTGGGAGCCCAACTGGGTTGGGGTGTCCTACTAGACTCCTAACAATCCCATAGGCCTTTAGGGTTTATGGGAAGAGTTTAAGCTGAATAGGTAACCTATGTTGTAGGGTTATCCTCTTTGTAGTACGTATAGAGAAACATAATTTGAATCAATAAAGATATCTTATTCTTTCATAATTTCCCTTAATAGAACTAATAGCTTATTCTATAATTATGCAACACGTTATCAACACGTCGAGCTAGTGGATCAGGGAGATGAAAGAACTCTCCAAATATGAGTGTTTTCTGGGAATTCTTGCGTTGTGGTGAGGTATTTTACCTATTTTTTAAATTTAGATATATTTGAGTTCTAATTTATGATATAGGATATCTGCATATAGATTAAAGTAATTTTTACCTATCATTTTCGCATTAAAAATAATAATTTTTGGTATTTTTTACCCTAGATTAAGGGCTGTTTTCAAACCAAAATATTTTTTTCTGTGGACATTGGATAGATGCAAAACTATTTTTTTTTGCGTAGCCTATCCCACGAGCTTTCCAACGGTATATGGAACGTCTCAAAGGGATGTTCCAATCACTGGAAAAGTGGCGTTGAAACTAGGCAGATTCACAGCCAAAAATAACGATTTTAGGTCATGATGACGTCAACAATAAAATATTTATTTATTTTAATTATTTTTTTAATATTATTTTATTATTTGATGGTATCATCATTATCCATTCCCTGATGTGGCATTGACACGTGGCATGTTGACGTGGCAGTGGGGTCTACCCCTTGCTGATGTGGCAGTCACCGGACTGTTCACCGGACGGTCACCAAGGGGTGACTTGTGGCAGTCCCATTTGACCCAGTCAAACTATTCTAGGCCTTGATCCAGACCAAGCCAGACTGGTTCAGACATTAAATTGGCTCTAAAGAGCTTAAATTTTTGGCAAATTGAGTCAATTTTTTAAAAAAAATTCCTATTGAATGGACCTACCCCATGTGGGAACCATTTTTAATTTTTTTTTAGAAATGGGTGCCTTGTATAGGAAAACTGACTCACTTATATGGGATATAAGTAAAGTAATTAATACAAGTATTTTACGATAGTTAATAGGATATTAATGGTATGCCCCTAGGATACTAATTATCATGATCACGGATCACAGATAATACGAAACCAAGACTAATTTAGAATACGATTGGGAATCATATCTAAATTATAGTTAATTGTCAAGGATAAATAATTAGAGCTCAATTAGAAATTGACTTAGTCTTATTTCTTAAAACTTGATGTCTAAAGAACCAATTTTTTATATTTAGGTATAATTAGATGTTACAAGATAACATTTAGAGATATATATGTACTAATAGTAACCTATAATACCCTAGAATGCTAGTTTAAAGATATGCATTATCTACCAATCTTGTAAACCCAGCAAACTTTGTTGTAGGACCACTTGTCAGCTAAACATCTAATACCCCTTATATTCATAGCAAATTGGGTAATTTGGCTAAAATATACCTACCTTATAAAACTTTAGAGAGTATAGCACCCTAGTTGTTAGAATAAGGAATGCAGCATCTAGTGGTTTTAAATAGCTGTATTCGTTAAGACTTTATTAAAATACACTTTAAGGTTAAGATCATTATTTTACGTCACAAAATTAAGATTTGATGATTAATAGGATATAAGCAAGGTTCACCTACAAGTAATGATTGAGAATCACTTACTTGAATACTATGAATTACCTTTAATAATGATTAGAAATCATGTACTTAAATAGGATTTTATCAGGAACACATACATCTGGTGGTTTTGAATAATAATCTTGGCTAAGATTTTATTAAAACGCACATCTAACATTAAGATTATCATTTTATGGGGTAAAATTGGGATTTAATTATTAGGAAAGAATTTCATGAGTTTTAGAGTATGAATAGGGTTCAACTATAATATGATTAGGAATAATTTATTTTATGTTATTCTATGTACTATGATCTGTTTTTAATGTATTTGAAATGTGCATCAAGAATTGTTACTAATTACGATCTACATTTTGCATAACAGATGTCTGCCTGCCCACGTTACGATTTTGCACCATTGTGGCTTGATGGTTTGAACTACCTTTCTTGGTATACGGACATAAAACTCCATCTAAAAATAATGAACGTCTCAAAGTCAATTATTACAGATGACACAGTCTCTAAACCACTCAGGGCACATGCCATGTTGGCTATGCGAGCCCAGCTTGAGCCCGAGCTCAAGTTTCAACATCAACGTTGCAGAGATCCATATGCATTATGGACAAGCTTAGATGAACGCTTTAGTCTCCAGCAAGCCCTAACAACCTATAAGAACCGAAACCGCTAGAATAATTTGAGGTTATCTGACTTTAAGACTGTAGCTGCTTATAACTCAGCACTACATAAAATTGTTTCGGTAAGGTGGCTCAATAATGATTATTACTTCATAAAAGAAGTTTTACAAAAGACTCTTTTCATATTTTCACATTCACAGGCTACTCTCTGGACCAGTATGCAAAAATAGAATTCAAATCTGATCCTTCCTTTGTTCACTGCAGAACAAGAAGGCAAATTTACTTTTAATCAAAACAAGAGGTATCCCTCTAGGAAGAGGAAACCAGTTGCACGGAAGATCTTATCTCATGACAAAGATAACCACGAACGGGGTTCTAAAAGTAGAAGTGCGACTGAAGTCCGGAATAAGAGATTTCTGGGCCCTCAAACGCCCAATGGGTTTGACAAGGTTGGCAAACCACATATACTAAAGAAAATCAGGAAGACGGATTCATAACTCCTTGCTTGAGATGTGGAGTAGCTGGACATTGGGTATGACACTACAAGATACCGTGGGTGCCTAAAGCCAAAGTCCAAGCAAACAACATCACCACTGACATAACTTTCATTACTATATAGTTAGCAGTGTCAGACATCTTCAGTGACATTAATGCCTGCATGGATCAGCATACAGAGTAATCTGTAATGATATCTCAGTAGACATGTGATGTCACATTAAAGAGCACTAGTAGTTTCTTTTCTTGCAAAGACTTGATTTACTTTTCTTAGTATTTTTTTTATGTTGGGAACAAATCATTTATGTTTTAATAAAGTGCTCTGACATACATGAGATTTTCAAATTATTCTAAATTGTGATTATTCGAATTTATTTTGAAGTAGTTAAATTCTATGTATAATAGTTGATCTACTATATACAACCCGCCTATGGATCTATCTGCTCATTGATCGCATGATCGATAATCTGATGAGTAGCGACACGTGTCTAAGGCACATTAAGACCATGTACTCGATCCTTTTTGAGATATGAATATATTTATTATCTAACCTTGTACATCGGGGATGGCACAAATATCATTGGTACGGCCAACATGATAGAACGCACTGAGTGCATCACGCTATTACTCTCTAACAGTATGATACGGGGTATCTAGTCCACTTTATAAACTAGTAAATCCCGCATAATTTTACTGAGTTTTGGGAGATACATGATAATGCTTATCACGTAATAACTATCAGAGAGAATGACAAACAAGTTTTTGTACATTCACTCCATGTCTAAAGGGTAGAGTACACTATTGGAACGGTTTCCAATATACTCCTCAAGGATCGGATAGTGGGAGGATTATCGGGATTACAACTTTCTATAAAAGGAGAGAGGATTTAGAGAGTGTATGTGTAATGATTGCTTTCAAGGAAAGTCTATTATTTCATCCTAGTATGACCAAGGTAGAGTGTGATCTCTGGCCTTTGCTCCAAACGCATCCATAAAGATACATGTGGACCTATCCATCCACATTGTAGCCCACTTAAATATTTATGGTCATAATAGACGCATCTAGGAGATGGTCTTACGTTTGCCTATTATTAAAATCTAGGAATGCAATGGTAGCACAACTACTCACTTAGATAATTCGATCGCAGGCTCAGCTCCTCGATTAACCGATCAAAGTCGATCGATGCGACTTGACAGGGGATTGGGAGTGTGACTCACAGGTTTTTTATGAGTATTTTACTGCCAAATGGGAATAATGATTGAGTATCATGAGTACCCCATACCATACCCAACTTGGGATTGGCAGAGAACCTAATCAAGCGATTTAGGATAATCACTAGACCACTGTTATTATGATCATAGCTTCCAGCTAGTGTGTGGGATATGCATTCTTACTCCTACAACACTGATTAGGGTTTATCCCATACAAATCATCAAATTATTTTTCCCTAAAAACAACTAGTAACTAGGTCGGATCCCGGTGTCGCCCATCGATGAACATTTGGATGTTCTGTATAGGTGCCAATAGTAGCACAATGTATGAAAATGGGACCCTCAGCCTCGGCCTGGCATTATATAGGTTATGATTCATATTTATCACTAGTATTTGGAACCCACTAACAATGTATATACAGTAGGGAAGATAATTATCATTTTGACGAGACGATATTCCCAGCATTGGTGGAAGATATGACAGTCAATACTGAGGATATTTTTAAGAAGTCTTGGAAAACACCCTCGTTGTCTCATCTAGATCTTGATACATAAGTTAGGTGATAATAAGGTTTAATGGATTAGAAACCTCTTGATACATAAGTTAGGTGACAATAAGGTTTAACGGATTAGAAACCTCTAATAGGCTTAAAATGAATTGCCAGACACATTCATAGATACTATTAAAGTACCGTAAGTGTATGTATATACAAGTACTACACCTATATAGCAAAATTTTCTGGGGGAAATAGTACTGCAGCTAAACGTTCTAGAGGAATTAGTACCGTAAATGAATCTGAGGCTCGTACTTAGTGCGGAGCACCGTTGGAAGAAAGTATTCTAAGCCGAGGAGCTACATAATAAATGACAAATATGACTAATGGTCTAGTAGGTTCATCAAGGATGGAACCACCCATCGAAGAGGCAATAATAACTTCTCGACCAGTTGATGCATTATAAGACTAGCCCAGGCTGACACATATGCGCATGATGATAAGAAGATATCAATCTATTAAAAGTTTGTAATTGTACAATGTAGGATCATTAAGTGGAGATTTGTCGACAAAGGTATTTATATTCGATGTTATGTTTGCCATCAGGATGAGGATTCAGAACCACTTACTGTAAGCACCTGTGTGTTATTGTACATTGACCAAAGTCGGAGTCTGGAATCTAAGCGGAGCTCAGCTTGCTAGCATAATGTGAAATGATACCATTGAGCCTATCAGCTATAAATGGGAAAGGTACATAAACGTGATTAACTAGGAGAGATAATTTGGTCAAGGCAAGACTAGTTTCCCATGAAATCTTTAAGAGATCTGGCATCGATTGCAGTGTGACCTATTACCTGGTTATGGATGCTATAACGCTTTGGTATTAATCAGTTTGTCAAGTTGTCGAGGACAAGCTAGAGATGCGTCTGATATAAATACCACGTATCTATATGGGAAACTAGATGCAAATATCTAAATGAAGCCACCTAGGGAGGTATAAGCTTCTGAAAGTAATTAAGCCCGACACACGAGGTATGCTCGCAATAAAACTAGAAAATTTATTGTTGACTTGAAGCAATCTTAGCCCATGAGACATAGTAAGTAAACTGAGTATTTAAAGTTGAAGGACTTTGTAAATATCTTTATCTGTCCATGCATTCTTATTTAGAACACAGAAATTAGCTTCACTCACCATAACAGTTTACTAAATGATTTAGATATTATTAGAACTCCGGGGGAGATCACAAGAGCCGCCGAATACCTTGGGAAGGAATTCAAAATACAAGACCTTGGAAAATCAAGTAGTGCCTCAATTTTCAAATCGAACATATTGATAATGGCATACTCATACACCAAGCAATATATGTTGGAAGAGTTATTTAATACTTCGTTATGAATGTAGCACATGGTGCTAAGTTATTTATTGCATGTCCAACACTTGGATGTGGACAGCGACATCTTTTACCATCCTAACAGGGGGAGAAACTTCTAGTGTCGTGGTGCCATAGCTAGGAGGGTCTATGCTATAGGTAGCTGGGTATACTAGACCCAATGACTTATTTACTATAAATTGCTTAGCTTGCCATAGTTCTGCTCCTACCCAAAGGTACTGGAATGAGATCAGGCACATTGTGAGGTATCTTATCGATATAAAAGACTAGGGTCCGTTTTACTCGAAATGGTAAATGTAAAAGTATAGAGTACACCAATACATAATACTTCTCAGACCCACATAGAGACCATTATCAAATGGATTATGTGTTTATGTACGGGGATACATAAAGATTCTTAGAGATCGATGAAGTAGACAGTAGTAGCTACATCCTCAAACCACGAAAAGATTCTTGCACTTTATGAAGCTGGCAGAGAATGATGGTTGTACTCTAAGATACATCACATAAACTGAAGTTGTGGTATGTTCTATCCAAGATAAAGTATCGACTATGTATGAAGGCAATTTAGCTTTTATCATTCTAGTCAATTGTAATTTATCAATGGCGACAGAATGAAGAAAATTTTAGAGAAGCATTCAATCCTTATGAATTACAAAAGGCGAATGAGATTGGCATTGTTGAAGATATTTCAAAAGATACCTTTACAAACCTATTCACGAAGACTCTTGGAATACTTATATTCAATCAACTAGTATATGGAATCGGTATGCATAAGATTTATTTATCAATATCTCATGGAGATACATCTTAGGGATATAGATCTCAGGGGAGATCAACGTCAGGGGAAATAGTCTTTGCCTGACGTGGACAAAGCCATAATGTACTCTTTTTCCTGATAGTACAGTTTGTATCCTAGGAGGTTTAATTAACTAGAGGTTTTGAGGAGATAACTTATACGTAACCACAACCCATACAGGGCATAGGATTATACTCTTTCCTTGTATAGCTTTTTTCCCAAGGGGGTTTTGCTAGGCAGAGGTTTTGATGAGGCAAGTCGTCCTGGCATGTAATACCCCAAGGGGTGTTGGGAGTTAGGCCCAATTCAACTGGGTTGGGTGTCCTACTGGACACCTAACAAGCCCATAAGCCTTTCTGGTTTATAGGAAGAGTTTAAGTAGGATAGGTAACCTATGTTGTAGGGTTATCCTCTTTGTAGTACGCATAGAGAAACAAAATTTGAATCAATAAAGATATCCTCTTCTCTCTCAATTGCTCTTGATAGAACTAGTAGCTTATTCTATTATTACTCAACAATATTACATTACTTGCAACATATTGCAAGTAACATAATGATTTGCATTGTAACATATTTACAAATGCATTGAAATTACATTTGCAATGGATTTGTATCGAACCAAACTGAGCCAAAGTGTTTGCAGATATTAATCGATGTTTATTTCCTTCAAATCAAAGGCTTAAATAAATCTTGCATACTTGACTCTATGTCTCTATCAATTACTCCAACTACACCTAAAAACATGGAAGTTCTCATATTTATTCTCTGACCCTAACAACTGCATGTTTAAGTTGAAACAACCTGTTAATTTATTCAATATCAACTTGAATTGTTTCATTATTTTATTTGCTAAACTGCTCAACATTTTTGCATACCATATCGACAACTTGTAAATGATACAAAACATACCTTGTAAATATGCCTCATAATTTGTTTTCAACATAACATTTATAGTATTTGTAGGTTTTGTGCATGTGGGAAATTGTGCTTGTCTATTTTATTTTTATGCCTTTGAATATTCTAGTAAAGCTTCTTCTTCGCTTTCTTAGTTTTTACCAAACATGTCCTAGTATAAGTCTGGTTTGGGTACTCGCCACTCCACCTAAATTGGAGTTGCAAAATGACTGGGCATAAGTAACCCTTATCTATGTTAATGAAAATACATTGTTACCTCAATATTACTCTTTAATACTTCCAGAATGGATGTGCCAAAATTTTAATGTTGTGTCAGACTGAGTATAATAATAGTTTTAACATATTCGTGTTTGACTCAACTTCTGATAAAATGTTGAATCCTCGGTCATTGATATATAGTTTCTTTATTTTACCTGATCATAATACTTTTCCAAGGGCCAGCAGGTGGTGTTGAGCCGTTCAGGGAATCAGAGGTTAGGCCAACGGAGTCGAATTGTATTACCATCGCAACACAGTTATTCCTTACATAATGTTTGAAACCTCTGTATTCAAAATTTTTGCTAGAGCTTATGTCTTAGCAGGAATGTTGAAAATAGAGTTCTAAACTCTAAAAAAGAAATGTTTATTGATCAAACTTGGAATGAGATGATATGATTACAGCATATTGGAAGCCTTTATATAGGTATTAGAGTACAAATCCAACTTGGCCTCTAAAGCTGAAATGTAAACATTACCTCACTATGCTACCTACTATGATTATTGTTCCTTTGGGAGCTTGACTTTATTGTTATACATATACCCATGTGTTTCACACATTCTAACACCCTTTCGTAAACTAGATGTGTTAACACTAGTTTATGAAGTGAACTCTGAGTCACTTCTGAAGTTTCTCAAACGCATCAAACTTCAGAGCTTTGGTGAAAATGTCTGCAAATTGATCTTCGCTCCTACAGTAGGTAAGATCAATTGTCCAATCTTTTGCTAGATTTTGCAAAAAATGGTAACGCACATCAATGTACTTCGTTCTCCCGTGTTGAACTGGATTCTTCGACAATTTGATTGTCGAACTATTATCGCAATAAATAATAGTTTCCCTATTTTGATGAAACCCTACTTTGCCAAACATTCTTCTTAACCATATTTCTTGGCATGTACAAGACGCAACAACGGTATACTATGTATCAATGGTAGATAAAGAAACAAATGGTTGTTCTTTTGACAATCATTAAATCGTTCCTGTTCCCAACATAAAAGCATACCGAGAGGTGCCCTTCATGTCATCGAGATCTCCACCATAATCGCTATCATAAATCAGTAGCCTCTCCTTACTTGTAAAATATTACCAACCCAGTCTTACCTTTCAAGTATCGCGGCATCTACTTTGCAGCATTTAGATGCAACTCTGTTAGATTCTTTATGTATCGACTGATGAGGCCTACAATGTACTGAATATCTGGCCTGGTCATGGTTAAATACATAAGACTTCCCACGAGTTGCTTATACAATGTATTCTCAACCTTCTTTCCTTTAGGATCCTTTATTTACTTCAATCCAACTTTAACTCGCTTGCGTATCAGGTTACAATCCTTCATTTGGAACTGCTCTAAAATCTCTTGAACTTATTTTCTCTGTGATGTGAAAATAACCAGATCAGACTGAACTACTTCTATGCCCAAAAAGGAGCGCATCATTCCGAGATTCGACATGTCAAACTCGGCCATCATTGACCGTTTGAAGTCCTTGAACATCGTACGATCACTGCGAGTGTATATCAAGTTATCCACAAATAAGCACACTACCAAAGAAATTCCATCGATTCCATCTTTCATGAAAAGTGTGTGCTCAAATGGATACTTATGGAACTCCGCTTTCACGAAGTATCCTCTATACGACTATACCAAGCTCTTGGTGCATGTTTTAATCAATAATAAGGCCTTCATCAATCGGTACACCTTCTTCTCTCCATCTTTATGCACATAACCAGGTGGTTAATCGACGTAAATGATTTCTTGCAGATCTCCGTATAAAAATAATGACTTCACGTTTAGTTGAAAAGTTGGCCGCAAGTTTAGTGTTACTATTGCAACTATCATCCTGAAAGTGTCGTATCATGAGACTGGAGCAAGCAGCTCTTCGTAGTTGATGCCTTATTGTTGCTTATAACCCTTAATGACCAACCTTGCCTTATATTTATCGACTTTTCCTTCAGCATTCAACTTCGTCATGTATACCCTATTCATATTGATCGACTTGTATCCATCTGGGAGATTAGTCCGTTCCCATGTATTATTCTTCTTGATAGCTTTGATATCTTCTGTAATTGCCTAATTCTGTAGCAAGAAATGGCTCAATTTTTTTTCTTACACCAAATGTGCCTGTGACAAAAACTAGTATAAAGCAAGAAATAACATAGGTAATTTAGTATGAAAAACCTTTGAATAGGTAAAAAAAACTATGACCTCGAGTTGAGGATTTTAGTAACGGTAGTTTTTATCGCTTGAGACTGATATCTTATTACAAGTAATCTCCCGAACTAGAAATTCTTGATCTTGTAAATAAGAAGTTTTCTGTTAGAGTATAGAAAATCAAGTTTTTCTTGGTCCCTATCTCTTCTGAAACTTTTTCTTTATATAGGTCTCACTCGCAACTCGTTATTGTGCTGAAGCACATTCTCTAAACAATGAGATAATTTGTGGTTGACTGAGTAACTGTTGAGTTCATGGGAAACAGGTGTCTTTGACTTATTCATATTCTTATGTTGTGCTCGATCCACGTTCTTCATCAATTCGTGGGTTAGGTGGTACTGGTGACTATTCAATATAACTTGTAAAATACGTGAGTCTGATATGGAGAAAGTTTAAATTGGAGGTAGTTCGAATTGGGTTAGGCCGAGGGATAGGTCCTTGCAATCTCCCCCTCGCAACTGAAGGCACGAGTGGCTTTGGTTGAGAGAGAACCTATGTATCTGTGGTGCTAGAAGTTAAAAATAAATGATGTATTTAATGATGATTTAACTGGTATGTAAATGGGTATTTGCTTTGTATGGAGTGATGTATTTGCATTGAATGACGATGGAAAGTATTGATGTAATGGACGTTTGGGGTTCCAAGAGTGGTTCTGTTGTGAATGATGACTGCTTTAAAATCGTACCTGGGCATTAAATTTGAAGGTTATATAAATAGTACCTGTACTGTAGCTTCTGGTGAAGTATACTATTGTTAAAAATTCCTCTGGAATTCTTGAGTAATAATGGAAAAGACCTGAAGAATGGTTTATGAAAGAAGAGTTTCTACTGTGATGCAGAGATTCATGTTGAGATACTTCAGGGGTCAATCCTTGGAGATTCTGACCCTAATTCCAGTTCCACCGACGTATCAAGGTATGTCACAAACAGAAGCGGCTTAAGTTGAGGAAGATTTTTATTACATGTGGAGATTTTATTATGTTGTCTTGACAGACAAGCAACGTTGGAGGTGTCTCCGCATCCTTGCAGAGGACAAGGTTGAAGAGACAGACGTGCGGGCAAGTGTAACTGCGATGCAGTATCGCCAGTATCTTGTGTAGGATTAGATTCTAAGGTAGGACTCCCTTTTATCTCTACCAACTCTTTGTTGGTGGTGATTACGAAGGAGGTAAATCTGCCCCTGCACAATCATCATTTCTTGACGCTAAGAAGGCCTTCAGTTTAAAGAGTTGGTTCAAGCACAAACGTCTGTGGTTCCGTAGTTTCTATTTGAAGCTCGGCTCCATGTCTAGACTTCGACCAAACTTGGAGAAATGAGGATGTTCAGTGATTTGCAATGCCTGCTTTGCTTCAGAAGGTTCTCAGAGTGAAACAACAGTAAAAACTGATATGACTATGAGAATGTACTGAAGGATTTAATCTCTGGAGTACCTGAAAGACTTGTTATCAGTAAAATACCTGAAAGTCTTTGTAGTAGCCTACTCGCAGCCTTCTAGCCCCAGTCGAATACTCGAAGGCTACATCGAAGCCTACATGAATACCTCGAAGCCCAACCAATCCGTAAACAAGCCTTCCTTGAATACACGAACTTTGAATATGAACAAGCCTCAAAGACAAAGGCAGATCCGTCAGCACACGAACTCCACATCAGCACCAGAATAACTTTGACCATGGTCGTACATGGTCGAAGGCAAATATATCAGACAACCAGCTCACCAAACAGAGCGGCAGAGCACACCGCTCGACAACTACAGTGTTAGAACCAACAACGACCATAGTATCAGAGTAAGCAGGATAACAACTATAGTATCAGACCCGACGGTTTCAGTATCAGAACCGACTCTGGGTACAAGTCAGTTGTCTCGGAGGGTACACTTGTAATTTGACCTCCCATAGTGACTCAGCCCTTCCTATGTTCTATAAATAGGAGGGAGGGAGAACTATTGGGAGGTTACAAAATCTCTCCTCTGAACCCTTGAAGTTTACCTTCGATCACCCTGTAAATTATCCAGTACTTGAAACTTTGACTACTCGACAGCTATATCAATACTCTAAAAAATCCTCATCAGAGGTCGTGGAGTATCTCATTCTAGGACTCCACGCAAGTATATTCTCTGTAGATTAGTCCTATTATTGATGATGTGCTTAAATCCTCTGATTGAAGATAGATTTTATGATATAAGAGCCAACTTCCCCTCTTTACCAAGTTAGGCCCCTATATTTGGTACCGCCAGTGCTTTCCCACCCTACCAGTCTCCCCCCACCTGGAAATTTCCTTTTCCAATTCCTACAAACCACTTCCAATGTCCCCCACCCTCCGCTCTACTTCCACCCATGTCGGTAACTCCGCTAACGGAGTGGCTGCCCAGCTAGCCCTTCTTACTCAGCAATTTGCTTAGGCTGAGGAGCGACACCGAATGTAAATGCATCAAGAGTGTGAAGAACACCGGCTAGAGTTTGAAGCTGATCGGCAACACTGTTTGGATGACGTCGACAGACAATACCGCCCTATCGACGATCTACGCAACACAGTTCGTGAGTTACAACGACTACAGCCTCTAGACGCGCTTCTGCCATCTCGACCAATCACCCCATTGCGCGTGTCTGCCCATACTCGACTGGGGCCCTTACCACATCTAGAAGTACCCCTGGTCCATCTTGGTGCTGAGGGTGCTCCCCCTTCTATCCCCGCTACTGGATTCATCCATCTCGGCATCTACCTCACGGAGGATTCTTCCGATTCTACCCTTCACTCCACCAGATACCCCAAACGCTTCCCTGCTCGAGAATGTCTCGGGGAGCACAGCGCCGAGCACACGCCGAACACTTGGCCTCATCACCCTCGAACCCATCGATCCCCCTCCCCCCCTTCATCCTGCCTATTGTGCATAGTAGGACCTCGACTACATAATCTACCCTGACATCCGCATCAGTGCGAGCCCAATACCAAACTCATGGAGTCGGTTAAACAATCCCCTCTACCCTGCCCTCGAAGCCTTCACCAAGAGGTTTCTCGACGAATCACGCAAAGTCAAAAACCTCGACTGCGCGAATGCCGTACTCACGTATTAGAACGCTTTGCTGAATAATAGTCGTATCAAAGAGTACCTGGTCCTCCACAAACCGCAAACCCTTCAGAAGATGCTCTCAAAATTTAATGGGTATATCGACCTTGAGAACCTCCGCGAATCAAATAAGCAGGGGCAACCTTCGACCACCAATCCAAATAAACCTCGACAAGGCCCACCCTCTACTCCTATACCCCTGATCGTTCCCGTCTCACAAGAGACTGAGATCCGCAAACGTCCCCACACTGACAACACTACCGAAGCCCGCAAAAAACGACCGAAGTCGGTCATCCCCAAACTTACTGCCCCTATAAGCACCCATCTTCCATAGATCTAGGCAGACCCCATATGGCGCATTCCTTTCCCCATCGAGGTCAAGCAAGGCAAACCTTATTGTGCCAACCACAAGTGTAACTGCCATCACACCAATAAATGCTATACCCTGCAGCACTCTCTCAAAATAATCCTCAATGCGGGTCATCAACATCAATATGTGGCCGACCTCCCTAGCTACTTCGACGGGTCGTACCTCAAACCTCAACCCGCCCCTGCTGCGGACCCAGCCGAGGTACACATTTACCAAGTTCATTTCATCGAGGTAAATAATATCGACAGCGGCCGTTTCAAGAGCAAGCGCAAGCATGTCGAAGAATGCTACGAACTCATTTATCATGAGAAGCTACCCGCCCTGCCGCCAGAGTCAAGTTAGTAGTATCCTCAATAAGAGGGTATCTCATTTATCAACTGCGACACATCGTATGTTCATTTTCCCCATTCCGACCCTTTAGTCGTAATGATTAAGGTCGAACACCTCGTCCTCCATACCATGCTTATCGATATAAGAACTGCAGTCGGTGTATATTTCCTTCAAACCGTCTAAGCCATGAACAAAACATACATCATCACTACCGCCAATATCAAACTGAAAGGTTTTAATGGGACTACCAAAGTTGCCGTTGGTCGAATTGGCCTTCTTGTTACTACCAGCCCTGTTACACTTCAAACCAGCTTTCTTGTCATTGATAAGAAATTTGAGTATCTCGAAATCCTCGGGGGCGACAGGCTCCATGCCATGCGCGCCATACCTTCAACTTGTCATCAAACCCCTCGTTTTACTACCCCCTTGTGGTACGTGGAACTTAAAAGGCTCCCAATGCCTCGCCCGCTCATGTGAGCATCCGAAGATCGATCAGACCCTGAAACTTGACAAAATCCCATAATAATCACTGTCTTCCTCTATCTCCATACCTTCAACACCCGCCATCTCACCCATCGAACCCACTGTCTCTATCGAACTCGACGGTCCTGGTCGAGGTACATTCATTGGTACCTTTCTAGATGAGGCCGAGCGCCTCAAACTCATAGACCTCCTTCGAGCAAATAAAGACGTTTTCGCATGGATGCTTCAGGAGATGCCCGGTGTCGATCCCAGTTTAGCATGCCACTGCCTCGACCTCATCCCCTATTCAGCAGCAGTAAAATAGAAGAAGCGCACCTTGGCACCACGACTTTGAGAAGCTGTAAACTTCGAGGCCGACAAACTCATAGTCGTGGGTTACATCAGAGAAGTCAAGTATGTTGATTAAATATCCAATATTGCTTTAGTTCCTAAAAAAAACAGCAAGATTAAAGTCTATGTCGATTTCACAGACCTCAACAAATAGATACCGAAGGATAGCTTCCCCCTCCGAATCATTTTAGTACTCCTCGATGCTACTGTTGGACATGAGTGCCTATCGATAATGGGTGCAGCTTTGGATTACAATCAGGTACCCCTCCTCCCCTAAGATCAACTTAAAACTTCTTCTATCACTAAACAAGGCCTTTACTATTTTAACGTCATGCCCATCGGCCTAAAAAATGTGGGTGCCACCTACCAACGCCTGGTTACAACCATGTTTAAACCCTTGCTAGGCAAGTCGGTCGAAGTTTACATAGACGACATGTTATGCAAGAGCCTCCAAAAATAGACCCACATCCAGGATCTAGCCGAAGTCTTTTCGATACTTCGAACATACAACATGAAACTTAACCCAGAAAAATGCCAGTTTGGTATTTTGTCTGACAAATTTTTAGGCCACCTTATCAGCAAATGAGGTATCGAGATCGACCCTAATCATATCTGAGCCCTCATCAACATACATTCCCCCCAAACCAAAAAAGATGCCCAAAAGATGGCTGGGAAGATAACGGCCCTTAACCATTTCATTACCAAATCCTTAGACCACTGTGCTTGGCTTTTCTCCCTCTTACGCGACCAAGGCATCCATAAGGCCAAAAAGAAAAATAACCCTGAAATCAATTGGACACCCGACTGTGAATAGGCCTTCCTCGAACTTAAAATATACTTCATTCAACCACCCATCATCAGTACACCCATCGAAGGCAAAATATTTTCTTTATACCTCGCGGTCACCGACACTTCTATCAGCTCAGTCCTCATTCGACTCGAATCAAACATCGAGAAACCTGTATATTTTATCAACAAAATCTTGACACCTGCCAAAACTCGATATACGTAACTTGAGCGTTTGCTCCTCACCCTCGTCTAGACTTTCCGAAAACTTAAACCATATTTTTAAGCCCACCATATCTGTGTTATAACTAGTTATCCCTTTCGTGAAGTACTTAACAAGAAAGAAAAATCCATATGAGTGCAACAGTGGTCCGTTTATCTTGGGGAACACGATATCACATTTGAGAAGCAAGCATCCCAAAAAGGCCAAACAGTCGCCGATTTCCTTGCTGACTTCCTGGTCGAAGATGTCGATTGGGAGGAGCACGAAGACGACCTGCCAAAAGACCAGCCCGAACCAACAAACCCATGAAACCTTAACACAGGCTGGCATCTCTTTATAGACGGATCCGCTGGACCAAACGGTTTGGGGATCGGTATTGTCCTAGTTACACCCACCAATGATCGAATTGAAAAGGCAGTCAAGTTAAACTTTGAATGCTCTAACAACGAGGCTGAGTATGAAGCCTTGATCCATGGCCTCGACCTCGCACTCGACCTCGACGTCCATAAACTTGCAGTTTTCACAAATTCTCAACTCATCCAGGGACTATACACCGGTGAAAATCAAGCCAGCGGTCGCATGGCAAAATATGTTGCTCTCGTCCGCCAGCGCATGGACCGTTTCCCTGGAAAATCTTCTTTTACTTACTATCCCCGAGGTCAAAATAGACACCCAAATTCCCTCGCCAACATAGCAGCTATGTTAGGCCAGTCTGGATCCTGAACTCTCTACATCGAAGTGCTCGAACACCCAAGTATCGACTAGATGGAAGTCAATGCCATTAATACTGGGGGTAAGAGTCTCGATCCAGATGACTGGCGAATACCATACCTCGATTACTTCAACAATGCTATCCTCCTAGATGATCCCAAAGCCAAACGATCGTTATTAGAAAACTGTCGTAGATATACCATCCTCAAACGCGAGTTACATTGCAAATCCCCTAATGGCGTCCTCCTTCGATGTATTTCTCAAAACGAAGCCTCTTCAATTCTTGCCGAACTCCACGTAAGTACTTGCGGTGCTCATACCATTGGTTGATCTATGGCCCTCTGAGCCGTCTCCCAAGGTTTATTCTGGCCCAATATGAAGAAGCAAGTCGAAGAGTACGCCAAACACTGTGATAAATGCCAGCGTCATGCCCACGACATCCACAGCCCTCCGTAAGACCTCATCTTTAGCCAAGTTTCTTGGCCATTCAAACAATGGGCCATCGATCTTGTGGGTCCCTTTCCCAAAGCTTCGGCTAGTCGAGAGAATATCCTTGTTGTAACATAATATTTAACCAAATAGGTCGAAGCCGTACCTTTGTGTCGAACCAGGGAAGAGGAAGTCATCAAATTTCTATGGGAGTACATTATTACACGCTTCAGCTACCCTCATACGATTCGATGTGACAATGGTCCACAATTTGTTAGGAACAAAGTCAAAAATTTCCTCAAGAAGTACAACATCATCCTCTCCCCCTCAACACCTTACTACCCCTAAGGAAATGGTCAGGTCGAAGCAATTAATAAAACCATAGTCGACGGTCTTAAGAAGTATGTCGATGCATAGAAAGGATGATGGATTCAGGAATTACAGCATGTCCTCTGGGCCTATCGAACAGCACCAAGAAAAGCAACGGGTTGTACCCCTTTTCTTCTAGCCTATGGTACTGAAGCAGTACTACCTACTCAATTCAAAGTGCCAACACACGACCCCAGCATTCCTGATGAAGATAATGAGTTTAAACTCGGGTGCAATATGTAATGGATCGACGAAACCAGAGACCGAGCCATCACCAACCTCGGCCGTTACCATCTATCACTCCAAAAGTCATATAACAAGAGAGTTCGACTATGAAGTTTCTTCATTAAAGATCTTGTACTTCGACGTGTCACACAGTCTTCGAAGCCTCAAAATGCTGGCAAGTTACCCGAATCCTAGGAAGGACCTTATGTTGTGTACGATAAAGCTGACAAGGGTTCATATTACTTGATGACAGAAGATGAAGATCCTCTACCAAATCCATGGAATACAATGTAATTAGTATCACATAACAGGCCGCAACCTTCACCATTTCCACTGATTTAAATATAGTATAATTAATAAACATTATTTTTCCTCTGAACTTCGTCTTCTATTTCCTAATAAATTTTATTGTTTAACCTAAGTATCATGTCAATCCTTCGACCCGACTGATACTTGGGGGAAAATGTTTATCCTACTTATATACATACAATTCAGTATCAAACTTCGACAGTTATCTCATAGATTTTCAATTTCATTCGGGCAGATGTCCTAACATCGAAACACAGAAGAAAACAATCAACATCAACAGAACAAACTACAAACATTCCTACCTCCCATCCTACACCAGTACTTTTACCACATTGAAGAATCCCCTATTTACAAATGGGACACTTCTTCCAGAACCAAACCTCAGCATCTTCCTTGTCCGCCACCTCCTCAGCTATAGATTCCAGGAAGGCGAACCGGCTACTAGGGAGCGGTCTTATCCATTTCAGCACCCTCCATAGAGCGCATAGAACATCCTACCGATGGGTTCCCCAGGCTCCAGTTCAACAAAGTCTGGCATAACTCAATCCAGGCCTCGATCACCAAAAAACCTCTGCTTCAGCTTGAAGGTTTTCTCCCGTATACGAAGGTCCCTTGTCGCCACTTGTCTTTGGTACCTAGTATTAGGGGTGTTTCCGCTGCTTTGGGGTTAAGATACAGACATGTTTACTCAGAGAAGGTGCAGGTGTCTCAAGTTATCTCAAAACACCCGATTTATACTTGAAGGAAGATGCATTTAAACCCTCTGTAATCATAACAAACATTTATCACAGTCTTTAATTCTTTTCCTCGGAATCTTAACAATCAAACCATTATAATTTCCCAAACCCAATTGTTTTATCAGCATGCACACTCGACCCAAATTCCCAAGATTTTGCAGTCGTCATATCCCTATTCTCGAGTCATTGGCACTTTTCTATACTCGGCCACAACATTCTCGAGTCATCGACATAGTCAACTAGGATTTAATATCAACCAATGTTTTCGATTACCACATTACATTTTGAAATAAATTCCTTCTCAAAGATGACCGTTCCTACTATTTACCCTTCATCCGAAATTAGATATTTGATACTGCGCCTACAGTCTAATCATTTACCATATAAAACACATCTTTCCATTCAAATTACTCTTCATTCCATTACTTCATTCATACAAAAAAGAAGATAGAAGGGCAGAAGAGAATTATGTACAAATGTCAACAAAAAAAACATAAAACTTTGAATACAGTTACACAAAACAAAACTCATCACCACCACCACCCTCCCACCACATTACGAGGAACCTGCCCTATTTTCAGACGGGCCAATTCTTTCCGTCGAGCCCTGTTCGTCCTATAACAGTTGATCTTCTTCCAGCACAAGACGTTCGGCCAAACTTGACAGGAAGTGGTAACGTTCCTTGGTAGTTGTAAACCTCCACTGCATCATCCCCCATAAGTACGCATAGGATTGGCCATTGATTGGCTCCCTAGGCTCTAGCTTCACCAGGTCTGGCATGTCCCAGTCGAGCTCCTTACCACCGAAGAACTTCAACTTTAGTTCTACAGTTTTCAATCCTATTTGACGGTCTCTGGCATGTCCCATCCTTCTCTGATAACAAGTGTTGGAAGTGGTATCCATACGGTGTTTATGAAATACAGAGGAAGAAAGGGAAGACGAATAAACTATACAGAGTTGCCCCCTATAAGCCATATTTATATCTTCATTAACATCATTCATTACTCCGTAATCCCCATAACTTCTTAATCACCCTCCTTTATTACCTTCCTCAGAAATCCAATATGCAACTGTCAACCGTTTAACTTTCAACAACCAACAGTTTTTTCTCAGCAAACGCCTCTACACCTATTTTTGAGACCCTTACTGAGAGGAGTCGAATGTAGTAGCATATTCACAACCTTCTAGCTCCATTCGAACACTTGAAAGTTATATC
Source organism: Kingdonia uniflora (assembly GCA_014058105.1). Lineage (NCBI taxonomy): Eukaryota > Viridiplantae > Streptophyta > Magnoliopsida > Ranunculales > Circaeasteraceae > Kingdonia > Kingdonia uniflora. Next base: position 31,146 of record JACGCM010002643.1, on the reverse strand, counting down.
GAAGCCTACATGAATACCTCGAAGCCCAACCAATCCGTAAACAAGCATTCCAAGACTACACGAACTTTGACTATGAACAAGCCTCAATGATGAAGGTAGACCTGTCAGCACATGAACTTCACATCAGCACCAGAAATACTTTAACCATGGTCATACATGGTCGAAGGCAGATATGTCAGACAGCCAGCTTACCAGACAGAGCGGCGGAGCACGCCGCTCGACAACTATATTGTCAGAACCAAGAACGGCCATAGTGTTAGAGCAAATAGGACAACGGCTACAGTGTCTGACCTGACAGTTTCGGCGTCAGAACCGACTCTAAGTACCAGTCAGTTATCCCGAAGGGTATACTTGTAATTTGACCACCCGTAGTGACTCAGCCCTTCCTATATTCTATAAATAGGAGGGAGGGGGAACTATTGGGAGGTTACAAAATCTCTCCCCTGAACCCTTGAAGTTTACCATCCATCACCCTGTAAATTACCCAGTACTCGAAACTTTAACTACTCGACAATTATATCAATACTCTTAAAAATCCTCATCAGAGGTCGTAGAGTGTCACATTCTAGGCCTCCACGTAATTATATTGTCAGTAGATTAGTCATATTATTGATGATGTGCTTAAATCCTTTGATAAAGATAGATTTCGTGGTGTAAGAGCCAACTTCCCCTCCTTACGAAGTTAGGCCCCTACAGACTTGTTATCTGTAAAGTACATGTAATTGATATTCGAACTTAATAAAAATAATTATTCAAACTCTGTGCTGATAGATAGAATTAGCTCTGGTGATTATAACTGAGCTATAAGAAATACTGATATTTGTGGTAAGAGGACGACTGGCGATAAAGATAGTTGAAGTTCTAAAGAGGATTTTTGAGTTGCTAGATTATAATTCTGACTTGCCAGAGTCTGAATATCAGTTTGAAGGTTTTGATTGGATGGGTTGGGAACTTAAGTTAGGATGTTGCTTCTACGAGGAGCTATTCTAGAAAGTGATTGTGGAGCCTTCAGTTCGAAAAGAGGTCGTGAGACGAATTACTAAAGAAGAGATCGAGTTGGATGATGTGAGGATTGCTAGAGGTGAACTGATTAGGTATGGCTCCCCAGAACATCTAGGATGTTTTATGTATAATTATATGTGAGGGACTGAATTGTAAGAGGTCGAATATTAAAAATGTAGTCAGAATGATGTTTAAATCTGTTCCCCTTTTGTTACAAATATTATTTATGACTGCTGTGAATAAAATATCCCATTTCAAATTTGAAATGGGAGAGCTTTGTAAATGATGTCAGCAGTTCTATAAGTAGTAGAAGCAAGAATAACAAAAGCAGGTAGTTTTAATTTTTGTCTCTATTGTTAGTACAGAGAAAATTTGATTGCGTGAATGTGTTGAGTCATCATGAGTGTAGGGAAGTCAGAGAGATATTTCGGTAGGAGAGATGAGAATATATTAAAATATAGGGCTGGGGGCAATGATGGGAAGGTATTCTCACCGAAAAGGTATAAAACATCTAACATTAATTATGGAAGGGACACCTCAGTTCCAAAACTGAGGGCGGCTCGTGCGAAGTCCCCATAACTTCTAGAAATTAGAGAGAAAAACTATAAATAATACTTCATCTTCCTCATTCAAACGTCTATCAACTTCAAAAAAATTGAAGAATATTACGAGGGGAAAGAGAAAAAATAACATAGATTCGCGTGAAAGACTAGACGAGATTGATCAAAAGGCAAGGCAAGAGAAAGTTATAGAGATTGAGTCACGATGGTAGTTATATAGCGGTGTTGTGAAGGAAGGATTTAGTATTGCTTCAGATTAATTTTCAGATGTTAAAGGTTAGTAGATGATTTGTAATATTGTTAATGCGTGTTTGAAAGATTTTTGTGATTTTTAAAATTTTGAAAAATTACTATTTATAGTAACCTACAATAATTTGTTGATATGTGTGAAAAATAGATATGTTATGATATATGTATGTGTATGATGAATGTGTAAAAGATAATAAAAGAATACCTAGACCTGTATGTAAGTCAAGCGCGAGGATTATCTGTATGGAATCAAACCTCATCCTTAGACTTGTAGTTGAAATGGAGACCTCACCTATTATAGAGGCGTCGACCTCTGGTCATTCGGCTGAGTATGAAAATATAATATCTGATAGGGAGGACGAAGTAGAAGTCATTCAATTTCCAGATTTCCTTGGACAATTGGTATCGTATCCTTTGAATCCTGATGTGTTTAAAGAGTTTTGTTAATCCAAGGCTCTTATAGGGGGAAGATAGGGCAGTTTAGAAGTTGTATTGCAGAATCTGGGGAGGAGCATTTCTTTATGTTACCTGATTTAGAGAAGGAGAAATTGGATAGGGGAGTATGTGAATTAATCACCTTGGAGTATTATAATGGAAATGTCCAGGATAACCTTGAATAGGGATTTTTGTATTACCTGTCTTAGTTGGAGTATGGGTTGAGTTTGCCCCTTAGAAACCTTGTAAAAGGGATAATGAATACCATAGGGGCATATCATGCTCAGTTGAACGGGAACATGTGGGAGGTGATCAATGTTTGTGAGAGTTTGAATAAGTTGTGGGAGGAGAAAAAGGTAGAGAGGAGAATATCTTCTGAGGATGTTTTACAGTTTTATGGCGTGAAAAACTATTCCGCAAGTTGAGAGGCATACTTCTTTGCGAGCTCGACATGACTGCTTTTCTTTGATCTGAACTAAGCAAGTCGAATGTGGAATGATAATGTAATTTGGATGAAAGGTGATTGCCTTCAGAGAGGATATGAAGAATCCATGGAACTTCTGTATAGAACTTTAAAGAAAAATAAGTGTAATAATATTTAATATCGAACTGCTAAAATTGAATGTTGTTATGTTGCTAATAATATATTGTTGTTTGACAGGTCCTCAGTCAAAGGTGAAGAATGAGTCCCTATTAAATATTGTTGCTCAGGAAGGGGTTGAGCCCGAGGCTGTGCTAAAAGAACTTGGCATTACTAGAAATAAACGAGCTAACTGCATGTTCGAGAAAGTTTAAAAGTCTAAAATAGTGAGACTAATGACGGGGGTTGGCAGCAATAAGAAGAGAGGAGGTGATGGAGAAAGACAAGTAGTTTTGCCGAAGGCCTCTACCGTAGATTTTGTAGATATGCCAGAGTCTACCACGTCAAGCAGGCTAGCTCGGACGTATCCGAAGAAGAGGACGACGAAGCGTGACTTGGCCTTTGGAACTACGGGGAGTGGTGAGGTTAAGGGAGAGGCAAAAAAGAGAAGGTTAAACCTTCTTTCTGAACTTCTAGGGGTAAAAGTCGCAGAGAATCGACCTGGTGAGGAAGATAAGCTGAGAGCTTTAGAGAATAGGGCGAGGCTTACAGCTCGCAAGGGTATGGAGGAGATGAGCAAAGTGGTAAGTTGGATAATTTGCATGTTTTTTGAATTTGTATTGTGATTCGAACTAAAAATATGTTTGATTTGTTTTTGTAGGTGCTCGTTTAATGAAGGGGATCTACCTTAGGATGAAGGAGGAAAAAGTCGAGCTCGAGAATGGGAAGGTAGAACTCGAGAATAAGGTGATTCGATTGAAGTCCGATTTGGTTCGAGAGGGGATGTGACTGGATTCTATGAAGGTTGCGCAAGAGGTGGAGATTAGCGGGATGACAGAAGAAGCGCAGAAGAATCTGGATGAGGTGGTAGTCCAGCGTGATAGACTTGGGCGCCAACTTCTTAAGATGGAGTACTCTAATGCTGAGGTTACAGCTATTATGGAGGATACCTACGTTGAAGAGGAGGAGGATAACGATGATGTTGCTGGAGTGGTTGGAGGGTTAAACGGTGTCTCTCCCCCAAATGAGCATGAAAACCAAGGGGATGACAATGTGAATCCAGAGAATAAAAATGAGAAGGTAGAGTAAAATTGTTGACTCTATGGTTGTGTGATTATGAGGGGTTTAAGAACTATAATTGTATGGATCATTGTTTTGTTGGATAACTTTTGTAGGCTAAGAGATGTTTGTAAACCTTGTTTGTAGGAACTTATGGATATGCGCCTCAAAATAAAAGAATTAGAGAAGGAGCTCGCTAAGGAGAAAGATACCTCAGCATCTCTATTGACTTCGCAAGAGGAGCTATAGGTTAGAGAAGAGCCAGAAATATCCGACTTATATGTTGTATTACTTTAGAGCCACAAAGTAAAAATTAGAGTATAGAGACATACCAAAAACATGTTAATAGTTTAGGAGCAATGGTACTCAACTGTATCAAAGTGTTGAAAAAGTTAGAACATAGAGAATGTGTACTTTCAAATTGGAAGTACGTGTTATTGTCATCGAACTGGGATCATACTTGGACCTTAAGTTTAGAAACAGTTTCACACAGTAGATGTCAAAAAATTAAAATTTGTTAGAAATAAGATTCCTGTATCATGATTAAATGTATTGGATGAAAGTTCTTGAATCGAACTTGATGTATTATATTTGTGATGTAGGTCAAACTGGAGTCAGCTCATTTGAGTAAACAAGAGACGTACCAATATTACCAAGAGTTTGCGGCGTATTCAAGTTTGGACTAGGTCGAGGGATAGGTCCCTACAATCGCCCCCTCGTAACTGAAGGCACGAGTGGCTTTGGTTGAGAAAGAACCTGTTTGACTGCTGGTGTTAGAAGTTGAAAAGATTTGACGTATGGAATTTGACTACTTGGGTTCTCGGTATTTATTAATGGAGGGGTGAATCTAGCATTTATGACAATGGAAAAGATTGATGTACTTGATTCTTAGGGTTTCAAGAGTGGCTCTACTTTGAATAATAACCGCTTTGGAAATGTACTTGTACATTAAATGTTAGTTTGATATAAATAGTACATGTTCTGGAGCTTCAGCCAAAGTACGTTGTTGCTGTACAGATAACCCCTGTACTCTGTTTGGATAATGGTGAAGACTTGGCCGATGGAATATGAAGAGAAAGTTTCTGCTGAAATGCAGAGGTAGAAGGCACAGTATTTGGGGACCAAGTGGTGGAGGTGCCCACTCCCATTCCTGTACCACCGACTTACCACGGGATGTCAGAAGAAGAAGCGGCTGAAGCTAAAGATGACTTTTACCATATGTAGATATTTCATTACATTGTCCTGACAGGCGAACAGCGTTGGAGATGCCTCCGCATCTTGGCAGAGGACAATGTTGAGGGGATAGATGTGGAGGTCGGCGTATATGCGAGGTAGTACTGTCGGTATCTTTCGAGGGACTGGGTTCTATGGTAGGACCTCCTTTGATCTCTACCAACTTGAAATTGGTGGGGGTTATGGAGGAAGAGACGGTGATGGAGGAGGAGGGAGAGGGAGATTGGAAGTCTCTCTTCTGCACAATCATCATCTCTTATCGTGATGAAGGTCCTCTCACTGAGGGTTGGTTCAAGCACTGACACCTTTTCTTCCTCAGTTTCTTGTAGAAGTAAATGGTGTGATGGATGGATCAGTCTCAGTGATTTCAAGTTCTTGTTTTTCTTCATAAGATTCCCTGATTTGATATGGTGTTGAAAACTTATATGTAATCTGTAAAACAATCTGTAATAGTATCTAAAACACTTGTTATCTATAAATTATTCTGTAATTAATATTCGAGCAAATGAAAAAGATTCTTTGTAAAAATTGTGTGGATATATTTAATTAGATGATTATTCATAAATTGAGCTGAAAGATATATATTTATGCTGAATTGTAAAAAAGTATATGTTAAAGGGCGGATAAATGGAACGTGATCAGTTCAACTATGAAAATATATGTGAAGTTTTAAATATGTAGATATACTTGAAAATATGTATCGAATTGATAAAAAAAATCAAAAAACCAGGGGAGAAAATATCCTTTCAGATATAGAATATGCAGAAATTGAAAACACGAGCTTATGGGGATATTGCTTGGAAATGTGTTACAGTGGGAGAGTTGTGAGAATTAGGTCGAAATGTGATGGACGAATCCAAGGAGGTTGATTTGTATAGATAAGTTAAGATAAATTTCTATCATGATCTTAGGGTTTCGAGTTCTAAAAAAAAATATTATAATATATACAGAATGATGAGGATTTGAAGGGATCTTGAAGAATGGTATAAATAAGATGGGAATATGATGTAAAGATGAGGAAGAAAAAAGAATATGGTGAGGACTCACTCTGAGAGAGTTCGTCATGCTGCAGAGGCACGACTAGCGATGAAGATTGCAGAAATGCGGAAGAAGATTTTTGGATTCATAGATTATGATTCGAACTTGCTTGAATCTGAAATTCAGGTTGAAGGTTTGAATTTGAGGGTGAGGGAACTTGAGATTAGGCATCATTTCTACTCAAATATATTTACTGAAGTAATTTTGGAGCTCGCAACTCGAAAAGGGGCTGTGAGGAAAATTGTTATGGAAGAAATTACTGGTGAAGATGGTAGGATTACTGGGGATGAATTGATCAGGTGTGGCTCTCCAGGACATTTGGGATATTTTATCTATAATTATATTTCAAGGAGCAAACTGAATTAGGTCGAATAACTGCAATAGGAATGTAAGTAGAATTTTGAACTTAAATCTGTTCACGGTTTGTCGTAAATGTTGTTTGAAACTGTTTATGAATAAGTAATTTAAATTTTGAAATGTAATAGCATTGAAAATGATGAAATAACTAGTCGCTTGAGACTAACAAATTTTGATTATTTTAGGTCTAAATTAATAAGTCCTAGTTCAAGTCGATATGATTATATTATGTCAAGAAAGCAATGGAAATTAAAGACATGGCAAAGATTTTTAACCCTGTGGGAAACCTTTCTCACGAGAAAAACCTACAGGTAGCTATCGAATCACCCGACAGCTAAAGAATCTACTATTGAAAAAGAATTATAGGAATTTAATCACTTACAGACTCGATAAGCACCTCCCATGGTTATCTTTTTTTCTAATTAATCTTCTTGCAATCAATTCCGCGTTCTCACAACGCCTCGCTCCAATCTCACGTCGAAGCTCCTAATCTTGAATCGCTCAAGTTCATCAATCCAGTTCTTCAATGCATGAATTAGGTTTTTTGATCAATTGATTGATTCAAGATTTGAGTGATTTGATTCTCTCTTGAATTTCTCAATGATATATCTCTCTTCACTCTAAAAACCAAGCCCTCAAAAAAATATGTTTTCCAGAAGTGAGTCTTTGAAAAAAGGTAAGTATGTCTTAAGAACGAAAACCAAAATCACGGGCCCTGTTCGAATAGAAATTAATCTATTCGAACAGGAATCAAAATAATGAAAGTTATTCGAACAACAATTAATCTATTCGAATAGAAATGCAACTGTTAAAAGTTATTCGAACAGAAATAATTTTATTCGAATACAATTCAAACTGTTGCAAAATATTCGAACAACATTAAAAGTTATTTGAACAGAAGAAATTTTTCAGTTTTATTCGAATAGAAGATAATCTATTCGAATAGAAGTTCTATTTTCTTTAAGGGCACATTTTTATTACTTTTTCATACTCTATAAAATACATAGGCTTGACTTTTTAGAATAAAGAGTTAAAAATCCACTTACCTGTTCAAAGTCAGTTAGTCCAGCTGTAGTCACTCCACGTGTATTCACTGACGCCGGATAACCACGAGATAATATTGATGCCTACTCTAGACACTAAATGAAACAAACTCCAAAATTGGATATTTCAATCTCCCCCTTTGGTTCATTTTGTGTCAAAACTAGAACTAGAGATAATAATTAAAAAAAAATACAGACTCGATGGACTGACTCACTCACAGACCATCCATACTCAAGAGCCTAGCCTCTGAAATCCCTGACTTACCTGTCAGAAACATCTCTCCCCCTTTTTAACATAGAAGAACAAAGGGTAATCAAGCAAAAAAAGAGGGAAAAATAGAACTATATTAGACATGGCAAAGTATATAACAATTATAAACGAGTAAAAGTCATAAAAAGAGTATCCATGCATAAAAGAAACTATTAATCCTTAGTAAAGTCAAAATAAAGAATCTACACAGAATGTACACGCACTAAAGAGAGCAGAATCACAAAAATTTACTGAGAAGACAAAACACAAAAGACTATCACTCTAAAGTGCACTGGATAAAACCAAAATCTCAAAAGACCTAAGACTATACTACTCAATAAGGCTCATACTATACTACTCAATCCGCCCGCAGATGTCTGGAACTGAGCTATCTGAGTATCCATACCACTAAAACGAGGCTCTATCTGAGCTGAAAAAGACTCCAGATAGGTGTATAGATAAGCAAAATCATATAGGACCAATCTAGTAGGAGAAGATGTAGAAGTACCAGGTACAGAGCTAGTAGCAGTCCTGGAAGTAGAAGGTCTCACAACTCATTTAGTAGGTGCAGACTCAGTCCCTAAGCCTTCTGCGGGCCCTTCGGTCTCAGATGCCGTCTCTGCAATCATATGCATTCTGCTCTTCTCCCAATACCGAGAGTAAATAACCTTATTCTTTGCGTCAACCTCCTCATCTGGACGAATAAAAAACCCCATACCAGTCAGAAGCGGAGAGATGAATCTGCTATAAGGAAAAGTCTGTATCTGATGATCCGGGTTTGTCGTGGTAAGCATCTCATGCATGATAATGAGGACCAAGTCAACACTGAGCCCCTTAGCGTAAAGATATACTAGATAAAGCATATTTCCCACCAGAACATTCTTATACCCCTTTTAGGGAATGATGTTCCTATAGGCCACCATATGGAAAAGGCAAAGTGCTAGGCTCAGGTTCTTGCGCTTAAGATAGGGAACATCCTTCATTCCAGCAACCAGAATCTTTTGTTCCATCTCCTTCTTGGGAGGAAACTGACTAAGAACCGGAGGCCATGCCAAATAATCTACATCGGGATTGTCAGACTCTCTTAGACCAAAAGCTTTCCGGATATCATCCGAATCTATATGAAACTCAGACCCGTTTATGGAGACCCTGAACGTCTTGTCAATTCCCATGCTTTGCACAACGTGTAAAGAAGCATAAAAGAGACGCACTAATCGAGGGTAGCATGGCAGCTGAGGTTCCATAATCCTAGTCCAACCATGTATCACAAAAGCATCAAAAATCGTAGAGATGTCTGGATATTACATGCTCAAGTCCTCCCTATCTAGAGTCACCTCTTTCTGATATCCTCTAAACTTAAACCCTAATTTTGAAGTTGACCAATGGGGAAGATTAGGAACTCGTTCTCCTGCATTAGACTCCCCAGCTCCACTAGCTCCTCCTCGTCGAGAGTCTAGAGGGTTAGTGTGATGAGGACCCATCCTAGTACCTGAAGTCGCCCGTCTCCATTTTGCTGTACTAATCAAATTGGGAACAGGAGACCCCTCCTGAGGGTGTTTAACCCTTGTCATAACAAGTAGTACAGTGTGTATAGAATCCTCTGTAAATAATATCAAGCACAAACCCTAACAATCTCCTCACACAACCTGCAAGAAAATCACCAATTTCCCCAAACTCAACCCACACGGTTAAGCAGGGGAACCCTAATAAACAAGCACACAACTCTCCCAATTCTTCACAAAACAGATGCCACTTCTACTTTCAAAACCAAACCCAAGTGACAGTTGCAATTACCAAAAGACAAATCCAACTACAAGTGACAGTTCCAATTCAAAATTCTAACTCCAATTGGCAGTTATAATTTGAAATTCCAACTCCAAATCCAAGTGACATTTCAATTCAAAACAACAAAACCAAATCCAAAGCATAAATTGACAAAATTGATCACCAAACTTGAAGAAGAGAGAGTAAATCAAGCTTACCACATTAATGAAGAAGTTCAATCATAAAATTAGAGCAAAAACTACCGAGAGAAAACCACTAATTGGAACGCCAAGCTTTGAAAACATGAAATTCCAAATGCAATGATGAAAACTAGGTAATAAAGCACAAAAAAATTCACGTATGGAATTTAAACATGGGAGTATTCGAGAGAGAGAAAGAGAGGTAATGCTGGTTATATTCGAATAAAGTGAGAGAGTGAATAAAAGAAGAAAAAAAAATTAAAACACAAAAACTGCGAAATGTATTCGAATAGAAAAAATTCTATTCGAATTAATGTTGTGCATTGTTAAAAAAATCAGACTGAGGAAAAATATTCGAATAAGTCAAGAACGTATTCGAATAAAAAATCTGCCATTTGAAAAAAAACAAACTGAAGAAAAATATTCGAATAAGTCAAGAAACGTATTCGAATAAAAAAAAGAAAAAAAATACTGAGGCAAAATATTTGAATAAAGAAAAAATTTATTCGAACAGAAAGAATCTTTTTTTTTTTCGATAGACACAGAACGAAAAGGAACACAACAGGAAAAACAACAAACGTGAAGAAATAAGAGAATAATAAGTAAGAATTACTCCTCATGTCTACTCTAGATCAGAGACTAGTCACAGGCTATATGAATATCAGATAGGAAATCATTCAACAGAAAATTCAGACAGAATAAGTATTTACTCAGTGTGTGTGTGTGCGCAGTCAACGTAAAGCAGTACCATGCATTCAACATATCCAACAACCAGAAATAAGATACTATAAGGAAAGTTGTTTCAACTTAGGCCTCTTATCGGTGGTCACTCGAAATCACTGAGAATTGACTAGCTAACACTCTATGTAAAATATGAATATGAATAATATGCATAGAAAGACTCATATTTTGCCAAAAAAGTAGCGCACTGTGAGCTGGAAGATCTCATGGACAGGAAATCAATTGTCATTAATGGTGTCAAGTTAATTAATATAGACTTCATATCTCTCATCTCCACTAAACTAACTGTGTTAAACTCAAGATCAAATAGGTCTTGAAAAGGTTATAATGTAGGCACAGGCAGGCATATGATGGAGTAGGTGTTTTGCTGGCATTCTGAGACTACAGTTATACTCTTCCCCATTCTTCCTTCAAAAAGAAGTCACCAATTAACATTCTTCCTCTTTAAGGGGTACACATATATCATAACACTTCTTCCTTTACTTCTTGCCCCCTTTTCTCTTTTTCTTTTTTTTCTTTTCTTGTTCCCCCTTTTTGGAAAGACCCAAAGTTACATAGTATCAAAGATATGGGGGAATACAATCTATTCTTCCATTCAGCTTTTCTAACCCCCCCCCCCCCCCACTTTATATTTTTTTACTAAAAAGTCTCAGAACAAACGGGTAAAGAATAAAGGATTTGGGTAGAAAAATAAAAAGCTTATTTTCAGGCACAAAGGGCTACAAGTGGATAAAAATATGGTTATGAATAACGACGGCCAAAAAATGTGCAGCAATAAAAAGCCTATTATCATATCTTCGGTCTCACATAGTATTTTTTGTCTCGAATCGAGTATAGGAAATGTTCTATTAGACTAACTTAAACTTGAAGTTACCATTTGATAATTGAGTAAGGAAACAAAATGAGATCACAAACAACAAGATCAAATAGAGGAGTAAATTTCATAATACTCGAAGCTCATAAATAAGGTCAGATCCTCACATTATATTAGGTACGAAGTCTCTACATGTATCCTAAAGTATAATATCAATGAGTGTTTATCTATCTAAACATGCGATAGTTAACTGCCGTGAGAGAAATCAAATCCAAGTAAGCACTATACTGAATTGTCTAGACATTAAATAAGAAAGTGTATCTGACCAATCATATATCACTATGATAATCTAACAAAATAGTGTAAAGAGGAAGTAAAAGACATACCTAATCAATAGAGCAGACACCAATTGACCTTCTCAAAAGCTCAAACCTCATAACATCTAACGGCTTAGTAAAAAAATTTGCTAACTGACTATCTTGCGCTCAACAAGATCACGGATAAAGTAAAATTGAATGTCGATGTGCTTGGTTCTGGAATGTTGTTTAGGATTATTAGAGATATTGATCGCACTCATATTATCAGAAAAGATTGACATCGTCCCCTGGACTATTCCATAGTCATGCACCATTTGCTTCATCCAAATCAATTGAGTGCAACAACTACCCGCAGCAATATACTTCACTTCTGCTGTAGATTAAGAAATGCAATTTTTCTTCTTGCTCTGCCAAGCCATAAGATTATTTCCAATATAATAACATACACCAGAAGTGTTCTTCCTATCATCTGCATTACCTGCCCAATCTGCATCGGAATACCTAATAACCTCAGAGGTTGTGTCATGTGAATACCATAAGCCAAAATCAGAAGTCCCACATACATAATGAATAATACGCTTAATAGCCTGTAAATGGAACTCTTTTGGACTACCTTGATAACGAGCACAAATATATACACTAAACATAATATCAGGATGAGTAGCAGTAAGATAAAGTGAACTACCTATCAAATTTCTATATATCTTTTGATCAACATCCTTACCTACCAAGTCCTTACTTAACTTTGTAGTGGTATTCATGGGTGTTCTGGCATGTTTTGCAGAAGAGAGACCAAACTTCTTCACAAGATTCCTGACATACATGGATTGAGAAACAAACATTCCTTTCTCTACTTAACGTATTTGGAGACCTAAGAAATAAGTTAGTTCCCCAACCATGCCCATCTCAAATTCACTTTTTATTAAACCTGCAAAAGAAGTGGTTAGTGAACTCGAAGTAGAGTCAAACACAATATCATCTACATATACTTGTGCAACAAGCATCGCGCCTCCCTTTTGTTGGATAAATAGCATTTTATCAACTCCCCCTCAAAAAAATCCCTAAGCTAAGGGAAAATTAGAGAGCCGTTCATACCATACTCGAGAACCTTGCTTCAAACTGTAAAGAGCCTTCTTCAAGTAGAATACGTGATCTGGATGATGAGGATCCTCAAACCCTTTTGGTTGGGATACATACACCTCTTCCTCTAAGAGCCCGTTCAGAAAAGTACTCTTCACATCCATCTGATATAACTTAAACTTTTGATTGCAAGCAAGAGAAAGCAGTAGACGAATAGACTCAAGCCTTGCAGTAGAAGTAAACATTTCAGTAATATCAACACCTTTTACTTGATTGTACCCTTGAACGACCAATCTAGATTTGTTTTGAATTACATTCCCAAGTTTGTCATATTTGTTCTTAAAAACCCATTTATTTCCAATGATATTTGTACTTGACGGACGTGGAACTAAATCCCTAACATCTTGACGTCGAAACTGGCGAAGCTCATCTTGCATTGCATGTAGCCAATATTTGTCTGACAGAGTTTCCTATACCGTTGTTGGTTCGATCAATGAAACATAACAAACAAAATGCACTGTCTCATGGTATTGGCTTTGAGTCTAAACCTGAAAAGTAGGATCCCCGATGATATCAGCAGTTGAGTAATCCTTACGAACTTTTTGCCATCCGGGTTGCGGTACACTTGGGGCGGGAGGGAGTGTTGGTGCTGGAAGTGGTGGAGTAGGCGAAGGAGATCCAACTTTTGATGTAGGGCTCAATGCAAGAATGTCACTAGTAGATGTTTATGGATTTTCCGTTATACTATCATCTTCACTCACATCTGCAGGACCAATGGTGCACATATCATCAACAACCACATTACCAGACTCCATCATCACATTGGTCCTCAAAATGTAGACTCAAAAAGCTCTACTATTTGCTGTGTAGCCTAATAAAATACCTTCATCACTTCGAGAGTCAAATTTCCAATGTTCTCCAGATCTTTAAAGATAAATCATTTACTCCCAAAAACCCAGAAGTAGTTGACATTCGGCTTCTTTCCAAACCACAATTCATAGGGCGTGTTTAGGCTAAGTGGACGTAGATACACTCTGTTAATAGTATAGCACGCAGTATGAATGACCTCCCCCCAAAAGTGTGCCGAAAGATTCTTGCTGTGAAGTAAGACTCGTCTCATTTCTTGAAGAACTCTATTCTTCATTTCTGCAATTCCATTTTGTTGTGGAGTGATTGGAGCAGAGATCTCATGCTTAATCCCATTAGAAGTGCAATACTTAACCACCCAAGTATCCTTAAACTTTTTTCCATGATCACTTTGAATTTTATCAATAGAACAATCTTTCTCATTCTAGATTTGAATCGATATATTGTGGAATTCTTCAAAAGTATTAGAGTTCTCTCTCAAAAGTGTTATCCATGTATAATAAGAGAAATCATCCACTATTACCAAAATATACCTTTTACCTCCCAATGAGGCCATTCTCATAGGACCCATCAAGTCCATGTGTATTAGCTCAAGAGTCCGAGTTGTAGCAATATTGTTGGACTTCTTGTGAGAGCTCTTTATTTGCTTGCCAATTTGACATGGACTGCACACTACATTGCTCAATCTTCCTAACTTCGGTACTCCCCGAATCAGCTCATTACTTGTAATCTTGGACAACTCATTGAAGTTTATATGTCCCAATCTTTGATGCCATAAGTTCACATCACTCAATTTCGTATTGTTACACAGTATAGCTTCTTATTGAATAGCATAACAATTATCAGCGGTTCTAGCAGCATGCATCACACGTTGTCCTTGAGAGTTCAAAACATCACATCCACCTCTGAAAAATGTAATAGTATGATCTGTATCACATAGTTGACTAATGCTAAGAAGATTTGCCTTCAGCCCCTCAACCAAGAGAACATTCTCAATTGCTGGAGTACCAAGTCCTTCGACCTTTCCCTTTCCTACCACAAGAGATGTGCTCCCATCACAGAAAGTAACATCACCTCCCTAAATATTCTCAAGATGACTTAGCTTGGACCCATCACCAGTCATATGACGGGAACACCCACTATCCATATACTATTGAACTGACTTGAACGCATTTAAAGCAGTTAGTGCAACATTGTACCTTATCTGAGGTGCCAACTCCAACTTTCGGACCAAAACGCTTTGAAGAGTTCTTTGACCTGTAGTTTCCTGTGCAAACCATCTAGATATATTCTCACTTTTCACATTATTAGTAATCACATTATAATTATATCTACATCCATTAACAGGGCGAGCATATGGTTGATAGAGTCCAACAACTCTACATAAAAATGCAATATGTCCATTTTGATCACATGGACTACAATAATAAATTTGAGAGTAAGAGGCCTGTTGGGAGTGATTATGAGTAGTGGATATCACGTTATGTTCGGGCATAGAAGTTGACGCAGTTGCTTTCATAAACTTTGTAATTTGAGGAGTCTTGACCTTGGGAAGATATTCCTCATATCCTAGACCTATTTTGTCACTGTTCGTCTTTCCCATACATAACATTTTATCAATGTTCATGGCCCCATGACAGAACTTCTCAATTTTTTGCTGAGATAGAACTACATCAAGCTTGGCCGAACGAAGTTCATCCAAAGTTGATTTCATTTTCTCTTTTACATCATTAACATCTTTTTCTAAAAATGCAACTTTGTCATGAAAGCCTTGTTTCTCATTCTCAAGTACTTCTATCTCGTGACTTGTACTCTCAGTTTTTCCTTGAAGTTCGCACGTAAGTGTATTAACTTGGTCTTTTAAGACATTGTTAAGTTTATCGAGTTCTATACACTTGGAAAGAGTCTGAGCATACAAATCCTTAAGATGTGGGTCCTCAAATTCCACAGACTTGAACTCCTCAGACTCATTTTGTTCTTGATTACACCGATTTTCATCAGGATTTTCAAGTTCAAAAACGTCAAAGTTATTATTGCCACAATTAAATCACGCAGGATATGCACAATATGATCCATTGTCAAATACTTGGGGATTACTCTCATTGTTATCATGTTCATCATCACTATCATCCCAAGTAGCACAGATATTCATAGCTTTATGATTTGTTCCAGATTTTTAATAGGACAGCTATCGGCATAATAACAGAACTTGTGACATTTATAACATTCAAATTTACTAAGGTCAGTATCACTGTTGGTCTGCTGGTTATAAGTTTTGACCCGATCATGAGGTCGTGGTTTATAGTTCATCGATTGCCCTTGTTTCTGAAATTAACGCTTTTTTAATATTTTTTGAAATTGTTGACTTATAAGGGCAATTGAAGAATCTATATCTGAACCTTCATCATCATCTGAGAAATATGAGTGATCAACCTCTTTGGAACCCTTAGAAAAAGAAGAGTGAGATGAAGACTTGAAAGCAACACTCTTATTTTTCTCGAGGTTTTCCATTTCCATCTCGAGCTCAAACGTTCGTAATTTTCCAACCAATGTATCGGTTTTATTTTCTTAAGATCTTGTGCTTCCTCGATAGCATCACGTCTAGATCTAAAGCTCTTAGGAAGAGATCTTAGAACTTTGTAAACTATTTGAACATCGGAGTATGTTGTTCCTAATGCGGCACTAGTGTTTACAATATCACTTAGTCTCGCATAAAACTCGTCAAAGGGTTCATTTTCACTCATTCTTATATTCTCAAATTGTAAAGTAAGCATTTGAAGCTTACTTTCTTTTACTGTATCATCGCCTTCAAGAGTTCGAACTAGGATTTCCCAAGCTTCTTTAGAAGTGGTACATACAAAGATATGCTGAAACATACTTTTACACATAGCCATAAAGATTGCATTGAGGCCTTTAGAATTGTGACCAACAATATATTTTTCTTCTTTTGACCATTGGTTCCTAGGCTTAAGGGCCTCAATAGCACTCCCAGGTTGACATTGCATCATAGAAGGGGGTGTCCATCCATCCTTAATAGCAACCTATACATCTTTTCCAATTAATTGTAAGTATGCAATCATTCAAACTTTCCAGTATGAGTATTCTTTGCCATCAAAAGCTTGATGACGATTTATAGGACCTCCAAAATTATTGGAACTCATTATTCTCAAGAAAACTATCCGGGATCTACGCTTAGGTTACTAAATTTTGAAACGTGACCGCTCTGATACTAATTGAAATAACTAGTCGCCTGAGACTAACCAATTTCGATTTTTTTAGGTCTAAATCGATAGGTCCTAAAACCTCTGAATTAATGGATAAAGCTTAACCTAGTTCAAGTCGATACGATTATCTAATGTCAAGCAAGCAATGGAAATTAAAGACAAGACAAAGATTTTTAACCCTCTGGGAAACCTTTCTCAGAAGAAAATCCCACAGGTCGCTATCGAATCACCCGACAGCTAAACAACCCACTATTGGAAAAGAAAATTACAAGAATTTAACCACTTACCAACTCGATAAGCACCTCCCATTGTTATATCTCTTCCAATTAATCTTCTTGCAATCAATTCCGCGTTCTCGCAATGCCTCACTCCAATCTCACGTCGAAGCTCCTAATCTTGAATCACTCAAGTTCTTCAATCCAGTTCTTCAATGCACGAATTAGGTTTCTTGATCAATTGATTGATTCAAGGTTTGAGTAATTTGATTATCTCTTGAATCTCTCAAGGATATATCTTTCTTCACTCTAAAAACCAAGCCTTCAAGAAAATAGATTTTCAAGAAGTGAATCTTTGACAAAAGGTAAGTATGTCTTAAGAAGGAAAACAAAAAACACAGGCTCTGTTCGAATAGAAATTAATCTATTCAAACAGGAATCAAACTGATAAAAGTTATTCGAACAACAATTAATCTATTCGAATAGAATGCAACTGTTAAAAGTTATTCGAACAAAAATAATTTTATTCGAATACAATTCAAACTGGTGCAAAATATTCGGACAACATTAAAAGTTATTCGAACAGAAGTAATTTTTCAGTTTTATTCGAATAGAAGAGAATCTATTCGAATAGAAGTTCTATTTTCTTTAAGGAGACATTCTTATTACTTTTTCATACTCTGTAAAATACATAGGCTTAACTTTTTAGAACAAAGAGTTAAAAACATACTTACCTGCTCAGAGTCAGTCAGTCCAGCCGTAGTCGCTCAACGTATATTCACTGACGCCGGATAACTACGAGATAATGCTAACTCCTACTCTAGACACTAAATGAAACAAACTCCAAAATTGGATGTTTCAAATGATATCAGTAGCTCTACAAGTAATAGAAAGAAGAATAGAAAAATTAGATTTGTTTTGATTTTTGTCTCCTGTGTAAGGATAGAAAAGTTTGATTGCGTGTGTGTCTTGAGTCATCATGAGTATCGGAAGGTTAGAGAGAGATTTAGAAAAAAAAGATGAGAATATATTAAAATATAGGACTCTGGGTAATGATGGGAAAATATTTTTACCAATAAGGTACGAAACGTTTGTCATTAATTGTGGAAGGGGAGCCTAAATTTCAAAACTGAAGGCGGCTTGTGCTGGGCCCAATAACTACCAGCTGTTAGAGAGAAAACATTTAAATTATAGTTCATCTTCCTTATTCAAACGTTTATCTACTTCAGAAAAATGGAGGAACAGTGGGAGAAAAAGGATAAAACATTGTAGAGAGACACGTTAGAGATTAGACGAGAGGAATCATCGTTTAAGGAGATAAATAATTGAAAAGACATAGTCACGACAGTGGTTGTACAGCAGCGTTGTGAAGGAAGGATTTGGCGCTGCTTCAGATTCATGCTCGGACGTTGAAGGTTTGTGAACGAGTTATGATTTTGTGAATGTGATGTTTAAAATTTTGTATGGGTTTTCAAATTTAAAAAAAATACTATTTATAGTAATTTTATAAAAATCTCCTTAAATTTTTTTGTATAAAGAGATGTGATTATGATATACGTATTTGCATGATAAATATATGGTAGATCTGTGTACAGATGTGTATAGACAAAAGATAATGATAAGTTGACAAAATACCTAGACCTGTATGTAGAGGTTGGGCCATGAGGAGAATTTGTTATAAAAAGATAATTCATTTATAAGCCTATATTTGATATGGTGGCTTCATCTGATATGGAGACGTTGACCTCAAGTCGTACGATTGAGTCCGAGAATGTAGAATTTACAAATATAGAGTCTGAGGAGATGACAAAGTAGTACTCGTTCAATTTCTAGATTTCCCTGGTAAATTGGTATCGTATCCTCCGAACTCTCATGTATTTAAAGAGTAATGTAAATCCAAAGCTATAGTAGGTGAAAAACGGGGCAACGTTGTTGAACATGCCGGTAGGTCATTAAGAGGTTGTACGGTATTAACTAGGGAAGAACATTTCTTTTTATTGCCTGATTTAGAAAGGGAGAACATGGATAGGGGAGTGGAGTGGAGGAATTGATCTCTCTTGAGTATTTTGATGGGAATGTCCATGTCGAGTTGGATAAGGTTTTTTTGTGTTATCTATCTCAGTTAGAATATAGACTGAGGTTGCCTCTTAGAAACTTGCTAAAGGTATAATAAATACCATAAAAGCTTATCCTGTCCAGCTGAATAGGAATATGTGGGAGGTGATCAATGTTTGTGAGAGTCTGAATAGATTGTGGAGGAAATTAAGGTAGAGAGGAGAATAACTCCTGAGGACATTCTATAGTACTATGTTATAAACTACTATGCTACAATTGGAGGCGTGTATTTTAGTTCGAGTTCGTCTCGACCACTTTTCTTAGATCTGAATTCAGCAGGTCAAGTTTGGAATGATATTGTGATTTGGGTAAAAGGTTATTGCCTTCAGAGAGAGGACAGTGATAATGTGAATTCAGCAGGAATGAATTTTAGATACTGTTACTCGGGAAGGTGTTGAGCTCGAGATAGTCCTCAAAGAGCTCGGCATCAACATAAACAAAAGAGCTAATAGTAGGTTCGAGAAGGTGCAAAAGTCTCAGGCGAGGAAATCAATGACGGGGATTGGAGCTAGCAAGAAGAGAAGAGCGGTTGGGGAAGAGCATCCAGTACTAAGGAGGGCTGCGCAATTGTCGTTGGAGGATGTTTTTATAGGGACAACTTTGAGCAAGTTAGCTTTAAAGTTCTCGAAGAAGAAAACTATAAAAGGTAGCTCGGCCACCGGTACCTCGATGAGTAGGGAGGTCATAGGGGATGCAAAAAGAGGAGGGATGATCCTCCTGCTCTTGTGATAGGGGCGAGGTCGTGGAGAGCCGACCTATTGTAGAAGATAAACTGTTAGCTGTAGAAAATAGGCTGAGACTGGCAGTTCGAGAAGGTGTTGAGGAGCTGAATAACTCTGCACAGTTGGAGTTGAGCAAAGTGGCAAGTGGATAAATTTTTACTATTAAACTTTGTATTTGGATTCAAGTTAAAGATGTGTTTGGTTTTATTGCACCTGCTCGCTTATTGAAAGGAATTTACCTTAGGATTGAGGAGGAAAAAGCTAAACTCGAAAGTGGGAGAGTTAAGCTCGAGAAGAAGGTTGCTCGACTTGAATCTGAGTTGGCTCTGGAGAGGGAACGATTAGTTACTGTGAAGTCCGTATAAAAGGTGTTGATAAGCGAACTCACTAAGGAGGCACATAAAAATGTAGATGATGTTGCAATTCATCGTGATAGACTCGGGCAAAAATTTATAGAGGTGGGATATACTGTTGCTGGCCTCAAAGCCATTATGGCTGGCACTTACGCTGAAGAGGACAAAGTGGAGGAAGAGGTTAGGTTGATGGTGGTTCATCCAGGCGTGGTAACAGGGCTAGACTCGGTCTCTATTAGAACTGATCTAGAGAATTAGGGGAAGATAATGAGAAGGTAGTGTAAATTGTTGAAGTTTGTTTGTATATTTGTGTGTGGGGTGAAAACTATAATTTTTTTAGAATATTTCTTTGTATGATAAATTTTCGATAGGCTAAGAGATGTTTGTAAATATTGATCTATAGGAACTTAAGGATATGCGCCTCATAATTGAGGAATTAAAGAATGAGCTCATTAAGGAGAAAACTGCCTCAACGTCCTTGTTAACTTTGCAAGAGGAGCTACAGGTTAGAAAAGAGTAAGAAATTTTGACTTGGATGCTGCCTTGCTTTAGAGCTAGAAAGTAAAGTTAGGAGATAGATATAGATCACAAATATGTTAGTAATTTAGGAGCGATGGTAAACAATCATGTTCAGATAATTTTAAAATTTTAGAAAATCAGAACAGAGAAAATGTGTACCTTGAAAGTGTATGTAGGTGGATTACCAATGAACTGAGATCATACTTCGACCTTAATTTTAGAAGCAGACTCATAATAATATAATGCCAGAAAATTGAAGCCTGATAGAATTTTATAAAGTTATTTGTATTATGATTGAGTGTATCTGTAAAATATTGCTTAATTGAGTTTGATATAATGTATCTGTGATGTAGGTCAAATTAGAGATTGTTCGCTTGAGTGAACGACAGACACTCTAATATAATCAAGAGTTTGTGGAAGAGTTTGATAGGATTTGAGAGGAATCTGAAGATAGGGAGGATCATCATGTCAAACTACAGATCCAGTTTGTCGAGGCGACAAAAACTGTTGGTGACCTGACTCGAAAGATCAAGAGGAAATATGCTAAAATAGAAAGAGTGCAAAAAGGGCTTGTGAAGGTGTAGGCCGAAACAGTGAAGTTCAAAAGCAGGATCGATGTGTTGATGATAAAAGTAAAGAAGCGGACACCGCTCGATACCGTATCAAGTCGCTAGAAGTGACAGGAAAATCGTTACAAGATTTTGTGGATAGTTTGTAGGGTCAAATAACCAAGAAAATAAATGAGCTTGAGCAATTGAAGAGTGAAATGACAAAGAAAGACAACGAGCTTAAAAATGTTTGAGGTGACCTTGCCCATTCCAAAAGCATGGCTGAACAATTGAGTGAAGCCTTACCTGCTAAAGATATGGATTTTCGGATGGTTTAAAAATGGTGTGACAAACTAAATGAGAGGGTGGCTCAATTGAAGGTAGATTTGGCTATGGCCAATTCGCGTGTCAAGAAGGGTGGGGCTAGAGAGCAATCAAAAAAGAAAAAATATGACGTCGAAGTCTCGACCACCCCTGGTGACGTGGCTGACCTTTTAGCTCGAATTAAAGTGTTAGAGGCAGATGTAGCTCGCATTAAAGTTCATGTATAGAGAGGAAATGAACACTTAAGAGAGGGTCAAGCTATGTTAGATCTCGCTCTTAGCAGAGGGCGAGAGTTAAAGGGGGTGATCAGGGGGAAGGATCAGTTGCTGATGAAGAAGGATGAGTTGTTGAAGAAGGCTCACGTTGGGAAATGTGATGGGAATGATAGGGAGTTGGAGGAACTTCGTGCTCAGTTGGCAGAGTTGAGGACGATGATTAAGGCTAAGCTAGATAAAGTAAGGGAGAAGATGGCGGAGCATCATGAAATTATGATATGCGTAGAAAACGCATGGAGTAGAAAGATGGCATACACAAAGACTTAAAAGATTGTTACCAGAGATTAAAAAGTGTTTCTCCAAGGTCGTGATGCTTGATCAAAAAATGTCTATTCAAGAAATTGCGCGCTCGCAGGATTAATAGTTGTTATTGTCATTTCGTAAAGGAAGTAAGAAGGCTTAATGATAGGCATAAAAATGCCTATTTTTGTCCTTCAATTTACATTATCTAGGAACTTATTTTATGTTTCATTGGGCCTAATTGAAGTATGTTTGACTATTGCAGGTAAAGAGACATTTGTAATCAATCCCTTCTTAAAGCCCAACTCTTACAAGCTAAAGAGCTGCTGAAGATGATCAGTTGTCAAGAGCTGCTGGAGATGATCAGTTGTTAAGAGCTGCTAGAGATGACTTTGAACCGGAGAGCTGCTGGAGCTGCTAGAAGACTTAGTAGTTAAGCCTAGCTAAAATCTCTCCACAAAATCAGGAGTGGTTGAGGGAGATGAGGGATTTTGAGTTAGGTTAAGAGGGAGAGTTGAGAAGAGAAAAATATATATTATCTTCTGAGTTTTTTATCTTTTTTTGGACGTAGTTCTTATTTTCTGTTTAATGAAAACCATTTTCAATCAATGAAAACCAGTTTTTATTCATGATTTTGATCTTTGCATCCTTGAGAACGAAACCCTCTATGTTTCAGCACCCGGTTTGATACGGATTATCAAATGGCGCCGCTGCCGGGGATGGAATCGATTTATAAAATCGTGTCTCTATTATTAAATTAGTATTCCTTTTGATGAGTTTTTGTTTTACATCAGTATCGATATTTTTTTTTTCTTGTCTGTTACTGTTTTTGTTTGATTTGAGGCGTGTTATTTTTATCTGTTTGTCAGACATGTTTTTGGTTATTTGACTCTCTCTTTCTCTCCCTCATCTTCCTCAACCAAAGCCAAACTCTTCTCTCTAAAAAAAAAAAAAAAAATTCTCAGATCTCTCTGCTTTCACTCCCTCTATCGATTTCTTAGTTTCTATGATATTAACGCGACTGTGCTTTAGTTTTTGTAACTTTTCTTTGACAAAAGCTTCGAGATTTCGCGAAACCCTAAGACCTCTTTCTGATTTGGGGCTTTTAATCTCTGCGTTTAAAGTTTTAATATCTGATTTGCGGGTTTTACACTCCAAGTTTCATCTGATTTCCTTCTGATTGTGGCTCAATTATATCTCTGTCTCAGTGGTTAAATGGCTTCTGATTGAAGTTCTATGATTAAATTCTGTGATTCAATATTGAAACGGTGTTGCTGTTGGTGATTGAAGTTCTATTATCTCTTGCTGTTGATTGGGTCTCAATTGTAATGATTTTTATTTGGAGTTGTGTTAACTATTTCTGCATTACAGAAGAATCGGGGTTGCCATTAAGGTAGTCATTTTAGTTGGATAAGTTGTTGATTAAATTGGGTTATGTGTTTGGTGCAACATTGGTGATTAAGGGTGTCGGTTGTGCTTGTTGATTGCACTGTGTTTGATTTTTTTTTCTTCTGAAATTGTTCGATTTCATTGAAGAATTTGGTGCTGATATCTTGAAAATTCGAGTGGTGTTCTTCACTTATAGTTCATTCTGGGCTTTTTACAACTGCTTAAAGTTACTGTGTTTCTCTGTGTTCAATCGATCTTTATGAGTTTGTTTTTAATCTAAGCTTGTGTTTCAATTGATCTTTCTCATCTAACAAACCCGACTGTTGGGGTACATTTGATTTACTGATGTTACTTGAGGTGATTGCGGATTGCACATCTGTTCTGAAGTATGTGATTCTTCAGATTTGATTTAGGAATTTCAGACGGAGTATTTAGTTCTTGTTGTTGCTGTTGTTCCTACTGTTGCTGCTGCTTGTATAACTACTGTCGCTGAATCTGGATTTTCAAGTACTGTTTTTCAAGGCGACGAAGACTTTAGTTTTTTTTAAAAAAATTTATGTATTTTTTTTTTAGTATAGTTTGAGGATTGAGAAATGTTTATGTAATAATTATTATTTGAGTGACGCTTTGTAAGGTGAGGAAATTGTAATCTGCTGCAGGTACAGCATCGGAACCCCTATTCAGGCCGAAAATCGTTTCAACGCGTACTTCGCAAACGATCCTGAGTAGGCCTTCCCAACGGTTTCATCAGGGTAACCAAACGTGCCCCTAAAAAGGCCGCCCTGTAGGTTTTTTTTTTTCCACCGCACCCTCCATGTCGCGGTACATCGTTGTTTAACTATATGTTTGATTGATGAAATGTTTAATTTTTGCAATAATACCCAAATAAGGGTAAACAAAATGGGATTTCATCACCCGTGCGTGCCCACGCATTAGGACCCGGGAATTCATTACCCGATTGTTAATCTTTTCGATATCGACAGTCCCGACCTTTTAAAAGATTTTCAGATAAGAAGCCATAAAAAACATAGTTAATAAAAAGGCTTCGCTCGGACCTGGCAACAACGCTCACTAGGAAAACCTGATAAATGGCTACGTTTGTTGGAGGACGTACGTTCCCTGGCATAGCTAGTGTGGATAGGTGACTCTAAGCAGTTCGCCTCGCCTTCAAGTACAGGTGCATCTAGGTGACTAGATAGCATGTGAGCTATCGCCAAAGCGAGTAAAAACAACTCAAGTGCGAACCGATCTACTGTCAGGAGTAGGAGCATTAAACCCTGAGACCGGGTTCACAACTTAACCTAAAAAGTGACCAGTAAAACATTCTTGAGTGCTTGCATCATTCTTAAAACTTTTAGTGTGTTCGCATATATTGATTGAATTGTATGTTAGATTGGGGTAACACCCAAGCTCGGACTAAGAACATTGCTAGAATCAATATGAGTCAGACTGGTGGGACTAATGGTCCCGAACCTGTTATTCCTAGGAACGGTTCCGAACCTGCTGTTGCGGAGAGAATCACTCTCCGCAATCGAATGCATCCTACAATAGTTAGTAAACCTTCATGTATTGTGATTCCCAGAAATGTAGGGAACTTTGAATTAAAACCGGGATTCTTGTCTATGCTCCCCAAATTTCATGGTAGTCCTACTGAAAACCCGTATAACCATCTTAGGGACTTTAGGGATCATATGCTTCTATTAAACTTCGAACGTATTACAGAGGATTCTTTGAAATTACGTGTGTTTCCCCTTTCTCTGTTGGGAAACGCACGCGATTGGTTGTACACTCTCGAGGAGAACTCTGTAAACACATTTGAACAACTCGTTAAGGAGTTTTTAAAGAAGTATTTCCCTAACCACAGAACTGCTAAGATACGACAGAGTATCTATAGCTTCACACAAAACGAGGAGAGTCTTATATGACTACCTACAACGGTTAGGGATTTAGAGCAAGGATGCCCACATCACGGGATTCAGCTGATTGATATAGTTCAAACTCTCTATGAAGGTCTAGACTATGACACTAGAGCTCGTGTTCAGTCTATGTGCGCAGGTACATTCGATGAGAAAACTGACACTGAAGCTTGGACATTTTTAAATGATGTAGCGGATAAGACCTACCAATGGCAAACGATGAGAGAGGAAATACCTAGTCACCGTGCAAATGTGTACCAAGTGGACTCTAATTCAGAGTCTGCCACTCTTAGAACCATTCTTAAGAAAATTGAGAACTTAGAGACCTACAAAAGGGAGAGACACCCTAATACTTCGTCTGTTAACCACGTGGCGATGCCAAATTGTGTGGTTTGTAAGAGTTTGGACCATCTGGTCCAAGATTACCCTGATGTGCTTAGTTTAAGGGAGGGTAGAAAAGACCAGGCCAATGCCATGTATCAACGTCCCAATAACCAACCTTTTAATGGTGGATGGAATAATAATTCCAACAACTCCAATTCTCGGGGAAATAGAAATTACCAATGAGGTTCTTCTGGTAGTGCCCCTTATCAGCCGCACAACCAACACCAGTCTAGTTCCTCGTGGCTACAAAATCCATCATACCAAGCTCCCCTTAATGTGCCTTATGTTCCTCCGCACAATAGGAATCTGCCTCCTCCAACCACGTCCTTAGAAGATACTCTTAAAGCATTTATGCAAGTAACTCAGTCATCTATTGCCAAACTTGAGGGACAAATAGGTCAAATGGCAACAGAGATAAGCACGAGAGACAAAGGAACGTTCCCCAGTCAAACTCAAGCTAATCCTAAAGGGAATACTGAACATCCTAGATCTTCCAATCGTGATGGAGTCAACGCCATCATTTCTCTTAGGAGCGGTACGAAAGTTGATAATTTGGTGAAAATGCCTAAGGAACCCGAGCTGGAAATTCAAAGTAAGCCTATAGAAGAATCTACGAGTACGAGTGAGGAAGAAATCACGATAACACATGTTCAGCCGCTGGCTCCTTTTCCTCAACGGTTAACTCTTGCTAAGAAGGGCAACGTCTATGAGGAGATTTTAGGGATTTTTAAGCATTGTGTGATTAACATTTCTATCCTTACGGCCATAAAACATATTCCTAATTACGCAAAATTCTTTAAAGATCTTTGCACTTTAAAGTGGCGCATACATGTCCCGAAAAAGGCTTTTCATGTTCACGAGAGATATATCTATTCTTTTAGATGCACATGTTAGTGCTGTCCTTTTGCGTAAATCCCTTCCAAATACAAGGACCCTGGATGCCCTACTATTTCATGTACGATTGGGACCCGTAAGATAGGAAGAGCTCTACTTGATTTAGGTGCCGCCGTGAACCTCATTCCTTACTCTGTCTATGAGCAATTGATATCGGAGTACTTAAACCCACTAATAGGACCCTTCAGCTAGCTGACCGATCTATTAGGATTCCTAGGGGTGTAGTTGAAGATGTGTGATCCAGATTGAGCAATTTGTTTATCCAGTAGACTTTGTTGTGTTAGATACTGAGCCAGTGGCAAGCCCTGAGGACGAGATCCCTGTGATTCTAGGTCGACCCTTTTTGGCAACAGCTAATGCGGTAATCAATTGCCGCAATGGAATTATGAAGTTGACTTTCGGGAACATGACTGTAGAATTGAATATTTTTCATGCGTCGCATTCCCTTCTAATTCTGAACCACTTGAGTGTAATATGATCCAGAGTCTTGTGAATACCACTTTTGAGAGGTCAAGTACCTCAGATCCCTTAGAGGCAATTTTGTCCAACTTTGATGGAGATTGTGAGGACGATTCGTACATCCATGAGGTGAAACCTTATTAGATTCGGCTTTAGAAATTTTAGAGCCTGAAGGTGAGCATGAAATCTTAGATGTTAAGAAACCCATTCCGGAGGCTCAAGTAACCTCCCCAAAATAGAGCTTAAACCTCTTCCCGCTCACCTTAAGTATGTCTTTCTAGGTCTTGACGAAACTATGCCCGTCACTATTGCCGCTGACCTAGAACCCCTTCAGGAAGAGAAGTTGATTCGTGTTCTTAAGGGAAATACGAAAGCTATTGCTGGAGTATTGAGGACATTAAGGAATTAGTCCCTCGTTTGTATGCATAAAATCAATTTGGAAGATAATTCCAAAAAGTCAGGGAAGGACAACGGGATTGAACCCGACTATGGCGAAGTAGTTCGGAAAGAAATTTAAAACTCCTTGATACTGGGATCATCTATCCCATTTCTGATAGTCTGTGGGTTAGCCCAATCCATGTTGTCCCGAAAAAATCAGGAATCACCGTTGTAAAGAACGAGAATAAGACCTCGTACCCACTAGAACGACCACTGGATGGAGAGTCTGCATAGACTACAGGAAGCTTAACTCGGTCACTAGGAAAGATCACTTCCCCTTACCTTTCATTGACCAGATGCTCGAGCGACTCGCTGGGCACAAATTTTATTGTTTCTTAGATGGCTACTCTGGGTACAACCAAATACCCATCGCACCCGAGGACCAAGAGAAAACGACTTTTACATGTCCTTTCGGTACATTTGCCTACCGTCGCATGCCTTTTGGCTTATGCAATGCTCCTGCGACGTTTCAGCGTTGCATGTTAAGCATTTTTTCTGACATGGTAGAGCGATTCCTTGAAGTTTTCATGGATGACTTCTCATTATTTGGCAACTCATTTGAACAGTGCCTTCATCATCTTTCTCTAGTATTACTCAGATGCCAGGAAAAGAATCTTATTTTAATTGGGAGAAATGTCACTTTATGGTAAAAAGGGGGATAGTTTTGGGCATATCATATCTGAAAAAGGAATAGAAGTTGACCAGGCCAAAATAGATGTCATTTCTAACCTTCCCCCACCACGAAATGTCAAGGACGTCCGTTCCTTTCTAGGACATGCAGGCTTTTACCGTCGTTTTATCCAAGATTTTAGTAAGATTGCTCGTCCTTTAAGCAGCCTTTTGGCCAAAGATGTGGCCTATAAGTTTGATGCACCATGTCTTGTAGCTTTTGATAAGCTTAAGACCCAGCTCACAACATCACCCATTATTAGACCACCTGTTTGGAATGAACCATTCGAGTTAATGTGTGATGCCTCTGATTATTCTGTAGGCGTTGTTTTGGGACAGGAAAACAAACGCCCCATGTCATCCACTATGCTAGCAAACGTAAATGACGCCCAATTGAATTACACGACCACCGAGAAAGAACTCCTGGCCATTGTTTATGCGCTAGAAAAATTTAGATCTTATCTTATAGGATCTAAAGTGATTGTTTACACGGATCATGCCGCGCTTCGACATCTTTTGTCAAAGAAAGATGCTAAGGCACGGCTAATCCGGTGGGTATTACTCTTGCAGGAGTTTGACCTCGAGATTCGAGACAAAAAGGGGTCAGACAATGTTGTAGCCGACCATCTTTCCCGTATAGTGATTGAGTCTGTTGATGAGTCTTTGCCGATTAGGGAATCCTTCCTGATGAACAGCTTATGGCTGTGAAATTAGTTCCCGAGTTGCCGTGGTTTGCTGACATTGCTAATTATTTAGCCACGGACCATTCCTGATCATTGGACTAAACCTGACAAAGATCGTTTCTTTAGTCAAGTGAAGTACTTCTTTGGGATGATCCAGATTTGTTTAAGTATTGTACTGACCAAATCCTTAGGAGATGTGTTCCCCAGTCTGAGTTTACCATATTCTCTCATTTTGCCACACCCAAGCTTGTGGAGGCCACTTTAGCTCTAAGAAGACCGCGGCAAAAATTTTGCAGTGCGTTTTTATTGGCCTACCTTATTTCACGATGCGCATGCATTTTGTAAAGCGTGCGAGAGATGCCAGAAAATGGGAGCCCTTTCTCGACGAAATATGATGCCCTTACACCCTATTTTAGTTATTGAACCTTTTGATGTTTGGGGCATTGATTTATGGGCCCTTTTCCCAAGTCTTTTGGATATGAGTACATCCTTGTTGGAGTGGACTATGTATCAAAATGGGTTGAAGCCATCCCTTCGAAAACGAATAACAGTGCAGTTGTTCTCAATTTTTTAAAAGAAAATATTTTTCTCGATTTGGAACACCTAGGGCTATCATTAGCGATGGAGGGACACATTTTAACAACAAAAACTTTGCTGCCCTTGTCAAAAAGTATGGCGTAACCCATAAGGTGGCAACACCTTATCACCCGCAACAAGTGGGCAAGTCGAAGTTTCAAATCGGGAGATCAAAAATATTCTCCAAAAGACGGTTAACCTAAATCGCAAAGATTGGTCTGTAAGATTAATTGATGCACTTTGGGCTTATCGTACTGCATATAAAACCCCGATTGGAATGTCTCCTTACCGACTCGTTTACGGCAAGGCATGCCACCTTCCTGTAGAACTTGAGCATAAAGCTTATTGGGCAATAAAAACGCTAACTTTGACACTTCAACGGCTGGGTCCCATCGTAAGCTACAACTCAATGAGTTGGATGAGCTTCGAAACGATGCATATGAATCCGCAAAGATATACAAAGAAAGAACTAAGACTTTCCATGATAAAAATATCTTGCGAAAGACTTTTAAGTGGATCAAAAAGTTTATTGTATTCTTCGCGTCTTCATTTGTTTCCTGGAAAACTTCAATCCCGTTGGACCGGGCCGTTCATTGTCAAAACTGTTTTCCCACATGGAGCTATTGAAATTCTTGACCCTCGTACTGGTCACATTAATAAGTAAATGGGCAGAGACTTAAACCATTTCACGAGTATTTTACGGGTTCGAGTGAGGATATGAATCTACGGGACCCATCATATGAAACATAGGTATCTCTATTTCTACCCATAGTCTTATCTAGTTTGGGGGTACCTACCATCGTCTGGCTGAAGACGTTAACTTAGCGCTTGTGGGAGGCAACCTTTATTATGTTCAGGTAATATTTTTAGATTATTTTTATTATTTTATTTTTGCAACTTTGGGACACATGCTGATTCAGTTTGAGGGTGGGGTAAATAAGATTTTCATAACTTTTTCCAATAAATTTTATCTAGGGCATTCTGTATTGTAGACACATTTTTTTTGTATACTCTGATCTTTGGACATTCTTAGAATCCTAGAGTTGCACTTGGGATAAAATTATAGGTTTATGGTTTATTTTAAACCGTAATTGTTAGTGCGTTAAGAATTTTTAAGTTTTTGGTACTACCATCCTATTAGATGTGTTTCAGAAGAAAATCACTCTTATAATTGCACTTCACGTAGTTATGTTATCAAGGTTTTGTTAAAACTAACTATCACCTTTTGATTAATCAACAGTTTGGGTTAGGAAGAATCTGTAATGAGGGAGACATTTATCTTGGAAATTTCGCTTCTCATAAATTCATACTAAGGGTTTGTATGTATTTTCACAAGTTATTGGCTCCTTTCACGAAGCTGACATACTCGTAAAAAAAAAAAAAAAAAAAAAAAATCAATTCAAGCCCCTCGTAAGATTTAGAACTGAAAGAGGAGAATTTTTTTAATCTCGAGGCAAGCCATGAATCAATGTGAAGTAAGAGACCAAAAAAAAAAGTAAATGAGTCTCTATGATTATAGTTGAGAACTATGTGAAGGAGGACAAGTTGCCCGTATAAAGAGCAATGAAAACTCAAATGCAAAGTCTTACCATGAAAACTTGTGTGGATATATAT